>OX328127.1:50070773-50545773 GCA_946811695.1 Gonocerus acuteangulatus
CCACATATTGGCGCCTCACGTGGGACGATCCACTAAACCTGTCGCCGAAATCCTGAACAGGTTGAGTCGCGTAATCTTTCCCGTAGCTTTGTATTGCAGCTCGGCAGCCTAGAGAAGAGTTGCAGTAGGCGCGCGTGTTTTAAAACCAGAATTAAAATTTTTATTTTTTATTTTTATGTTTTCAGATTTTAACATTGAGACCATATATTTAAAAAAAGTGTGTTTTAAGGTTCAAAACATAAATTTGTATGAAAAATAAAAGTTTTTGAGTGATATTAAATTTTTAGCAAATATTTTATTTTTGGCTGTGATGTTTATTAAATTATTTTTATTTAAGTTTTTATATATTTGTTTTGTCAGCTTGGCAAGTTTGCAACGACCACATAATTGGATCAATGTTGGGAAATGTGATGGCAATTTTAAAAGATGCCCTAAAGATAGATATAATTCTATACATTTATTTCTGTATCTTTTATATTTTATTTTTGATTTATTAATTTTTGGATCGTATTTATAATTTTGTATATATTAAAATTTCTTATTCAATAATATGGAACATAACGAAGGTAATAGACGTTTCACCCAGAGTAGTAGGGAGGAAATAAATTCGGGGTTCGCGAAGATGCAGTTAATGATGAAACAAATGATGGCCCTAATGGTAAGCCAGAAATCAGAATCAGAAAAATTCAAAAACGAATTAAAAGCAGAAATGCAAAAATCCAAAACCGAAATAATAGAAAATCTAAAATCAGAATCAGAAAAATTAAGGACCATAATGACGCTCCGTGAAATCAAACCAACTCCTCTTGTAATCCATAAAATTAAACCTGTTTCTTTAATGATAAATGATCAAACTAGTCCTAAAATAACTGCTGTGTCCAACGATCTATTTACTTCCGATAAAATTTATATTTTAAATAATTTATTCAAATTAAATAAAACAACAAAATTAAACAATAACATATTCACTTCCGCCGAAAATTATATTTTAAACAAATTATTTAACAAAGATGACACAACAAAATTTAACATAGATTGTTTAACAAACGATGAGAATTTTATTTTAAACCATTTATTTAAAAAACAATATTTTAATAAAAGAAACAGCAAAAGTAAACATACAATTATATATTAAATGTCCCCTTATTAAGATCGACCTGGGATATAAAAATAAAGCGAATAAAAATGGAATTATACGGGGAATGTTCCATTCGATTCTCCTAAAATATTATCATGAACCGACCAAAGATGATGAAATAAAAAATTTAACCAGTAAAGTATAACGATAAAACCTCTCTGTTTTGGAGCTCCTCCGGCGTTGGGTACCGGATTTGAGTGGATAGGGACAAATAAATAATAAATTTATTAATATTTAAATTATATTACCTATCAAAATTCTATGGTTTATTGATAAAAACCAATGTTTATAAATTATTTTGACACCATTTTCAAAATTACGAGAGGCAAAATCCATATTTTCTTTTTCATTTTATTTTATTTTTAAAATCGTGTGCACAACCGTACACTAAAAACGAAAAATGTTACGAAAAAGGTCATTACATTATCCTTTTTTAGACGTAGATTCAGTAAAATGATAACCGGTTTATCCGTTAAAAGCAGTAAAATTATTAATAAAAATTAAAATTTTGCACCAACATAAAATCCTAATGTTATTATCAAGAAGATATAAAAAATTGTTTCATTATCGGTCGTGATAAGATTTTAGACACGCAAGTGTAAAAGGTTGGAGAGTCCAAAATGTGCTTTTATAAGACACAAACATTCGATAAAAGTCAGGAAATGACCAGGTTCTGTTAAAATCCTATTCCCATCTCGGGAAGGCAGAAAGTAGGATTAGTAACTCCCAAAATTACAAATCCCCTAAGCGCCAAATAATACCTAACAATAAAAGTCAGGAAGTATCCAGTAGATGTTAAAATCCTATTCCTATCTTAGGAATGCAGATGATAGGATTATTAACTCCCAAAATCTCTTATCTACCTCGTGAGAAGAAAGGTTTGATAATCCCTAGCATAAACAAAGCAGGCTCATGCTAGTTCAAGTTTTGAACACGCGCACCGCGCTAGTGTTCTACATTGCCAAGAAGTTCCAATAATTGCCACAGCCCCGAGCAGCGCTCGCATCACTCTCTTTTCAATATGACTTGAACCTTCCAACTATAGGAGGTTTTTAAATGAGAAATATATTTTTGAAGCCAATAAGGCTATAAGGAATTAATGAGTAAAATAACTAATGGTTAAACGACGTTTTAAATAAATAAAGAATAAAATAAATAAAACTTAATAATGTTTAAATAAATAGAAAGACAGACATTGACAAGGACAGTTATAAATATTTAAAGGGAAAAAACCTTTTCAAAAGTTAATAATAAATAAATGAAGAAGTAGGAGTAAAGAATAATAATAATTGAAGTAAGGGGAAGTAGAAATAAATAAATCTAATTGAATTTATTTATGAAATATATTGATTGATATATTTGAATATTTATTTTATATTGAGGGCTCACGGACCCATGAAGAGGCCGGAGTACCTATTATTTGTTTTGTATTGAAGGCTCACGGACCCATGAAGAGGCCGGAGTACCTTATCTACGAATTGGGAAATATTATATTATACTATGTTATAATAAAGGGGGGAAACTTATTAATAATAATTATTGAAGTGGAAGGAGTTTAATAAATATTGAAGTGGAAGGAGTTTAATAAATATTGAAGTGGAAGGAGAAGTTTTTAAATGAAATGTAGTAAGAAGGAGTGACTGACAAACAAGTTGACACCGACAAGGACTGATAGACTATAGACAAATTATTTTATTACATTAAAATTTCAATTTTTTAAAAATGGGCTAGTGAGGGAACAAACTTTCTTGAACAATTATTAGAGCCAAGTCAAATGCATTGGGTAAAATAATTAAATATGAATAAAAACCGCAATGAACTTAAAAAGAAAATTGTTGTACATAAAATATAATTAAAGAATAAATAAATAATAATAAAACTTAAGATCAAATGAGCCAGGAGGCTCAGCTTTGAGCTATACTTATATTTTTTCTTTTGTTGTCGTAGTAGATATTTTTAATTATATTATATTGTTCATTTGAAATTAAACTTATTAATTATTGAAATAAGGGTAATATTAAAAATAAAAAATAAAAAAAAAAAAAAAAAAAAAATGTATATATAAATAGATAAAAATAATTTTTTTATTTATTTGAAAAAAAAAATGTTTTGATAAGTGACTTTGTATTGGAATAAGAAGTATACAGCCATACAACATGTGTTGTAAATGTAAATGTTATTATTGTATGTAATTTTTTTGTTATAAAACATAATTTATAATTTTTATTAAGACTTTGGAATGTTTATAATTTAATGTAGAGCATCTAAAAAACAAATTTAAATTTTTTAAAAATGAAACCTGTTAATAGTATCCAGTATTTGAATAGAAATGCTACCCTGAGCCGGAAAACAAAATCTTTAGACCAAATAAAATTTAAAAAAAAAAAAAAAAAAAAAAAAAAAAAAAAAAAAAAAAAAAAAAAAATTTTAAAACATGCTAAGCAGTTTTTAATTTTTTTTTACACCGGAGCCCACCCGAAATGTAATGATATAAAAGGGGGGTGCTCTAGAAAGAGTCAGTTTCTGGCATAGCAAAGAGTAGCATTCCTATTCAAAATAAAGGCTAGCTTATATATTATAAGTCCATCACAAATATTATCATTTGTCAATCAATAAATTAAATAAAAGAGTAATAAAAGAGATAGCATTTGGCAGTGTTTAGTTTGGCAGTGTTTATTTTTTTCAAAAAGGCAGTGTTAAGTAGATAGAAGAGTCCAAATATCTCGGCTAGGAGCGATAAGGTATACAAGTTCCCAGGAAGATAACGAAAGAGGTGTTTTCCAAGTATAAACAGGAAAATCGAGGGTAGAACAAAGAAGTCAGACACCCTTGGTGTGGAGGGGGTACGCCTCTATAAGTAGGGCCTTCCCCCACCACTCACTCTCACTCCAGCGCCGACGAAGGGCCAGAGCACTCACTCTCACTCCAGCGCCAGCCAAGGGCGAGAGAGCACCCTTTGTACCACCACAGCCTGACACCGAGCACTTCACCTGGACATGATGGGGAAAGAGAACTCCAAGATCTAACAGACGACCATCCATCTCCTCAACACGACTACAAGCAGCCTGCCTCTTCACTTCAAGAACATCATCCGTAAAACAAGCTGAGTATAACTCACTCACTGCCAATCTTTAATTAAACTCTTAAAGCTATCTAAAAGTTCACAATGGCCAATAGTTATATTTTAATATATAAGTTAATATTTTAAATATGTTCTAAACATTTCTTAATAACCCAACATTGATACAAATATGTGAGTCAAGCACTATTTTTATATTCTTTTTATATCACAGCCATGCAAAATCTAAAATTATATCTTTTATTCAATATAAGTCAATTATTTCCAACTCTATTTTATTTATAATGAACCTTTCTCCTGGTATTTAATATGGTCTCAACACATAAACAGACAAATGGTAAGAAGTGGTACTAATCATATATTTCTCATGCTTTTCTTTCAGAATTTTTATTAAATTAATTTAATTATTCAAATGGTTATTCATAAGTCCGTATGTGGTGAGTTTGGTAATATTTTAAATGAACCCTGAGATATGATGAAAATATAATATAAACTTTTCTAAATCAACTTTTCCTACATTAACTTTCAAATATATCCAATTTTTCCTATTCTCCCCCCACAAAAACACCACAATATATATATATATATATATATATATATATATATATATATATATATATATATATAAATAACCATCTTCTAGGCCAAAGATATCAACAATATTTATTTTATGACAGTGATATCTTTGAAGGCCTTGGATCATGAGGCTTCTACAAAAAATATTTAACTCTTTTCCTGTATTTGATTTAGTAGAGAACTATTTTTTTTCTGGAAGGGGGAGAAAAGTTGACCTATGACATCAACCCGATGACACAACTAGGTTATTTGCACACCAGACAATAGGCCAAGATACACAAAATCGAATGATGGAAAATGTACTCAAATTAAATGGGTATGGAAACTGAAAGACGTTATAAACACAAGAATGAACATGAAAGTACCTATTTATATTTTTTTTTTTTTTTTACGGCGCACTGACATCTGGGCCATTAGCGCCAACGGCTGTTATTTTTTTTTTTTTTTGTACGCCACATCGACATCTAGGCGATTAGCGCTGACATCCAGGGTGCAGCCAGGAATTTGGAGTAAGAAATAGTTACCTGAAGAAAGACCCAGTCTCCTCTATGTTTACCCCTTTCTATCATATTGTACGCAATCGGTCCTTGCCCTTGACCAAGAGATATGGAATTAATTTTACTGGTGTTGTTTGTCTCCGCAGCAAATCTAAGAAAACCTCCTACTGGGTCACTTCCTGTGCTCAATACAAAAACCAATGGTGTTATATTGTTCGTATCTGCATATCTGTGGCATAAAAACACCAAAAAATAAGTAAAATTAAATAAAATAAAATTTGATTAAATAAATATTATTTCTGGGATCAAAATTCAACTTACAAAATATGCAGATTGATTAAAGGACTTTCTACAAAGGCTTTCCCAAGCATCACTTTAACATATTCAGTTATTGCAAAAATAACCTGTAAGATATGTTATCTTTAATATTGTATAATACAATTTAATTTATTGACAAGTAAAACAATTTTTTGCATTAAATAATGATTTTTACTTGAAAAATGTGAGTCTAAATAGTGTGGTTACTTTTATCATTATATCATTACACCTATGAGGAGAAACCTAAAATGCCATCGGGAAGTTTACCTCGGGCAAATCCACAGTGTGTGTGGGACTCTCACCCACCAAAAACCCCTCATTTCTGGTATGATTCCCTCTCGTAACAGCTGCTTAGGCCAATCTTCAAGAGGGTACCGTATTTACACTGTTAAGAAGAAAATATTGCCTAGTTTTTAAAGGTGCAATGTTTTTAATAAAATATTGGAATTTCTATTTCAATTGTAGGAAATGTAAAATATTATATTACAAAAGAAACCAAATAAAGGAACTTAATAGAAATAATTCAATAGCATAGTGTTCCAAAATTTCATTCATAAAAATTTCTGGACATAATAAAGTATATATATTAATAATAAATAAATAAAAATGAACTGATGTAAGTGTTTTAAATAAATTAAATGATGATGTTATGTCACAAAATACATACTACTCATCATTAATGAAATAATTGTACACAAAGTCTAAAGGAGCTGATACACCTAAAGTTTTTTTTTCTTATGGCGCATCGACTACTAGGCCATTAGCACCGATATCCCTGGTGCAGCGAGGAATTTTCTCAATGAGCCGTGAGATGAGAAAATTTCTGCTGCTGGTGGGATTCGAATCCATCATCTCCCGAATGAGAATCTAAGGTGTTAGCCACTAGGCCATGGGGAGACCCCCTAAAATGATAGTAGCAATATTAATTACAACAGCCAACGGCCATAGCCACGTTGAATGCACCGGTTCCCATTGATCACCGAAGTTAAGCTATGTCGGGCGTGGTCAGTGCCTGAATGGGTGACCAGCCACGTTCTGTTGGCATTATAAAAGGGTGGCAACCTGTAGATAGCCCGGCGTTAATAGCACAATTGTTGATATGCTGTTAAACATACAAAAAATAAAAATAATTAGAACATTTAAATAATTAGAGATTTTTTGTGTTTTCTCGTCATAATATCCCTGCAGAGAGAGCATTTATTAACAATAAAAGCTGGAGAAAGTATTAAATATTAAACACAAATAAAGATTATATCTAAAAGACAGTGAAAACTCTTATGGACTAAAGTAAAACAAATTTGTATTTCATAAAGAATGTGATATTGACTACTTTATTTAATTTCTGGATTACAAAAAACCCCACTGTCCAATATAGACTATTTATTAAACCTCTAGATCCTATTATTCCTTCTAATAAAGATTTGTTGGGCACTTCAGACATCATATCATTATTTATTTATTTATTTATTTACGGAGCTTCACAACAGCAAGGCGATTTGCTCACATAAATGGTTAATAAAACATAATGAATAAAAAACAATATAAAATTTATACAATTAAAAAAAAAAAATAAATAAAATAAAGAAATAAAAATAAAATATACAAGAAAAATGATACAGTTAATTAATAAAAATTTAGAAAATTATGATAATAATAAGTAAAATAATTTTTTTTTTTTTTTTTTTTTTTTATTGCAAGATAAAAATCATTATTATGTCTGTGTTTGTATTCGTAGAGATTTAATAAGAGGACTCTTCTTAAGCCACATCCACGTGCGCGCACACACACACACACACACACTTACAGTGACACACACATACATCCATACCTGCATAATGCGATGCGAACATAAGGCTTTTTGTGTCATATTTTGTTATAAAGTTTTAGTTTTTGTAAGTGTTGTAGTATGGTAACAATGTGTGGGCTTTTTTCGGAAAATAATTCGGACATGTGATACGGTATTCTTAAGTAGTCTCGTGTTTTGCATTCTGTTAGTAAGTGTTTAATTGTCAGTTAAAGGTTGCAGGCCTGTTGCATGTCTGGCATATAGGTCTGTCTTGTTTTAGCACTTTCCTCCGAAGGAAAGTAGCTATTGAGGTTGGACTCATGACGGAATTTTTGAAAAATTTCTTCAAATCTTTATCGATCCTACCTAGTAGACACCGAAAATGACCCCCGTTAAAATTTATATATATCTATATATATATATATATATATGCATATATATATATGTGTCTGTTAACACGATAGCGGCCAGAGTTTTTGTTTTTTCGTCACGAAACTTGGTATATAGCATTCAATTAGCAAACGATTGAACGAGTTCGTTAACCACCAAAGTCGGTCCACCGGAAGGGGGGGTTTACCCCGAACCCAAAACACTTATTTGACTATGTCAGCCGTAATATTTGTTATATTTCAACGAAACTTGGTATTCGTAGTGTTAATATAGAGAGAAAAGTGAGATATAAAAATGAACTAAATCGGTTCATTAGAAGGGGGGGTTTACTCCGGACCCACAATACCAATTAGCCACTACCAGACGTGATTTTTGGTATATTTCGACGAAACTCGGTATTCGTAGTGCTAATCCACAGGTAAATATGTGTTGTAAAAATAAACGAAATCGGTTCATTAGGAGGGGGGGTTTACTCCGGACCCACAATACCAATTCGCCACTACCAGCCGTGATTTTTGGTATATTTCGACGAAACTCGGTATTCGTAGTGGTAATCTACAGGTAAATATGTGTTGTAAAAAGAAACTAAATCGGTTCATTAGAAGGGGGGGTTTACTCCGGACCCAAATTCCTAATAGGTCGTAATTTCTGCTGTATTGTAACGAAACGCTGTATACGTCGTGGGTAACTCATGAGAAAGAAGTGTTGTAAAAATGAGCTGAATCGGTCAATCGGAAAGCGGGGGTTTAATTTGTAATATATTTGAATAGAAAAGCCGGCAGACGTAGGTTCACAAAGCCGCCGCAAGGAGCGCTTTCTACCACTAGAGTGACTGGATCCTGTTCCTGCGTTAGATCAAAATACGATAATATGAGGATTTTTGTATTTATGACGTAGTGTAGTAGGTACCATGTGTAAACATAACTCTGGATGCAAATTAATAATTGATCAGTTACTCATTACAAAATGAGAACTATTCACGTTTTTATTTTATTTATGTAGGATATTTTAAGCAAATTGTTCTGGAAAGCAGTCTACACTACCCAAATTCTGAGGAAAGTGCTTAGTTATGCAGCTCCTGCGTGACGGACTTTTTTGTCATGAGATAGGAATGTGTTAAGTGTGTATGTCCAATGCGTAGTCTTGTAATTACAACTTCATCACGTCTTGTTAATTGTGTATTAGCTTGCCATTCATGAGTACTGCTTTTTATCTCCCTTAGGATGTTATCTCTTGTGCTGTACCACGAGGCTTGCCATTCAAGACGGATATTTTCTGTAATTAGTAAATGTAAGTCTTCAGTCGTTAGTAAGTTAGAGTCCACTGATTCCCGTCTGCTGGTGTGCTTTGCTTGTTCATCCGCAGTCGTTGTCTGTCCAATATTTTCGTGTCCTGGTACCCACAACATTGTTACCAGTATGTTGTGCGTCTGAAGTCTGATGATATGTTCTAAAATGTCAATGATGACAGGATTAGTGTTATATATGTGTAAGGAGAGTAAACAACTTAATGAGTCCGAGCATAGTGTTATGTTCTGCGTTGTAGTCTGTAAGTTAGTTAGACCTAAGAGAATGCCATGCAGCTCAGCGGCATGGCATTCTCATTTATTTAATAATAAATATCATTATTTATTAATAAATAATCTATAATAAGTATTTGTTTCTTTATGAATATGTTATAACGTTGAACCAATTAAAACCCATTCTTCAGCATAGTAGGTTGAATCTAATGGATACAAAGCACTTGAGAGCCAAGGTACTTGATTCAAATCCCAACCTGGGGAGTTATTTTTCTAAAGTTAAAGATTTAAAAATTACGTCACTGAGGGTAAATATCATTCTGTATAATAGACAATGGTTTAATTACAGGGTGTCTACTACTTTTGTCAAAGCCGATTTCAGGACTTTTTTGTGACATTTTCATGATTTTAAATGCAAATTTCATGCCCATTAAAAAAAAAAAAATAATTGCACTTAAAAATAAAAAGCCTTAACTATAGCTTAAAATTATTTGTAACCTTACACCGTTTACCATGATATCTATAAACTTATATTAGCACTTTCCTCCGAAGGAAAGTAGCTATTGAGGTTGGACTCATGACGGAATTTTTGAAAAATTTCTTCAAATCTTTATCGATCCTACCTAGTAGACACCGAAAATGACCCCCGTTAAAATTTATATATATCTATATATATATATATATATATGCATATATATATATGTGTCTGTTAACACGATAGCGGCCAGAGTTTTTGTTTTTTCGTCACGAAACTTGGTATATAGCATTCAATTAGCAAACGATTGAACGAGTTCGTTAACCACCAAAGTCGGTCCACCGGAAGGGGGGGTTTACCCCGAACCCAAAACACTAATTTGACTATGCCAGCCGTAATATTTGTTATATTTCAACAAAACTTGGTATTCGTAGTGGTAATACAGAGAGAAAAGTGAGATATAAAAATGAACTAAATCGGTTCATTAGAAGGGGGGGTTTACTCCGGACCCACTATACCAATTCGCCACTACCAGCCGTGATTTTTGGTATATTTCAACGGAACTCGGTATTCGTAGTGGTAATCCACAGGTAAATAACTGTTGTAAAAATAAACTAAATCGGTTCATTAGGAGGGGGGGGTTTACTCCGGACCCACTATACCAATTCGCCACTACCAGCCGTGATTTTTGGTATATTTCGACGAAACTCGGTATTCGTAGTGGTAATCTAAAGGTAAATATGTGTTGTAAAAATAAACTAAATCGGTTCATTAGAAGGGGGGGTTTACTCCTGACCCAAATTCTTAATATACTCATACCGGTCGTAATTTCAGCTGTATTGTAACGAAACGCGGTATACGTCGTGGGTAACTCATGAGAAAGAAGTGTTGTAGAAATGAGCTGAATCGGTCAATCGGAAAGCGGGGGTTTAATTTGTAATATATTTCAATAGAAAAGCCCGTCAGACGTAGGTTCACAAAGCCGCAGCAAGGAGCGCTTTCTACCACTAGAGCGACTGTATCCTGTTCCTGCGTTAGATCAAAATACGATAATATGAGGTTTTTTGTATTTATTACGAAGTGTAATAGGTACCATGTGTAAACATAACTCTGGAAGCAAATTATTAATTGATCAGTTACTCATTACAAATTTAAAAGAGAACTATTCATGTTTTTATTTTATTTATATAGGATATTTTAAGCAAATTGTTCTGCAAAGCAATCTACAACTACCCAAATTCTGAGGAAAGTGCTTAGTTATGCAGCTCCTGCGTGACGGACTTTTTTTTTACATATATTTAAACAATTAATAAAACTGTACATAGATGTACTTCATACGTTAAAGAGGCGAGTCACATTAATTTTAAAAGTGAAGAAACAAAGATACTAAGCATTTTAGAATGACAATGTAATTAGCTGTTTCAAAAATATTGAACAATGGTAACAGAATTCAAAATTTCTAAAAATATTACTAACCAAATATTTATTGTCAAAGTACATAATTTAGTCAATTAATGCGTACAGAAGCTCAATATTTAAGTCTGTATACATTTAAAAACATGGATATTTGATGTGTAAATGCTAAAACAAAGGAATCTAACAGAGGAAGAGGGTGAGAGAGGCAGATAAAATTGCGTCACCATACAAAAAGGGCAAAAATTACGAATGCGCCAAAATACCGGGATTATCTTAAACTCTGATAAAACTGAAATTTCGTGACATGGTTTCAAAAAAAACTTTTTCGTGCCCTATTTTCAATTTTTTGACATTTTCATGATTTTCGTGCATTAGACACCCTGAATTAATTTCAATTCTCTTAGGACTGCCTATATTAGAGCTTATTAGGACAATAACATTGGCATCAGATAAATGTAATATTATCCAATTTAGACCATTTGGTTAAAGCACCTTTGCAGAGAGCACAGGATAGGGTTCATAGCCCCGCCTGACAAATTAATTTTTCTAAAGTTACAGATTTGAAAATTGTTTTCAAAAATTTAATCACTTACTTTTTCTTCCTTCAAAGCCTTCATCAGCATTATTTTTTTAAACAAATCCAATCGATTATTCCAGTTAATTGTACTAGTTGGTGCTTGTTTTCCACCCAGAGTTATATCCTGTAGAAACATCAATTAAATGTATTATTTAAAAATTTCTTATCAGGACAAGTTCCAATTTTTCAAGCTACTTACCAATTTATAGTCACCGACTGCCACAAAGATTTTATTGGCCACATTCTTTGTCAGGCCATCAAAAGATTTATCCAAGCTTTCAAGGAAAATACTCGAGGACCATATCATATCAGTAACAGCGGGCACATCAGGTCTGATTGCTGTTGACTATAAAAACAAAACTTAATATTCGTGACAAAATTAAAGAGGCAGGTATCAATAAATCAAACTTTTTAAACCTTGACTGTTCCAACAGCACCACGAAGCAAATAATACCAATGGCTCTCTTTAACAGTTCCGGCTTTAAGGAGTATATTCATACATAGCATGAAACTATAAACCAATTTATCTTTTTCAAACAGGCCACGTGATACATTATTATAAATGGCTAATGTTATTTCATTTATCAGTGATTTCAATCGTTCTTCCAAAGTTGGACTTGATGGAGTTCCTTCAATAACATTGTTAAACACCTAGAAATTTCATCCGTTATAATAAATAGTTATTAAAACACAGTGTTCCTACAAAATTTTAGAAACTAAAGTTTTTTAAAAATGCCTATATCCAGAATGCAATAAAAGTTAACTTTTGAGCTGGATTCAAATTCAATTTACCTATTTTTTTTTTTTTTTTTTTTTTTTTTTTTGTCTTATAACTTCAACAATGATATTATTTTAGATTGTCTAATTATAAGAATTAAGTAAATTGATGGGTTGAGCATTTGTAGAGATATTAATAGGAACAACTTGATATTAAACATCTTTATTTAGCTGTTGAATACACTTTTTTGTCAATATTTTAATCCTGGAAATGAAAAAAAAAAAAAAAACAAAAAAAAACAAAACAGGATGAAGTAATGAAGTGTCAGAAGAATGTACATAGTTGTACTTTTCTTAAATAAAATTTTATTTCACCAAGAATATATATTAAATAGTAATAGACCGAATCTGCATGTGAAGAAACAAAACACACGATATTCTACTAACTGTTTTTAAACTTTCAATATGATTTGGGAAATAAGGGTTTACTCATTTATACTGAGTGGGTGCAAATTTTTTTATATATTTTATGAATTTATGGGTATGTGATTTATAAAAATTTATGAGGCATAAGGTAAAAACATTTTAACACACTTTTCTCCAATAATCATTTATTTAGCATGTTTGCATGTATCATAAAAAAAGAGATTACAGCCTTAACCTTAGATTACTGCCTTCCTTCTCCAGGTAGGGCCAAGCCTGCAATGATACGATTAACCATAGCTAATGTGGATCAGCTGTTTATAATTGATTGCATTAGGGTAACTTTAGACTTCTCGAAAGATGTATTTTTCATTTAATTAAATAATTCATTTAATGTAAAGCATGGTCTATTAAATTAAAAAATATTTCGTCCTGATATATTTTTGTTTTTAATTACTTAACTTTTTCCTATTCATATATATATGTTTATTTTATTCACTAAACATATTTCCTCCCTCTCTCCATACCAAGAAAACTGTCTTATGAAATTGACCAATAAATCGTAATGCTTATGTTTTTGTTTTATCATACATCTAGGTACTCGTTTCATGAGTAATTGGACACGTGGAATCTAATGAAACCATTTCCAAGGCAATATAAACTATTCATGGAAAATTGAAAAAAAAAATTTCTTGGGATATTTGGATATATTCTTATATAACAGGCCATGAGGGCCGTGAGGGGCAGATACTGTAGAGGTATCTGATTCATGACCATATTGCACACTAGGGAGATATTGTGGTCAATACTATGCTCCGGCCGCCTGATTTTCCACTTTGCTGCTTTGACTGCTAGGGTCATTAGCACCAAGGTACTCATTAATAAATTAATTAAAGGCTGGGTTCACCTAGGGATGGTCAGGGAGCCCGAATCTAACCCATGAATGAAGACACTAGAAGATAAAAATCTTTAGTTCTTGCTCGGGATTTGAACTCAGCTCCTCCAGCATATAAGCCTATCCCAGCATATGAGCTCTAACACTCAGCTAGCCCCGCCCCCTATACATCTTGAAACTGACTGGGAAATTGAAATAAATGTAAAACACCAATTCGAATGCTTATTAAATTTCCTACAAATACGGTCCTTATACGATTTTTTACAATGCAATATCAATCGGAGAAATCAGTGCTTAAATGGAGTAATTTTTGCTCAGAATACTGTCATGAGATCTTCTTGGCTTTGAGATTTCATTTTCGTACAAAATTTCCAAATGACACTAGATAAAAGAATGAAAGCACATTAAGGTGTCAAAGTTCCTGCGAGTCAGACTTTTATTTTTATGGAATTCCTTTCCTTATCTAGTATTTTAACTGTGTCAAAATTAAAAGTGTGATTATTTTATGTAGCTTGATCCATTCTTGTTATCAGTCTCATCAAGGTTTTCACTATGTAGTGTGATTGTCTTTTTAATTGAGTATTGAAGCACCTCTAAGGTTCCCCAGAGCCAGGGCCCATGACTCTACTCTCTGAGCCACTCCTTCTTATTATTATCTGATATCTGCAGAATAGAGTAGTAATACTTTATGTAATTCGATAAGCACTTAAAAAAAATAAATATTAAATATACCATTTTGAAGTATTTCAATGAAAACTGATACATGGGATCTATTTCAGCCAAGTGCGCCACCACAAAATATAAGACTGAACCTCTTTCTGCAACTGTTCGATAGCCTTCACGAGCTACTGTAATCTTAGCCTCAGTTTCTTCTGTTTCTTCAAGACGTGTTGTTATGACAGTAGAAGTCTCCTGAGGTAGGTAATACAAATTATAGGTCAGTAAGAAATTAGTCTACATAAATTTTAAAAAAAAAAATGAAACAAACAAAAAATATTTTTAGTTTTGTACTTATATCCATAAAGGACAAGTTCTTCCTCTTCTCATCGCCAAGGCTAGAAATTTAAGCCAAAACGTTGCCAATTCAAGTCATTTTTATTTCAAAATAAAATGTAATTTTATTAACTAACATGACTGGGCCCCGACTATTTAAACTCTGGTTAATACCCATAAAGTTTTCTTAAAATAATACAAATAGAAGAAAGATAGTTAGGATTGTTAAGCAAGAATAAATTATTTATAAGAATCAGACAAGACCAAAGGACGTCAACCTTTTTTTTTATAGAGGCCACAAAGCCATTAGTGGGTTATGGTGACAAGAGCCACAAAAAAAAAAATAAATAAAAAAAAAAATAGTATCAACTCCAT
This sequence comes from Gonocerus acuteangulatus, assembly GCA_946811695.1. Taxonomy (NCBI): domain Eukaryota; kingdom Metazoa; phylum Arthropoda; class Insecta; order Hemiptera; family Coreidae; genus Gonocerus; species Gonocerus acuteangulatus. Next base: position 50,085,948 of record OX328127.1, read on the forward strand.
TTATAGCCCTGGTTTAGAATAATTAGTGTGTAGCAAATAAATTTTCTTGGGGGGGGGGATTAAAAATATCAGCTTTTTCGATTTTTTTTTTGTCAGAAATTGGACCGGGCTTGTAAGTTAAAAGCTATCTTTGTCAAATTTCAAATGTCCAGCAAATATTAATGTCAATCGTTGGATAATGTCTCATGGATTTCAAGGATATTTTTAATTTTGTTTACATCTTCTGGTCTTATCATATAATTTATTTACTAATAGAAGCAAAACTAGTAATACCAACTTTGCTTTCATTTAACGTTTCTACCAATTCTTCATCATCTAAAATATTCCCTGTTGAAGCAAATAACATTCTTAAAATTTTATCTTCTATAGCTTTCAACTGTCCTTTGTCTTTATTGATACGGACAATTAGTTCTGTCCTCTGTTTTTCTAGATCAGGCCTCTCAATACGAACTACATCACTGTGAATATTAATAGCTATTACGTTTTTTTATAGAAGAATTTTTATAGAATATTAGTAAAAAGGTAATAATACTTACGCCAATAATTGATCTTCCAAGCCACCAGGTGTTACTGTAAAATTAACAAGAGTAACTTGTATACATATTTCTGGTAAATAATGTGGATTTGAAAGTTTTGTAGTGACATATAATCTAAAGTTATGGTCATACTCAACATCTGCATCACCCAAACGTATCAGATAACGGCCAGCCTAAAATATCAAAAGTAATATTACTTCTTATAAAACAAGGTTATGTATTTATCAGCAGTTACAGCTTTTATTATTTTGCCAGGCATATTCAGTCAATGCTTAATTGTTTACGATACAGAGAGATAAAAGTATCTGTACATCCTAAGTGAAGACTTTATTTAAAATTAAATAAAATGGGCTGCCCAATTAAATTAGGTTGCTAGGTACACAGCGTGCTTATCATCCATTTGGAAATAGGGTTAATTTTCAGGCTGAAGATGTAAGGATTTTGAAATGAGGAATAGAGAATAAAGAAAATGAAGACAAAAGGAGGAGATAGTGATGGATGAGAAGGAATCGATAGAATTAAAATTAAAGTATAAAGTATACAAGGAAAGTGTGAATGGATGATAAGCACTCAGTGACCGTATATGTGATTGGCAATTATGCCCAATGTGTCCACTAATATGGACTCAGCTAATGCTGCCAGGTGGTCTGTTGAAACTCCAAGTCCTTCGAGGAAGATGGCTGTGTCCTTCGGTATGGTCCTTCTTGATCCGAACCGCAGTCCTTTAACAATATATTTTCTCTTCCCGTATTGCTCTCAAAATTTTTCTTCGTAGTATGCTGTGCATTTTGAATATATGGATTTCTTTTCGGCATCTACTTTTTCGGCCTCTTTGGTGTCATTAGTTTCATGGCGTACTGTGGGATCGAGGATAAATGCCGATTCGTCGTTTTTAGGGAACGTCGATAAACGCTGATTCGGCGTTGATATCGGCATATCTTGGTGTTCCGTCCTCATTGATTCCATACACTTCTTCGTAACATTGAAACTCCTTTTCTTTGAGGTATTCTATAATTCTACGCTTCACATTGTGGGGCCTCCGGGTGACGAGGAGCATGCTGTTAGGACAACTACCAAGCACATGGGCTGGTGTTTCCGTCTCCCTGCCGCATTTGCACATAATAAAAGGGTGTACATGTGTACTAGTGAGGTGCAAAGCAGCATTAACATGTTGTAGAAAAAAAAGAAAAAGTGCTAAGGATAGTGCTTTTTAATTTACCCTGCCAATAGAAAAAATTATTGGTAAAGCTAATAGTTTTAGCTGTTATTACAACAGTTATTAATTTAAAGTATTAAAAAAAAAATACTAGAAGTAGAGAACATTTAAAAATAACTTAAATAAAATACTTACTGAAAAGAACACAGACTTTGTAAGTACAGGTCGTAACGTTGGATCTAATTGCTCACCAACCTCCCATATAAGCATTGGCAAACCCAGCCTAATGCAGCTTTCAAGCGTTCTCATAAAGTTTGGATCTGTTAACTTCACAATTCTTAAATTGTTATCAGTTTCCATCTGTCTAATCCAGCGGTTTGCCTTTTAATAAATATTACAAAATTAGTATTCCAAGCAAACGAGAAAAAGTATAATACGGTTCAAATTGATAGTGGATTTTACTTGTTCTTGTGGATCAATCATTAAAGGCCATCGGCTAGCCCTTGTTACATATATTCCATTCTCAACAGAAACTTTATCTCCAGGAAGACCACAAGCATTCCAAACTCTTATTTCATAAGCATCAGCCAAAATGTGTATTAAGCTGAAAATTAATGAGATTTGCTGGTTAACAAAGTCATCCATTGTTTGCTATGGATAATATATATATACTGTAATGATATATTACATTCACGAGAACCTTTTTAAATTCAAATAGCCATTGAGAGCTTGAAAAGCCTGTGCAAATTATAAACTTCAATTTCAGATAACATCACATTATATACAATCTAAATTGGGCATTACCCTTAAAGGTATGCACTGGATTTACACTATGATTGTGAGGCCTATCATCACCTACGGTGCAGTAGTGTGGTGGCATCGATGCGGCACTGACAGTGTTAGGAAGACTCTGTGATCCCCACAAAGGCTGGCTTGCCTGATGACTACGGGAGCAATGTGTTCCACACCGACAGGAGCTATGGAGATCCTACTTGACCTTAAACCAGTAGAGATATATATCGAAGAGATAGCTAGGTGCTCAGCGTACAGATTCGCCATTTTAGGGCACGAACCTTGCCCAACCCTAGGGGCTCACTGTGCAATTATCCGAAGGAACTGGCAGGACCCAATTCTCTGCATGCCATCGGACTTCCAGGACCAACATTCCTTCACCTCGAACTTTACAACTGTGATCAAGCTGAGGGATGCAGCGTTGGAGCACAAATTAACACCAAGCCAGGGGGATCGGTTCTGTTACACAGACGGCTCAAAAACCGAATCTGGCACAGGAGCTGGCGTGTGGATTCAGGGGTCCACACATAATGTTGCCTTGCCTCTGGGGAGGTATGCTACGGTGTTCCAAGCTGAAGTCACCGCCATCGGCGCTTGCGCAGACCTTATGAACAGCGGCTCTCCAATAGACAGGCGCTTCACTATTTTCTCCGATAGCCAAGCGGCCATAAGAGCTCTAGATAATTAATCATTATAATACATATATCAATTTTCATGGCCCAGGCACAAAAACTGCCAGGTATCGTGTTGACCCTTTAACGGGCACATTTCGCTAGCTATGTTGGAATTTTTTTAATTTATATTTGGGAGTCTGGGGGGCATTCATTTACTAAATACGAACCCAGGATGTTAAAAAAAATTTGCATTCATAAATACGGAGGCAGCCCTTGCCTATTCCACGCATCAGGAACCCCCGATATGCAATGCCGCGATACGTTGTAAAGCTGATTCCAAGTCGCAGAGGTCCTGAAAATGAAAATGGTTCATTCGATGGCATTACCCTAAGATTGGCAGGTTTTTTTTTTTTTTTTAAGAAGAACATGTAAGCGATATACTCATTTCAATTAAAATGAATTAATTCCTAATCCAGAATGTATAAAGGAATTATTACATACTTTCAAACGATTTCCGGATAAGATGAGTGATCCAGAGAGCCAATAATGCACGGCCAATACTGACACAAGACGAGTGTGGGAATAGGCAAGGACCGCTTTATCGGTCAACTTCGTCATATCTCGGCTCCTCGAGCCTCAGAGCTCCAAATACTATTTTTTGGCGTATCCCGGCATCTAGCAGGAAGCATTGGAACCAATTCCGTCTCACTCGCGACATTTTTTAATTTCAGCGAGCAGTGGCCGCTTAAGCGGCCCTTGCCCGTTAAGGGGTTAATTTAGATACAAATTAATTTTAGTGGATGTCATTTTCAGTATCGAGTAAGTAGTGTCGAAGAAGATTTAAAGAAATGTTTCAAAAATTCTTTCATGAGTGCATCCTCAATACGTACATTTCTTCGGAAAATGCTAAAAATATGACCTGAGAAGTAAATGTAAGTAATTCTATCTTTTTGAAGAACATGTTAACATTAACTGTGAACATGACATTTTTAAACCAATTAAATAATTCAAAGTGCATTTGTCCAAAACTTAAATAAATATTTCAATTTTAAACTATATATATATTTAGAGTAATTGTTTAATAATAAGTTATTTGTTTATTTCATAAATTATTGGCCTGTAAATCCCTCAATATAAAAACATAATTTTTAATCAATTAAATATTTTTAAATTGACTTTCTCTAGTTATTTATATTATTTATTTAATTTGTGTTATTGCTTATTAACCCTGTTCTTACTAAAGTCTTCTGTAGAAGTCGAGAGCTGCTGTGAAGGACTTGCACAGCAGTCCAACCCTCCTCTCTCGTTTACCGGCTCCCTACGTCTAACTTTTCCAGGAGTTAGACCTTGGGGCTAATAAGCAAGGACTGAGGGAAGCTTTTGCTATTTATTTTACATCTAGTTATCGGTGGAATTAACTCTTTGTGATGAGAGAGCTACGGATTATGAATGCATGGGTCAGGCTCAAAAAAATTAACACCTCCAGTGTTAGATCCAACTCAACCCAAATCGCAAAGGAGGATGGATTTCTTTGTTTTAATAAAAAAGAGGCTATTTATTTATATAGTTCATTGATTAGTACCTATATCATAAAGAAAAAAAAATTATCGTACTCAAAAATATAGACTATAAAAAAATTTATTGGAGCATCTAATTATATAATTAAACCTAAATTACTTGAGCTAAAAAGAAAACACAAATAAATAATAAAATAAAGTTTTCCTACAATTACAAATTTTAAGGGAGGAAATTATATGAACGTTTTCACCCACGTAGAGAAGAGGGCAAGAATAGCTTCGTACCTAGGGCCCGGCCAGGTTGAGATTGCTGTACTACAGGATCTGCCTGCTCGCACTACCCGCTGTAAGCTAAGGGTTAATACAAGTGTATATAAAAAAATCTTAAAGAGCCTGCTGCGCAAATTCAGGAACATAAATATGCTTTAGGTCCACCCAACAAACCTAATGTAATCACATAGGCGCATGGCTATAATTGTACACCACGCATGCACGAACACCAGCGGACACTTTTTTGTAACGTTTTATATCAGTTTAGTCTCCACAAAAGCATATTTATGATAATAAATACACTTGGGTCTCCCGTGGTCTAATGGCTAGATTCATAAGCGAGAGATGGTGGGTTCGATCCCCACCGGCGACAGGAATGTTCTCATCCCAGAGCTCGCTGAGAAAATTCCTAGTTGCACCCTGGATGTGGGTGCTAATGGCCAAGAATTGTCGATGCACCGTTAAAAAATAAATAAATAAATACACTTATTTAGGCAGTTACAATACACAGAGTTCTACATTATGGTGTTAATATATTATAAACACCCCCAAAAAAAAAAAGATTTCTGTAACCATTCTGTGTTAATGAGAGATCAACAATAACTTTTTTAACTTACTGTATAACAATAAAATCATGTATATGTTTAAGATATTTTCAAATTTAACCAAACCTGAATGTTTGAGAAGCAGGAATCTGAAACTTCCTTATCTGAGAAAGCCATAAATTACTAAGTTCATCTCTGTAAGAACTGGTAAAAGCACCTAAATAAGCAACACAAGCTGCAGCTACTAAAACATCTCCAACTAAATTCTTTAATTCCCCAGTCAAAGTCTAAAAGCAAAAAATGTTAAAGAAAGAATTAACTTTGTAAATTGTAGAAATTTTACTTGGTTTTCCCTTGGAAATATAGTTTTAAAAGTAAAAAATATTATTTGCTATCATTAAACGTTTAAGTTAATCCTAAAAATAATTATAAGAAAATTGAAATAAAAAAAAAAAACCACAGATACTTCTCTTACTGTTAATCAATAACTAAAATAAACAATTTTTACATACAATAAAAAAAAATTGGCATAAAAATAAACAAAAAAGTAGCAAACTGGAATTTAAAGAAGGCTGGGATTTAAAACAAAAATAAGTTTGATGAATTTGAATTAGATGCAGGTGGTACATTAAAATTCACAAGGATTGCCTTCTGGAGCTCCTGAGTAGTCACTTTTTTCTTACAATTTTTTTATACTTTAATCTTCTCCTTCTCAAATTTATTGGAACATCAGCCACTCTACGTCCATTCTCAATATGTCAAAGAAGCTATTCTTTTAACCAACATTATGGCAATTAATCATTAACCATTTGCAAATAAAATTCCCCATATTTGTGAGCCAAAAAAACAATATACCCCAGTAAAAAGCAACCACCAAAGTATAGTTTCATCAATATTCCCAATTTTTAAGGAAAAATTGTCAAACATTTTTGACTTTGATATAATTTCTATACACAGGACATCCCCTTTTGGACATTCAACTACTTGGATATTCAACCACTGGACATCCCCTTTTATATCATTTGATTCCTCAACATTGACATTTTGGATTGGACCATGTTTGAATCATAGTGCTAATTTCATAAGCAGGTTTCCGCCTTAAAAAGACAGAAGAAGTGCACAGTTTGATTAAATAAAATTATACTAGTTAATCATTTTGTTATACCTGAACACCAGCTTCCCATCTTTCTTGTTCATCAGCTAATGCTGAAGTTAGTCGTCCTGCCCTGTTCATTCTAGTTGCACACAGGTCTAAAGTAGCTTCTAGCTTGGCTTTTTCTTTTAAACTAGCATCAAATGATGCTTCAAGTTTAGCTATCTGTTCTTCTACATCAGCCAATCTTGCCTGTTTAGCTCTGAGTACTCCCATGATAGTATTCAGCTCAAATTCTGCAGCCTGTAACCTGTTATCAGAAAATTTGTTCTTAGTCTGAAATACTTGTTATCTAGTTCGTCAACTTCAATAGCCATTTGCATTTGTGCTCTAATTTTTACGTAACTAAATATCTATGGAAGAATAGTTTTTTCCAGCGAGCCAACACTGTTTTTGGACCCCATTTATTTCAAGAATTAAAATTTTAAGAAAAAATGTCAATGAAATTTCTCTTAGAAAATGAATTTTATCCCTAAAAAAAAAAACTGAAATAATCGATGGGGACATTAATATTAAGCAGTGGTTTTATGGCCTGGACAAATATTTAACCAACATTTTCTCACTAGGTAATAATGATCATATACTATACCGCTGTTTAATACATTATTATGATATATGATTATAGCGTATTATGATATATGATATGATGACACATCATATATCATTATATTATATTCCAACAATGATTTAATTTTCAAACCTTTATTTTTCAAAAAAATTAACTCGCCAGGGTATGTTTTGAACCCAGAACTGAAATCCATTGGGTTCAAATTGCAGGCTGACAAAATTTAAAAGTTGATCGTTTAGTTCATCGTTCCCATTCCTTTCAAATACAAACATTATTAGTTGAAAGCAGTATTTTAATTAGCTTACTTTTTTCTTTTAGGTTCAACTACTCTATAGACTTTGGCATACATGTCAATAGCTTGAACCCATAAACACAAAGATTTGCAAGCTTTTGAAGTAGCCGCAATTAAATCTGGAACAAATTGAGGATCTTCAATATATTTCTTCAGTTTCTTAAGAAGAACATCAGGAATGTTATCTTTGTCATAATCTTGTAGCCTCTTCAAGAAATTAGTGTCCCCCAACACCACTTTAGCACTCGCCCAATCCTGTCTGAGAAAATGTTTTAAGAATACTATTAATATATATAGAATATTAATAAAAATAATATTTATAATTTATGAGAATAAGCAATATAAAAAAAAAGTAGTCTTATTTAAATTAAAATGATAAAAAATGGAAAGGAACACAAAATTTAAATACAAAAATACTGACTTTCGCGCTTCTCGAACTTATGACTAGCAATCTCTTCCTTTTCCCATACAAATTTATTGCCAAAGAAAGCTATAAACATGCAAGCTAGTTCTTATTGAATATTCTTTAGAATTCTGTACTGAATTGACATGTTAAGGAAATCCCCTAAGAAATATCCAACTGGTAGACATGTATAATCAATAGGATATTTTTTTTATTTATAAAATAAATATTCTAAACAAACTTGTCAAAAGAGTGTTTAATATACTCTTACACAGGCCCATACATGTAAAATAATAATAAATGTTATAAGTTCAAAGAAAAATAAATACAGATTTTTATCATTGATTCATAAAAAAAGGCTTCAGAACTATTCTTAAAAATCGAAGTCATTTTCTAAACAATGTTCATTCATAAAAATGTAATGAACTCTTTTTTACCATTAAATTAGCAAATTTTACAATAGCTTGCTATAAAGTTTTTTAACAGGCCTCACTAATTGCATGTATAGTAATTGAAATTAAGTAAAAAAGGAAGAAAAAGAAATGAAACATTACATTATGTATTTATTTTTCCTCTTTCTTGTAAACTATACAGGGTGTCCCGTAAATGTCTAGTCATATTGTGAGGGGTGATAGAGGACCTTTAGGGGAACAAAAAATGTTCTATGACGATTTTCCGAATTCTCACACATAAGGGAGAAAACGTTTTATTGTTTTTTCGAGACAAACGTGGTTTTTAGAAGAATAATCGTTGTAGCTCCGTTCCAGGTGGTTCTACTAGGAAGGAAGCTAAACCAATCGAAAGCTGAGTAAATTTACTATAAGACTAGTTGGGAGTAAACACAAAAATGAATGGATTTAAGTATCTCTATCTTACCAAAAGAAAGCTATTCTAAATTTCCTGACATTTTCTTGATATTTCTTACTCGCGTTACTCCTCAATGGGCAGGATCTGAGATTTCTGGGTTTTAGAAAAACTTCCTCATTTAACCAGCTTTCCATTCATGCATCACAACCCTGTGTTATTGAAGTATTTGAACGATTTAAGAACAAAAGTTTTAAAAAAAACATGGATCTGTGAAAATAAAATTATATTTTTTTCTTCAGTTTATTCAAAAAGCTGAAGGGAAATATTTTTTTTATAAATGTTTACATAAATATTAAGTAAATATTTACTTAAAACAATAAAAAAAATTACTTCCACAAATATAAAAAAAATATCCTAAAACAGTAAATAAATAAAAAACACATATATTTTGAATTTGTTAATTACAGTAACTAATACTGGGTCCAGGAGGTGGCCATTAATGAACCCCAACCATGCATTAACCTCAAAAATTACTATTTTTACCTAGATCACGCATTTGAATACATTTGACCTGGTATTTATATTTAGAAAACAAATTCTTTATCTTGAATTGATACTGATGGCTACGCTTGTGAAACTCACTGGGATTCTCGTGAGCCTATGCGTGTTTGTTGTGGTGATTAAAAATTATATCCCTCATAAATAAGATGTACATAGTCCTGTAAAAATGTATTCAAATGCGTGATATAGGTAAATATAATAATATTTTAGGTTAATGTATAGTTGGGGTTCCTTAATGGCCGCCTCCTGGACCCAGTATTAGTTACCTGAATTAATAAATTCAAAATAAGTATATATTTTATTTATTTACTGTTTTAGGATATTTTTTTATATTCGTGGAAGTAATTTTTTTATTGTTTTAAGTAAATATTTACTTAATATTTATGTAAACATTTATAAAAATAAATATTTATCTTCAGCTTTTTGAATAAACTGAAGAGAAAAATATAATTTTCTTTTCACAGGTCCATGTTTTTTTTTAAACATTTGTTCTTAAACCGTTCAAATACTTCAATAACACAGGGTTGTGATACATGAATGGAAAGCTGGTTAAATGAGGAAGTTTTTCTGTAACCCGGAAATCTCAGATCCTGCCCATTGAGGAGTAACGCTGGTAAGAAATATCAAGAAAATGTCAGGAAATTTAGAATAGCTATCTTTTGGTAAGATATACATACTTACATTCATTCATTTTTACGTTTACTCCCAACTAGTCTTATAGTAAATTTACTCAGCTTTCGATTGGTTTCACTTCCTTTCTAATAGTACCACCTGAGACAGAGCTACAACGATTATTCTTCTAATAACCACGTGTGTCTCGAAAAAACAATAAAACGATGTTTTCTCCCTTACGGGCGAGAATTCGGGAAATCGTCATAGAACATTTTTTGTTCCCCTAACGGTCCTCTATCACCCCTCACAATATGACTAGACATTTACGGGACACCCTGTATATATGCTTTTTATTCCTGACTTCTGTTACGGTCAGTTTTTAAATTTCTTTGTCAAAATCTCAGAAAGGCTGACATATTGACAAAGGGACTTAGGTTCTCTGTCACTAAGTCCTATAAAATATATAACACCCAAGTGATCAGGCAAGGAAGTACTGTTTAGATATCTTATTCTCAAACTCCTGCCTTCTAAGGCATTGTTATGATCACTATTACACACTGGTTCTCTGATTATTCCCTCAAGAACCTAGGGATGTTCTATTCACCACAATGATTTCGAGGCCCCTAAGGCTCGTCAGATCACAATCTATGAGTGCTACTCCGCTAAGATGTGCTTTTCTTTAAGAGACAATAACAGTGCATTTTATTCAAATAATTGCTTACTTCGCACCCAGAAGCAAGCAAACTGATTCCATCACAAATTTTACAAGGTAAGGTGGTTTGTTAAAAACTTTTATTTCATTGATGTCATTTTTATTGAGAGCTTCAAGCGCCTTAACTGCTTTTTCCATAGCAGGTAATGCAAGGTCTAAGTCAGCTTGAGCGTCATCTTTTAAGACTTGACATTCAGCAGCTTTTTCCTACAATTATTATTCTGTTAGAAAACTAATTGTCTAAGCAAGTGTTCTGATTATCTGAGGAATGGTAAAAGTTTTAAGAGCGGATTACACATTCAGCAATTCCTCTGTAATAGTATTAACTAATTAAACAAACAAATTTGTACGGAACAATTTTCTGATAAAAATATTACAATTCAGTTCTTGGCAATTATTTGGAATTAATTTATTCATGAAGTTTAAATTTACACCACAGTTAATCATTACCATTGATACACAATATAATATTTAATGAACAAGAAATAGTTATATAGCAAAAAATATGTTGATGAATCACCAATGCCTTTATTAAATATGTGTGTTTAATATGTGTGACAGAAATAAAATCTGAAAAGAATGGGCTGTATTAAAGAATACCAGGATTTTAACAGCAAAAAACTATTATTCTAGGCTCCAATAAAAAATTAATTCACAGAATAACCCTAAGTATTTTACCATAAATCTATAATATTCTCGGCCACAAGTACTCAGTGAGTGCTGAACCAAAAAGAATACCTTCCAAAAAATATATGTACAGTTAACTGAGACAACTTATTTCTTTTTCTATGGGAAGTACTGGGTTGTAAATATATTTTAAGAAATATCTTTATCAAACCAAATATGCTCCTTCACTGTATAGGCACTTTTTCCAATGTGAAAAACGTATTTCTATCCACACACTGCATACATTAAGTAAATTAAAAAGAAATATGCGAAGTCTTGGAGGTTTCAGTAAGTTATCCAAACAACAGAGCAAATAAAAATCAGTTGCAGAATGATCTGGGAATTTGGTGGGTGTGGAAGGACTTTTATTTTCAGTACATTCAGCTTAGACATGCGCACCGCGCCGTTGCCGCTACGCCACGCCGGGTTTTGAGTGGCGCGCCGCCGAGCCTATCCAGTCGGCGCGCCGATTTCGTTGGCCAAATTAGACAAAATGGTGTAACGGGTGGGTGAGGGTAGGAAAACTGCGAGTGCGCTGCGTGTTGACCTGCCGGCGCCATTTTGAGCTTACCTTCTGATCCCGTAAACGCTTGTGTGTTGTGATTGTTGATCAGAAAATGACAAAGCTTGTATAGGAAAAGCTTAAGATAAAATAATTTAATATAAACATGCTCCTTAACTTAACAAATAAATCCAGCTTTTGAGGGAAATAGTTTGGAAACCTCGCAATTAAAGAGAAAAACTAAAAAATAGTCCGACTCACAGGAACTGCGTCATCTTAGCGCGGTTCCGTTCATAACCCTAGTGCTATTAGTGAAGGAATAAATACAGTTTTTGCTAGGGTTTGATGTTTCGTCAAAAATGTAAAATAAAATCTCAAACAGAAGGAAGTCACCGCAACTGGAAACTTACAGTAACCTAACCGGAACTGACTCCCTCGCCAACAAACGTTCGCACTGCGAAAACACTATTATTGTTTAGTTTCTTATTTTCTCGCCTTCTTTTACTAATAGAATATTTTTTCTGACAATTACAATATGAAACAAGTGAGTTAAACAAACACAAAACCCCGTTCAAAAGAACAAAAGAAATGCTTTCGAAGATTTAAACCTTTATTTCTCCGATTTACATCACCCCATCGGAAATTACTTTATAACCATTTTTATAGAGACATCAGTAAGCTTTCGAATGGTAACCTTCCCCTTGCCACAACTTTTCGACCGATTAAATTTTTTTTTTCTTTTCGAATACTTCCTTAACTCCAAATTAAGTCCTTAACAATATCTTAGTTTAGATGAAATTCAAACACATACAACACATTTCAATGGAATCCCACGATTTCATTTAACAAAACCGAAAATGAATTACATTACTGTTTGTTCCACTTATCTCAATGACTGTTACAGATATAGTCTTAAAAATGGTTCCATTCGTTTCCGTATGTTAGGGGACGCGAGTATCTGCAAGCATTTAAACCCAAAAACGTAAGAGTTTCGATTTTAGCATAAATATGTTTAAGCGGCGACTAAACTGGAAAAAAACGTTACAAAATAGTGTACGCTGGCGTTCGCGCGAACATTACTAGGTTTGTCGGGTGGACCTAAAGCATATTTATTTTCCTGAATTTAAGCAGAAGGCTCTAAACAATTTTTTTTTCGCACGAATTTCGTATCAAACCCCATGTTCCGGAGGACGGATTATCCTGATTAACGAGCTTACGCTTCAAATTAGAGGATTTTTGTACCAAAGTTCATTAAAATCGGACTATTTCTGAGCCTGTGAAATATCGGACAAATATATATATGTATGTATGTAAACATATTTAATGAGGTTAAAAAATAGCGCGCGCCGCCGCCGCCGACCATTTTTGTCCGGCGCGCCGCCGCCCGAGAATTCAGCCTCGGCGCGCATGTCTAATTCAGCTTCAGTACGGTTAATCCTGTGATATGTAGACATGCCTAATCATGAAAAGAACCTTTCAGTTTTAGTTTAGGAGCAGATTATTTTTTTGGAGTGTTCCATTTAAAGTTTGCATTTCTCGTCAGTAATTGTTGGGAGTACTTTTTTCAACAGCTGGTAAAAAAGAATAATGGATTACAGCAGCCATACTCCAACAAAAACAGGGAAATGTTGCGGTTTTCCTTTCTAATGTTCAGACCCTTTTGACCCTTCGTTTGAGTCTCTTGAGCACTTCCACATAGAACTTGGAGTGACGGTTTGTCCACGAGTCACATTGTCGGTGTTTGTCAAAGTCGAAGGTCTTCCAACATGGTCTTCATCGGTGACCTCTTCCCAGTCTCCCGAAAAGGCCTTTGCTACCGAAACACACCACTTCTTGCTAGAATATTATCTGGGTAAGCCTGCTTGGTCATATCAAACGTCTCTCTTGCAGATTTACCGAGTTTCACACAGAATTTAATCGCCGACCTCCGTTCTAACGAACACTGCATTTTCGGCTTGTACCACTCACAAAAACTCGTCGCATGAAAAAGCCTGCCTTGACTCTCGAGATGCTCAGAGACAACTGACCAACTCCTTGTTCGTTACCCAGGGACCTCCAGTACCAAATCCAGTCGGCTCGCGCGCGCTCCGAAGTACAGTCGTGGCGGGAAAAAATCAGTCCTATTACTTTCCGGACAAACCCTGTAAATACACACATATATATGTATATTTGTCTTAGAGTAAACATCATAAGCTGGTTTCCTCTCCATAGGTAGGGAGGAAATACACTGAAAGAAAAGAAAAGCTACAATCCATTTTAGCACTTTCCTCCGAAGGAAAGTAGCTATTGAGGTTGGACTCATGACGGAATTTTTGAAAAATTTCTTCAAATCTTTATCGATCCTACCTAGTAGACACCGAAAATGACCCCCGTTAAAATTTATATATAACTATAACTATATATATATATATATATATATATATATATATATATATATATATATATATATATATATATATATACAGTTAGTAAAAAAAGTCTGCATACACTTATGATTATTTTGTTTTAATCAAAAAAGAGGGTTAAAAGCAAAAGAGAAAAAACCATGAAACAATTCATTTATTTTTTCCTTTTAAATATTAGCTCTCTTGATGAATTTGGTACATTTTTAAAAAAAAAATTATAAATCCAATAAAAAATAATATAGAAAAAGTAACAATAAATTTCGCAAAAAAAGTCTGCATACGCGGCAAATAATATAATAATTATCAATACAAATATTTAACAAAAATTATTTAATGATCAGTGGGACCTTCCTTATTTTTTATTACCTCCCTAATACGACTGCTCATTGTGCTAACTAGTTTTCTTGTAAAATTTGGATCGGTTTTCAGCCATTCCTCCTTAAGGGCCTCTGAGAGTTGATGTTTATTTTTTATTTTGTGATGCCTCAGCCTCCTTTTAAGATCCTGCCAGAGGTGCTCTATGGGGTTAAGGTCAGGCGATTGTGGTGGTGTTCTTAACTGACATGGAGCATTGTACAGCAACCATTCTTTGACCCTTCTGGCACGATGTTTAGGATCGTTATCTTGTTGAAAACTAAAATTTGATACTTGGCCTAACTTGTTGGCACTGGGTCGCAGATTTTCTTTTAGGACATCTACGTATACATATTGGTCCATTATTCCCTCGGTGATCTTCAAGTTTCCTACTCCAGCAGAAGCCATAGGGCCCCAAACCATGATCCCTCCTCCTCCATGCTTTACTGTTGGGCATAAGTTTTTCAATTTCATGGCCTCGTTTTTTCTCCCCCACACTTTAACATTGCCGTCAGCACCGAAAATATTAAATTTAGATTCATCCGTGAAAATCACTTTGTCCCAAAAACTGGTAGGCTTATCAAGGTAACTTTTCGTAAATGCCAACCGCTTTGCTCGGTTAACTTTGCAAATATGCGGCTTCTTGCGAGGCCTTCGCGATATGAGATTATTTTTTTTCAATAAATTACGTACCGTTTGAGGTGTTACTCCAATGTTATAATCCCGCAATAAATTAGTAGCTAATGTAGGAGCAGTTATTTTAGGGTTTTCATGAATACTTCTTAAAATATCACGCTCATGATGACGCTCAAGCTTTTTTGGCCGTCCTGATCTAGGCCTACTTGCAGTACAACCTGTTGTATTATAATTTCTAATAGCAGTCTGAACCCTTGAAACACTTTTATTAACAATGTTTGCAATTTCGCGTAACGATTTCCCCGTGGTTTTGTGATCAACAATTAACTGCCTAATCTCACGAGAAATTTCCATTTTGAGCTGTTGTTTTCACCTGACTTTGAATTTAACTGATTAGTTTAGGAAATAAAACCACAGAAAACCTCTATGAATGTAAACAAAATAATTCTTTGTTTTCATTCAAAGGATTACATTAAGGTGTATGTAGACTTATTTGTTGCAACAAGCAATGGCAGCCATTTATTATGAAACATTTTCTATGTATTCAATTCTGAAATGATATTATAAGGATGATTTAATCTTCTACAGATCTTTATTTAATAGAAAAAAAATAAAAACCTAACTTTAATTAATACAAAACAATAAACATTACTTCATAAATGAATTTATACTGTGGTGTATGTAGACTTTTTTTACTAACTGTATATATATATGTGTGTGTGTGTGTCTGTTAACACGATAGCGGCCAGAGTTTTTTTTTCGTCACGAAACTTGGTATATAGCATTCAATTAGTAAACGATTGAACGAGTTCGTTCACCACCAAAGTCGGTCCACCGGAAGGGGGGTTTACCCCGAACCCAAAACACTAATTTGACTATGTCAGCCGTAATATTTGTTATATTTCAACGAAACTTGGTATTCGTAGTGGTAATATAGAGAGAAAAGTGAGATATAAAAATGAATTAAATTGGTTCATTAGAAGGGGGGGTTTACTCTGGACCCACAATACCAATTCGCCACTACCAGCCGTGATTTTTGGTATATTTCGACGAAACTCGGTGTTCGTAGTGGTAATCCACAGGTAAATATGTGTTGTACAAATAAACTAAATCGGTTCATTAGGAGGGGGGTTTACTCCGGACCCACAATACCAATTCGATTATAAGCAATTCGGATATTTTAAGCAAATATTTTAAGCAAATTGTTCTGGAAAGCAGTCTACACCACCCAAATTCTGAGGAAAGTGCTTAGTTATGCAGCTCCTGCGTGACGGACTTTTTCAAATTTTAAATTACTAGGTGCAGAGCAATCCAAACAAAAAAAATTGTCTAATTGAAAAAAAAAAAAAAATATAACATACCTTGGCAAGAGCTTCATCAGCCAACACTACTGTTCGAACTTCATCAGCTGCTTTCTTCTCTTCTGCTAGGACTACCATCAATTTTGCTGTTTCTGCATTTCTTTTAGCTAATTCAGGCTCCAGTTTAACTAATTGAACCTTCATTGAGGCTACTAAGTCGTTTGTTTCAAATAATTTCTGTAATTATACAAATAGATAATATCCAACATGTCTCAATTATTACAAATTTCATTTTCCAAAAAATGTTTTGAAAATTTGTACAAAACGATTTTTGAAAAACTGTACTTTTAAAATTTTGAATATATTTCAATCTTTAGTTCATTGACTACATATGCTGTTAGTTTCATTATGGGAACATTTTACAACATTATTTTAACTGATTTAGACTCTGATCCAGTAGCCTTCAATGAAAAAATATGTGGTGGTTTTATTACCTGTGAATATGACAACCAGTGGTAGCTGGCATGTGTACTCAACAAATTACACAGTTACACACAATAGAACAAAAATGGATATGACCGTTTATTAAATGTTATAAATGGTCTTTTTTTTTTTTTTTTTTTTTTTTTTTTTTTTTTTTTTTTTTTTTTTTTTTTTTTTTTTCTTTTTTTAACCATTGCTATTCCATAATATAACCAGCATCATTTGAAGTCTAAAATTATTTAAAACATTTTTTGAAAAATAAAATTTGTAATAATTGAGCCTTGTTGGATATTAAACTTTATTTCATCCATCTCCTCATTTTTGTTGAGGCAATAAAACTACCACATATTTTTTCATTAAAGGCTACCGTATCTGTGTCTAAATCAGTTACCAGTTCAACGTCACTTTTATTGAAGTTCGAGTAAAGTTGAGTCTTAGTTAAAGGAATGAAAGGGTGCAATTTCTGGGTCCCGGTAATTTTTTTTTTTTTTTTTTTTTTTTTTTTTTTTTTTTTTTTTTTTTTTTTAAAATCTCCCCTTTAATTTTAGTTCTGTCTGAAAAAAATTCAAATTTTGATCAGGGATGCTTATTGCTGAATTTACAATACAAATATCCATCACACACCATGTTTTTACCAACCATGCAGTGACAATTATAAAGTCAAAATTATGTTATAAAATGATCCCGTTCCCATCCCATAATGAAACTAACAGCATATGTAGTCAATGAACTGAAGATTCAAATATATTTTTTTTCAGAATTTTAAAAGTACAGTTTTTCGAAAACCGTTACGTACAAGTTTCCGAAATTTTTTTTGAAATGTGAAATTTGTAATAACTTGGTCTTGTTGTATATCAAATCAAAGTCCACTTAATAAGCTAAACAATGAGACTATGCTGACTGTTCTAGCTAAAATAGAACTCAATCTATCAAGGAATTAACATTTTCCAGTTGGCCAAAAAAAGGCTGTTTTTCAATACTTTGAAAATGAATACTAAAAAAAACGGAAACAGATAACATTTTTTAAAAAATTGTACCATTCAAGGAGTTGTTAGAGCTATTAGGATTCAAAATTTAAAAAAAATCTAAGAGGGTCGGGTTGTAAACAGTACTTTCATTGGTTGAATTGACGTGGAATGGCCCGAGTGCTTACCATCAAGCCATTATTAATTCGTTCCCGAGTTTCTCTGATATGCTTCTTTCGAGCTTCCAACATGTTTTCATACAGCTTAAGTAAATCAAGGTAGCTGCTTGGTGTGACATAGTAATGTCTTTTCATTTCATTGTAAAATCTAGTAGTTGCATCTTCAACGCTCTAAAACAGCCAAAAATGTTATTGAGAAAGATTATGAAATATAAGTGTTATTATTTGAGCATACTTATATAAAATAAATAAATAACTCATTCTTCCACTTCTTAAACATTATTGTCATACTGTATTCCCTTACAATTTAGGTATTTTTTCAATTTTTCTACAAAATTTTCTCAAGGTAGTAGGTACTTCAAAGATTTTTTATTAAATGTAATGAGGTATTTAGAGAGGAGGAGACAGAATTATCTTTTCCATTAAAAATTAGATCTACTCAACTTTTTTTTAAATACACTACAATCACTCTTTAAAAAATAAATAAAAAACGTACAGTACAAAGCCAGCGATTATTGCAGTATTTGGTTAAGTTATATATATTCAATTTCTTATTAATACAATATCCAAGAAAGTTAGTGCACCTGCTTACCGAATGTATAGTAAAGCATACAAGCGACATGTTTTCAACTATGTTTACATCAATATATTCTTTCAAAGTGTCTTTAGCTACAGATATTAATGCTTCTTCGGGCCACGGTAAGAACCAATCTATTGTGCAGCAATTGACCAAAGATGGAAACATTCGACACCTACGCCTGAAAAATGTAAACTTGTTAGAGGTTAACACCAATTAAAATAGTCTGGGAACAGCTTTTCAACAAGGTTTTGACCATGGAAACCTCTCGCCTAATTTAAGAGAGCCAACTATAAATCTGATTAATAAAAATGTAAACGCTACATTACATTTGTTGCAGTGGAACAAATGTAATGTTTGTACATTTGTTGTGATCTAAAATGTTTTCTGAGAGAAAGGTGTCATTTTCTCATCAAAAGCCCTAACTTAAGCAGATGAGATTAAAAAAATTACACTCTCTCCCTGTTTTCTCGATTTTCCAAAGCCGTTGAAACAATAAAGGAGGAGATACATTTGATTTAAAACGAAAAATAATATACAAATTTTCCCTAAACTCGGGTCAAAACTCTGGTGGCATGTATTTTTTCCCCCTTCTTAAACATAACGCTGAATACATGTCTAAGACATATTTTTCATACTAATCTTTTGGGATCTTCTTGTTTATGTTCCCATTTGTTTAAGTGTATAAAATTAATATTGGCATAACAATTCATTATCTAAACTACAAAACACATTTTTCATCTTCTTTCCAGCAAAATTTGTTCTAATTTCTGATTTAATAACACATGTAACAGTAACAGTTTTCATGGTACGATTTATTGAGGTTGTTTATAATATAATTTGTAAGTTAAATTTGTATTTAAATTTTTCATTGATAAATAGCATTATTATTTTAATATTCACGATATTTTATTTTTGGTCTACTTTTCCTTCATTATTCTTTACATTTTTACTTATCATGTTTACATACTTATTGGAATTATTATACATTGGGTAGACTCCACTTTACTGCTTTCATTGGAATATTAGTTTTGAGGTCTACTCGAGACTTCTGAAATTTGTTCCAACTGTATCAAGGGAAAGTACAAGCGGAACAAATTGCAGGCTGAAGTAAAACAAAAAAAAAACAAAAAAAACTAAATTATTTTGTTGATTGTCTAAAAATTAGGGATATGTGATATAGATCGCTGGTTCGTGATATAGATCGCTGGTTCGGATTACCAAGGTAGGAGATTTATTATTTATTGATAATGGGTCATTCCATGTCAAATCAACACACTTTTTGACCTCACCCTTTCCGATTTTAATGAAAATTGGTACACCCAAAGTAGGCGTTGGGACAAATAAAAATACTAAATTTCAAATTTTTATCTAAAACGGTTTTCAAAATACGGCCACATAAAGTTTTCAAAAAGCGTCAAAATCTCGCTTTTTCAAAATATTTAAATAGTCATAACTCCTCTCCTGTTTACGTTACAAACATGGAGAAGGTGTCATTGTTTAGCTCTTTATATGCCCTCTCAAACGTCATGCAACACATGATAGGTTATGAGAACATAATTTTTTTCAAAATGAAATATAAAATTTTGAATCTAAATATTTTCAAAAAAGCATCTTCAAAAGTTTTGAAAAAATTATTTATAATGGGTCGTATTATTACTAATTTGAATAGCAAATTTGGTTATGGGATGGAAATGGGTTCTAAGTCAAAATAATTTAAAACCGAAGGCGGCTTTGGACTAATTTTACGTATTTTTATATATAAAAGCTTTTTAATACATAATTGTATAATTTAATCCAAACTTTACAGTTGCATATATTTTATAGACACTTCAACTTCATTATCTTAATTACAAAACTTATTTAAAAAAATATTATACCTTAATAATTCGTTGTAATAAGTTTAATTTAGAATATTTGTCTAAAATTTAATGATATATTGTACTCAAAATATTTTAATTGACTAGGAACTTAAATAAAACATAAATATCAACAATTTACATATTTATAAATGTTAAACTATTACAGTGGTTGAATATTTTACAGTGAAACTTGTACAAGGTCTGCAAATGTTGAGGTACTGGGATAACGTTTCATCGCTTCTTAAAATTTCATATTCGGTTACCACGTAATTTCTCCCTTTTGGAGTTATGAGATTCACAGTACATAATAAATTAGTAAATGGGAGCCGTACTATATCTAGTCTTCTTCAGTAGCCGAACGATGGAGAAGGTCTTTTGGGATGAAGGAAAGAAACTTTTATTTCATCTTCGTCTTTGTTTTTGTCCATTCTATAACCAAGGCACTAGTTAGAGTCATAGACTATACTTATGTACTATTTACTAATGTATTATCTACTGTGAATCCCATATCCCCAAAAGGGAGATATTACGTGGTAACCGAACATGCAATTTTCAACACCAGTTGTAAACCATATGTAAGTTTCACTGTAAAATATTCAACCACTTTAATAGTTTAACATTTATAAATATGTAAATTGTTGATATTTATGTTTTATTTAAGTTCCTAGTCAATTAAAATATTTTGAGACAATACAATTGTTTTTGTACAATATATCATTAAAGGATCCCGCCCTTTCCTAATGGAAAATGGCTTTCCGTCAAATTGAACGAAACTATGCTCGTTGGATAGAGAAAGTCTCAATAGGTACAAAACCCGAAAGTTGAAACTTTTGGTACTTTTGGGCATCCGAAGTTTTCCATTTTTAAATTTTGCAAAATCTCGAGATCTCTGGTTGGAAGGTTTCCCAAGCCATATGGCCAGTAAAACGAAATACTTATCAATTATTTTTTGAAGACCATTCGAACGACACCACATTTGACACTTCTACCCCCCCCCCCATTCATGGGAGTGGAATTACCGGATTTTTGCAATTATCGTCTATCCATTTTCATTTGAAGATCTTTTCGACAGCAATACACTGAAACCTTGCCTCATACCCTTACCCCACCCGCACTCCTTGGGATATGCTCGTCATCATCAAAACATCAAATATCCGACTTCTTACTTGCTGAATCAGGGGGCGAGGTTAGCTCAGTGGTAGAGCACTGGACTAATAAGCTGGAGGCCTGAGTTCAAATCCCGAGCAAGCACTAAAGATTTTTTCTTCTAGTGTCTTCGTTCACCGGTTGAATTCGGCCTCCCTGACCGTCCCTAGGCCAACCCAGCCTTTAATTAATTTAATAATGGGTACCTTGGTTGGAGCTAATGACTCTAGTAGTCGAAGCAGCCAAGGGGAAAATCAGGCAGCCGGAGCATAGTACTGACCACACTATCTCCCTGGTGTGCCGCATGGTCATGAATCAGATACCTCTATAGTATCTGCCCCTCAGGGCCCTCATGGCCTGTTACGGGACTGATTTTTTTTTTTTTTTTTTACTTGCTGAATCATACGTTAGATGCAGCTGATCGATAGAAAAAGAAAAGTCAAAACTGTTGACAGTATTCTAAGAGACAAAAAGCGGCCCTTTTCAGGGCCACTAATGTTAAAGTCTGCTAACGGAACACTTTTTGAAACATACGAGCTGGAGGTGGAGTGGGCTGGGGTTGGGGTTTGGGGAGGGGGTGGGGTAAGGGTGTAAGGCAAGGTTTCAGTGTATTGCCTTCGAAAAGATCTTCAAATGAAAATGGATAGACGATAATAATAAAATAAAGCTCCCCGCCCCACTCCCATGGGTGGAGGGGGGCGGGGAGAAGTGTTGAATGAGGTGTCGTTCGTAAGGTCTTCGAAAAATAATTGATAAGTATTTTTTTTACTGGCCAAATGGCCTGGGAAACCTTTCAACCAGAAGTCTCGAGATTTTGCAAAAATCAAAAATGGAAAACTTCAGAGACCCAAAAGTGCCAACTTTTGGGTTTTGTGCCCATGGGGACTTTTGTTCAGAAAGACTTTCTCTATCCAACGAGCATAGTTTCGTTCAATTTGACCAAAAGCTATATTCCATTAGGAAAGGGCTAATAATATTCTAAATTAAACTTATTACAACAAATTATTAAGGTATAATATTTTTTTAAATATTGAATATTGAAAACTTTATGTGGCCGTATTTTGAAAACCGTTTTAGATAAAAATTTGAAATTTGGTATTTTTATTTGTCCCAACACCTACTTTGGGTGTAACAATTTTCATTAAAATCGGAAAGGGTGAAGTCAAAAAGTGTGTTGATTTGACATGGAATGACCCTAATGCTCCACATCTAAGGCGAAGAGCATTAACCATAAAACATAAAAAGAGTTGTTCCCAAGATAGGAGAACAAGTCTTTTTATGTTTTAGGTATTCTGCCTTATGAAGTAATCTTTTTATATTATACAGATGAATTTAAATTCAATTAAGAATAGTTAGAAATTGTTTTAAACAGGGAAAAGAAAAACGTTTCTGTCTATGTTAAATCAGCTATAATCAAAAATGCAATATACCTAAAGGCATCGCCTACTGGACTCATACATAGAACTACATGTAAATGACTTCTCACTCTGGAAATAAAATAATCATAAATTGCATCTCTATTACTTTCAGGAATGCCTTGTTGCTTTGCTGATGCTCTGCAAGCAATTATACATTTTTCAAGTTCATCGCCTTCAAATAAATTTGGCACCTCCCCTAAAATTCAAAAATGATTACAGAATGTTTTGGACATAAAAATTGTTACAATAAAATCATTTGAAAATCTCAAATATTTGTTCTAAAGCAACACACATATTATATACATATAATACTTTTAACTTTAATAGTAAGGAAGAATAAAACAACTTTCCTTCAGGAATTTTTATTGGGCAATAGAAAGAAATAGGCGAAGTTGTAGTATCAAAGAATGTAGTGCACAATAAATATTTCCTTAAGACTGTTTTTAATTTATTGATCCTGATTTCCATCTAAAAAAATCTCTTTTCTCACAAATGTTGAGCTGAGGGATATTAATTCACGTCCATTTATTCACGGCTACTTTGTGGAGTCAATCAGCTCAATAATGTTTAATTGAATGAATCAACACAATTTGAAACATTTAGTTCTGAATCTTCCATAAATAGTTTTTGCCTAAAATAATGATTCATTTATCTTTTTTTTAGAGCCTACGGACAATGAATCACAATATGTATCTAACCATGTTTTGGTTTAGCTCAGGTTCGTCGACCTTATCACTCACTTCATGAAGAAAATGGCAAAAGCTCAGTAATTCATAGCAAAGAACAAAATTGTTGATAAAAAATTAATATACAAAAAGGATGTTAACTCTTTGCTTATAGTGCGGGCTGGTCGACCCAGTAGTATAGCAATCTATCTACCTGGCCAGGCCCTAGTTACGAAGCTATTCTTGCCCTCCTATGTATGTGTGTGAAAACGTTCATATAATTTCCTCCCTTAAAATTTATAATTGTAGAAAAACTTTATTTTATTATTAATTTACGTTTTCTTTTTAGCTCAAGTAATTTAGGTTGAATTATTTAATTAGATGCTCCAATACATTTTTTTATAGTCTATATTTTTGAGTACGATAATTTTTTTTTTTTAATGATATAGGTACTAATCAATGAACTAAATAAATAAATAGCCTCTTTTTTTATTAAAACAAAGAAATCCATCATCCTTTTCGATTTGGATCTAACATTAGCGGTGTTAATTTTTTTGAGCTCGATCCATGCATCCATAATCCATAGCTCTCTCGTCACAAAGAGTTAATTCCACCGACAACTAGAAGTGAAAGAAATAGCTAAAGCTTCCCTCAGTCCTTGCTTATTAGCCTCAAGGTCCAACTCCTGGAAAAGTTAGACGTAGGGAGCCGGTAAACGAGAGGAGGGTGGACTGCTGTACAAGTCCTTCACGGCAGCTCTCGACTGCTACAGAAGGCTTTAGTAAGGAAAGGGTTAACAAACAATAAAAAAAATTAAATAAATAATATAAATAAATAGAGAAAGTCAATTTAAAAATATTTAATTGATTAAAAATTATGTTTTTATATTGAGGGATTTACAGGCCAATAATTTATGAAATAAACAAAATTAACTTATTATTAAACAATTACTCTAAATGCATTATACAAGTTTAAAATTGAAATATTTATTTGAGTTTTGCACAAATGCACTTTGAATTATTTAATTGGTTTAAAAATGTCTTAGATGTTCAAAGTTAATGTTAACATGTTCTTCAAAAAGAAGGAATTACTTACATTTTCTTCTCAGGTCGTATTTTTAGCATTTTCCAAAGAAATGTACCTATTGAGGATGCACTCATGAAAGAATTTTTGAAACATTTATGTTTTTATATTGAGGTATTTACAGGCCTACAGGAGGGATTTACTAGTGATGAAAGAAATAGCTAAAGCTCCCCTCCATCCTTGATTAATAGCCTCAAGATCGAAATCCTGGAAATATCAGCCGTAGGGAGCTGGTAAACGAGAGAGGAGGGTCGGACTGCTGTACAAGTCCTTCGTTCCAGGGGCACGGCGCACCTCGATTTCTCAGAAGTCTTTAGTGAGGAAATGGTTAATGATACACATCCCACCATTGATTGCTCTTGACAACCTGAGACTACTAGAGCATTAGTCACATGAGTTGTTTATAATGAGACAAGAAATAGATTAGTTTTAGTTATAAGCTCCAGATGAAGTGTCAGACAGGACGTGAAACATGTAAAGTTCCAATAAATCTTTTGAAGAAAAATTAGTTTGGTATTATTAATTACTGATCTGAAAAAATAAAATAAATACAATTTATTTGCCAGAGGATGGAGAAGTAGTTCTCAATGTCAATTTTGGAGTTATATAACACACACCATAGTCTTCATAAAAGGAACTTTTTTCCATAGAAAAAAGGCCCTATAATTGGCCTAAACTACTGATATTATCTATAAACAACAAGTACATTTGGCAATAAAATAAATAAATCCTTTAATTTATCCCAATAAGAAATTACCAGAATTTAAAATATTATTTATATCCTCCAAAAATTCTTCCATCACGATTTGTGTATCATTAAATAAAAATACCATATCTTGAGCTAAGCCTCCTGCACTGAAGTAGAGTTTCCTTAGATCTTCATGAAATGAATTGTAATCATATGTTCTTGTAAGCTCAATTTGGAAACAACTAAAACATATAAGATACTGCATTACCTGTTTGTAAATAATCAAACCTCTTAAAGTTTTTCTGTGTTTATCATAATTTCCTTCTCTCAGCTGCCAGAGAATTAACAACTTTCAAGTCCTACGTAAGTAAGACTGTTTTTGTCATGTTGTTGTTTTTTTTTTTTTTTTTTAAACTTAAATTTAAAAAGGAGGCAGCTTTTTAAATGGTCGTTATTATATTTTTTTAATATACTGCTAGGAACTAAGCCAATTTTATTTTTTAATTGTAACTCTCTTTATTAATAAATCAATTTTTGGAACAGATTATCCACAGGTTACCAACATTTTCTAGCCAGGATAGGAATCGAACCCACAAACCTAGGCACAGAGGTTTAACGCCTTAAGACTTACAGCCATTGTGTTGTTTGTTGTGCAGGCCAATGCCTGTAGTATAGCCAAAGGTTCTTGAGGTAAGACACCAAGTTTTCAATTAAAAAAAAACGTCAGCTAAGTATCATCAGAATAAGTTTTGCACTTTTTTCAGATAATAGCTCCTTAAACAAGCCTCTGATAGTAAAATATGTATTACACTATTCTTTTTATAGTGAATGAAATGTGCTAAACATAAACACAGAGGAATTTACAACAATTGGTATCCTGTTAGTGCCAAAAGCAGTACATAAAATTATTATTTACAAATATTCCAATTCTGCAAAGGAGGAATTGAATGAACAGGAAGGAGATTGTGTCAACATATATAAGGAACATCCTGAGTCGGTTTCTTTTAATAGGCCTTTATAAGTACTTCATATAAAAAAGTTATAAACACAATTTTGCACGCAAAAGTCTTGAATTTGATCAGACTACCCAAAAATAAGAGAAGTTTTTTTCTCAGTAGTCTCTTCAAATTCAAGACTTTTGTGTCTTGAATTTGAATGAGAAAAATACTTTTTTTTTTTTTTCTTTGTTAAAAAAGAGAAGATAATCAGACATAGTTTATGATAATATAGACGTGCATTTATTAATATGAAATTGGCCACTCATTTGCTTCTTCATGAAGTCATAAATTGACTTTAAGTGACATTTATGAGAACTCACTTTATTCAATTCCTCAAAAAGAAATATATCCAATTAAAAAGCTGTCTGAGGAAAGTGAGACTGAGATTTTAATAATACAATCGTTAATATTTAATGTATATATTACTTATTCATACTTGCAAATATTCACATGAGAGCCTAATTTAGTTAGTGATTGCTTCCCCATGCCACCAACTCCAACAAGAAGTCCATTTCCTCTTTCGGCTCTTAGAATTCTAGCTAAACGGCAAACATGCTCAACCGCATCCATGAAGAAAATTAGCTTCATGTCTGTTGCCTTAACCAAATTATAATCAACTAGAGCTTCCTGAAATTAAAATATTAAATTAAACCGTTTCGCTAGTTAGAAAGGGAGGTTAAAAAAACATTTTAAAAATAAGTAATCAAATGAATACTTTTTAATACTTCTTTAAACAATTAATTATAAATTATTTAATTTTATTAGCATTTTTAGAGCAAAAAATCCTTACAACCCATGAATTCTTGGGACAAGTTTATTACACTGATTGAAGAGTTTATCACTGAAATGACTTCCCTTAAAGAACTATGGAACCGTAGACTAAGCCATCTTAAGGGGAATGCTTTTATTAAGGAACGTGGCTGAGGAAATTGATAATCCCCTCAGTGCAGCGGGAAAACATACATGTCCACCATAAACTTGCAAATTCCAGGCTAAACAAGCTCCAGAATTATTGCACAGTGATTTATCACTATAAAGAATTTTCAGATATATTTAGGGTTCTAAAGATTTAATGTTAGAGTATAAAAAAGATAATAATCCTGGAATTGTTTCCTTTAGTGATACAGACTGGGGAAATTAAATTAATAATAACATTTTAGTTACTGACTGCTGCTTACGATTATTGCGGAGTTTGTTTTTTTGGATTAGGAAGAAACAAAAAACTACTGTATTAAGTACTTTTGAAGCTGAATACAAAGCATTAAGGTTCACTAGACAAGAAATTTGTATGAACCTTAATTACAGAGATTCGACCTCATTGCTCTGATGACAATAAATGCAGCATACCCAGTGGTAGGGTGAATAGCACATCCGATCCTGCCAAGGAGATGCAGGTTTGAATCCTACCTGCAGTAGGTTGAGTTTTTTTTTTTATCAATGGGCCCGCTGTAAAAATTCCCTGCTTTACCACAGATGTTTAAGAAGGGTGACAACCAATAGATAGCCGGAACTAATAGCATAGACGTCGATAACACGCCATAACCAAAAAAAAATTAAAATAGAGGTGCACTTGGCTAAGAATTATATAACAAGCCAACGCAAAAAAAAAAAAATTATGTATTGATCTCCAACGTCACTTTATCAGAGATTGTTTCCAGCATAGGATTATTGAATTGCATTATTTGCCTAGTAATGAAATGCTGACATTTGTTGAAAAAAACCTTCCCAGGGAAAGATTTCATAGTCTTCTTGAAAATTAGGACGTGTCATATTTTTTTTCCCGTAGTTTGTTTATCATGTAATGATTTTTTTTCCCTCTATATCTTATTTTCTTTGTATTGAGACATTTTTTTTTTTTTGTTGTCATCCATATATTCTTGTGTAAAAACTTCAGGGGGACGTGTTACAAATAATATAAATCATTGCCTTCTAAATCTGTATGGCGTCCAGAAAACTAATGAGACGGTTTGAGCTTCTGTACCTGGAAAAATTAGAACTAGGTTTTTCAAAATTCTGAAGTGAAAACTTATATTGATTAATTAAATATTCGAATTCATTTATTTCTTAGATAATTTCAATACACACTTGGTACAGGGATATTACAAATAAAGCAATATACAAGAGTACAATATATTTTATTTTTTGTTTCTTACACACCTCCTGAAAAAGTCCACATTTCATAAAGATGTGCCAAGTTTCATAAGGTTAATTATCCAGTTTAGAAGAGTAAAGGGTATGCAAGGATTATATTTTACATTTTGATCAATAAAAGCTGTCTTACTTTTTAAAAATAAAATAATAAAACATTACCTGGAGAGCAGCCTTTAACTTTGAAATGTCTTTGATCTCTTCATATATTCTATCTTGCTTTTCAGCCGTGCTATTCAAGAAATCACCAAATATCAAAACTGGAGGTTTCTTTATAAGGCCACTCTCAGTTGGCAATTCAATTACAGTAGACTGTAAATATTTAGCACATATATCTCTCAATAAATAAATAAAATAACTCTTGTCTTCTATATTTATCAAGCGATCATGAAAAACTCTCATGCATTCATGGAAGAACAACCTGAAATTTAATACATTAATGTTAGCTCAACAGAAATACTCATATTTCATCACCGTTTTATTTAAAAAGAGACTATTTGACAAATTTGAAATTTAAATAACATTAATTATTTTAGTGATAAATATGCAGTGTGACATGCAGCATGTCAGTCAAGACTGAATATGACTAGGTGGGTTTGATTCAAACCAAACCAAAAACTTATAAAAATATGTCATAGTCCTAAATAAAAACATTAAGCTCAGCTCAAAAACTTTAAAACATTCAAAACTTTTTGGACATATTATTTATAAATGAACTTGCAAGATAGAAAATTACAGTATGTCAAAACATTTCTTTAATGAAAAATAAGTCATGGGCCACATTTACAAAATTACATATATAAACCACACCGTTGAAGGCTACAACTTTCAACTCATCGCACAACTAAAAGCCTTCAAAAATATTGTCTTAAATTTATTTTTTCCTGCCTTTATACCCCTAAATATTAATGTATTACGTAGTTTAGGTTTGGTAATGTATAATTTAGGCCAATCTTTCACAAATTAGTCCATTAGTCTACCAATATTCTGTTTAAAAACATTTAATGGTAAAATCAATCTAAACCTAATTTTAATTTCTTTTTCCATTCTAAATCACTGGCATTTTTTGATTGAGACTTCATAATTTTTAGCACATTTTAAAGGCATTAACTATTGATGCTGCACTCATGAAAGAATAACATTTCTTCAAATCTCCATCAATCCAACCTATGGTACTGAAAATTACCCTCATTAGAATGTACATATAGCATTCCCAAGTCAAATAAACTTTCTCCATGTCAAATTCAACATATTCCATATCAAACTCAACGTTGTTTTTTTTTGTCTTTGCTTTTTATGGCGCACCAACATCTGGGGCATTAGCACCGACATCCATGGTGCAGCAAGGAATTTTCTCAACGAGCTGTGACATAAGGAAATTCCTGCCACCGCACAGAAGGCCAAGTTGCACATTTACCACAAAAAAATTGAAATATTTTATATTGACAGAACGATGTAAAACCTATAAGAATGTGAACAGAAGTCTTTCTGGATTAAAATCTCACAAGTGGGGACTTTAATATTTACGTTAAACTGAGCTAAAAACATTTGAATACTCCAAAACGAATTAACTCAAAATTTACACTAGTCTGCGATATTTCGACTAGGTGACTAAATTGTTTTTTTAATTTATTCTTTTGCTATTATGTCGGACTCTACACAAAGTAAATAACATATTTTACTATTTTAAATTATCTAAGAATGATCTAAAATATCTGCTTGACATTTTTTCTTATTTAAATATTATATAAACGGGCATACTTATGTGGCGCGCCATTTGAGAAAACTTGCCATAAGCCATTAAAAAAAAATACAAAAAAAAAGTTTACTATTAAGGACAAGTTAGAAAATATGTGGTTACAACTACATTTAGTCTGGTTTTTAAATTCTTTCTAATATGGACTTCTGTATCCCTCCTAATATAGTATTTTACCTCCCTCCTAATATAGCCATCTAAATCCCAGCTAAAATGGTCTTGATCTCCCTCCTAATAAGGCCTTCTTTACATCCCTCCTTTTATGATGTTTTATCTCCTCCTAAAATTGCCCTCTATATGCCTTTCAATAGGGAATCTATATCCGTCCTAATATGGCCTATATTCATTCTAATATGGTCATTAATATCCCTCCTAATATAGTCTTCTACATCCCTCCTTATATGGCATTCGATGACCCTCTTAAAATAGTCTTTTATAGCCCCCCCCCTTTTTATGTTCCTAGAAAAAAAACACAAACAAAAGACCAAAGTAAGATATGGACTAAGTCAATATTTAAAGACAATTAAAAAAAAAAAAATCTAGTAATTTACCTAAGCATCTCTTCTTTATCTCGCATAACACCACTGTCAGCTTGAAGAACTCCCTGGATACATTTACTAAGATCTCGAAGGTTAAAGACATAATGTGATTTGGCAGGAGTGGGAAGTAGATCTTCGGCAATTCTTTTATATAATTCAACAGCAGAGTTGACAATATTGTCAGCAGTAGCTAAAATAGCTGTAGGAAAATCTTGCAGAAACCCCTTCAATATACTCTGAAAATGTAACTTAAATTAAATTTAAATTCATGGCCAAGATAAATCACATAAAGGGCGGCTATTCCTTGGCATGAAAGACAATCCCGACCTTTTAACAAGGTTTGACTCCACTTATTACATACCACTCTTTGTTTTATACTTACAGTAAAAATTAATTTAAGAGAATTGTCTGATGGAGCTGGAATAAGCATCATTCCAAAATGGCGAACAAATCGAGGAGTTATTGGATTGCGACCTCCTCCAGGTGGAGCACAAGCACAACAAAGAACCACTCCTTCAATATCTTTCCAAAACAATTTTTCCCTGTCATAGAGTCCTTTGAAATCTAAAAATTGTCTATAAAAGAGCAAAAAAAAAATAAAAATAAGAAGAAATTAATGTTTTTATTTAGTGTGTGTAATAATAATAATTTCTGAGTTATATAATTTAATACAATAAGATAGTCCCAGAATATGATCGAAAACACACTAATTTGGTAATTGTGGGTTCTTAAAAACATTTGAATGTACATGTGTATAGCATTAAGCCAAACTGTTCTAGACTGTCAAAAAAATTATTCCTTTGAAAGTAAGTGAAATTATTGTTTCCAAGTTCTCCTCTTGTTAGTAAATCCAGTACTTCTATTCATTCAATTCTTCACAATATTTTTGAAAAAATTAAGTTTACATGATAAAATGAACAAGTTTTTTTTACACCAATAAGTTCATAATGCTGAAAACTCTTGGTAAGATTGATAACTATACTGTTGGGGTTACAGGGTTTCATTGTTTAAGCGAATAAAATAAGTTTTCTTTCTAAATAAAATATCTTTATTTGCTGTTTCAGTGGTACATTGAGTAATCCTTCCTCAGGCTGAGACCCATCAGTCCACAGGAAACAAACCCGACAGTCTCGAGCCAGCCTAGATCATTCGCTGCATTAAATCATTAAAAAATAAGGAGATTTCATACAGGAAGACAACATTTTTTATTGCATTTAATTAAAGATTTACAAAACCCTGACCAGAACTGTACTCACATATGCTGCCCTGAAAAAAACTGTATGAAAACAAGATTTCTGTTTTTGAACAAAAAAAAATTAAGAAGAATTGATGAACTTATACGAGAAAATGGCACCTAAATGAAAATCAAGAATAAGATAAAATTGATAGCTGAATGAAAAATATGGAGCTGTTCCTTCATACTTCATTTGGATTAGCAGGGACCATTTGAAAAATCACGAGCAAAGGATGTCAGAAAATGTTATTCCAAAAGGAATCACATAATGTGCACTACTTATGAAACCAATATTAAGGACAAGATGGTTAAATCAGGTTGGAAGGAAGGCGATGCTGCTGGTGGACAGAGGTAAGTGGGTTCAATTTCTTTTGGAGGTCAGGGCCCGGTCTTGACTAAATAACTATTTCTTTAAGTTACTTTATTTGCTTACTTTTATTTAACATTTTTATAGTGGCATTAGAAAATCTATAAAATAAATCAATTTTCAGAAATTTACTTTGTGTAAAGGGTTAATTTTTCCCACAAAAAAGAATGACATTGTCAACATAAATTGTAAATATTCACCGTAGGAGTTCTATTGGTGCTTGAGCTCCATAAGTTTCTAATTTAGGCATATTAACATCATCAACAAAAACTGCCATTCTTTTACCAATTGGAGCTCCCATTGCTGTTCTTCTTTTCTTTTCCAATTTTAGTTCTATCATCTCTTGAGTTCTAAAAGATGATGTCTGAGCAGAAAAGTTAAGAATGTTAGTAACCCACTTCTTAGAGTTACTCAGAGAATTAAGTACTTCTTTAATGATTACAGACTTTCCAACACCTAAACCAAAATCAAAAATGTTAGATAACCGAACTGATTGAATATGATTCAAATTAAAAATCTCTCTTTTTCAGATTTGATGGTTCACAACAAAAACTAAAACATCTAACAATAATGTCAAAACAAACTAAAAACAAATAATTTTAATTTTAATGTCCAATATTATTAACTACGAATTTTTGGACGGGTTATCTATAGGTTACCACCCTTTTCTAGTCAAGATAGGGCTGATGCCTTTTCTTTTTTCTAAAGAAAAGCCACCACCCTATATTGGGAATCGTACCCACGACCTTTGGCACGGAGTGAAAAACAAATAATTGAGAGGAGATCGTTGACCGCTGGCTACATTTTTCATAAGAAAATGTGTTTTATTTTTGTCAACGTTTCGGCTCTAAATTCAAGCCTTCATCCAGGATGTAAACAAGGATGAACAGAGTTCTTACATATCCATCTAGAAACTAATCCGGTCATGGCAAAATTGACAAAGAAATAATCTCCTCAACCTATTGAAATCTTCAAACATTCTCCATATATGAAAAACGTCCCGCTTGAACTCCTCACTCCCTCATTAAAATAAAAAACTTTCATACCATTATCACTTCACTTTTATGATATCTCTCTCCACACCCCTGTCATCTCTGATCGCCTACTCTCAATAGATGGTCTTAGTAAGGAGGAAATATCTCTTTGAGGAGCAACTCCTGCCATTTTCTTCTAGATTTGATTTATTAAGTAATAATATTAATGTAATCTTTATTACCCTCAGACACATATCTTATCGTGTCACAACCAGGGACTGAAAATAACTATTAATTTTTATTTCAAATGAGTTTCACTTAACCTTTAATTTTTATTATAGGGAAATAAAAAGAAAAATTCCATCGTAATTGATATATTTTATTATTTTTTTTAAAAAAATTTCTAATAATTTTTATTTCAAAAACTTAAAAATAAAAATTATTTGAATAATGTTATTTAAAAATTTTTTTTTACAAAAATTTTTTATTACTTTAACTTTAAACATTATTTTAAATAAAAAAAAAAACTATATTAGTGCCATAATGAATAGAAAGTAATGCACAAAAACAAATTCTAGAATATACAATATATACTCATACAAATCAATTGGATTTAGACGAACTTTGATTCACTGACACAAACAAATAAGTTCTAATAAACAAAAGGTTCCAAATCAAGTATTTATTTATTTATTCGGAGGATAACAGATATTTGATAAATGAGTTTTACTTTACCTTTAATTTTTATTATTGGGGAATAAAAATTCCATCGTAATTGATACATTTTATTATTTTTTTGAAACAATTTTCTAATAATTTTTATTTTAAAAACTTAAAAATAAAAATTATTTCATAACAGTTATTCATTAATTTTAAAAATATAAATTATGAAGTAATTTTTTTGTCATAATTTTTAGGAATCTTTTAATTTTTATTTCGGTCTTTGGTCACAACAGATCAAGTAATTTATAGTAGTCACTTTAACCAAGTTATATGATTAACAAAGAAGCAATGGGGCTATAATTTCTAAATAGTAAGTTTTCCATAGTATAGTTTTATTATTTTTTTAAAGGCTAATCCCCACTCTTGGCTAATAAGCCATTTTGCATCGAGCCTCTCAATAACAACCTGTTGTTGAAAACTGGTGGTCCAGTTCGGTACAGATGGCAATATGGTCCCCATCCATGATACCATCGTGACAGAGCGGCGAGTATCGTCTCCTGCCAAGCCAGTGTAGGTGGTGCGGCAGGAGATAGTCAATGGCCAGTCACCAGTCAAAATCCATTATGCAGTAAAATTAATACATAGCAGTATGTAAAAATATACAATATTTTTTAGTAATCTGGTGTAGGATCAAGCTGACCCCACATATGTCAGTATAATGTAATCTCTTTCACAAAGTGCACCAATTTAACACCAGTTTAAATAAATAATTATTTTTTATTACCTGTTGTTCCAGTAAAAAATACTGGATGATTTTCATCAAGTAACCTTTCCATTAAGTATCCAAAACAAACGGTATCACTTGTAGGAACTAACATATCAAAAAATTGAACTTCTGGATTGTAATTAAATTCCGGAGTAATATTTGTCCAACCTTGTAATGCCTTACTTTCTGGAGAATAAAATACCTCCCAAAAGTTTTTATCAAATGGAAGCCTATAAATAAATGGAAATTAAAGAATAATATATTTTTGATTATAAGTAATCTCATAATTAAATTCTTCGTAACCATTCAAAATTCATTACCACTTATTTTCCCAAAACATCAACTGCCATTACATTATTCTCATAAAATTATTAAAAATGTGCAGTATAATTACAAACAGTATTCTGGTGGACCAATTTTTCTTCTAGTGTCTTCGTTCAAGGGTTAAATTCGGCCTCCCTGACCGTCTCTAGGCCAACCCAGCCTTTAATTAATTTATTAATGGGTACCTTGATGCTAATGACTCCAGCAGTCGAAGCAGCTAAGGGGAAAATCAGGAGGTAGGAGCATAGTAGTACTGACCACACTATCTCCCTAGTGTGCCATATGGTCTTGAATCAGACACCTCTACAGTATCTGTCCCTCGGGGCCCTCGTGGCCTGATATGGGACTGATATATATAATGTATATAAGAGTTTAAATGTTTCCCATAATATGAACTATATTTATTCCAAGCTTTCCAAACGACACTAAGGATAAGAATTATATGGAAATGCGAGTCCGACTTTTTTTTAAACCTTCAATAAGAAACTCAGCAATAAAGCAGTCAAAACAGACAAAATCTGAGTAGTGTGGCATAATATTGATGGGCAAGGTTAGAACAATGAATTCTTAACACAAAAAAAAAAAAAATGATAAATTTGTATCTTAAATATAACGTCTAATAAAAATACAGTTCTAACATGTAAAAATTAAAAAAACAAAAACTTACTTTACATCATCATATTTATCAAATTGCGATTTCACAAATGACTCAAAAGGCCCTCTGGCATTTTCAAGAATATTTCCACCCAAGGACCAAATATATGCTACTGAAAATATTTGTATAATCCCTTTTGAAATATCTGCATGAGTTGCTTTAGGGCCAAATAATTTTGGAGTTTTAAGCATATTCTGCAAAAGCGAGCAGAGCATGGCTACTTTACTGATTTCAACCTACATAAAAATAAAAATGATTAGTATGTTGCTACTTTATAGCTTTTAAGGGTAAACAATTACAAGGTTATAATATATCTGACATTTGTGTAAGGATCACGCACAGAGTGTGTACATATGGATGTGAGGATATAGATACACACCCCATAGTAACCAGGACACCACTGGAGAGAGATGTCAGAGAGTTGGAACGAGAGGAACCAGATCCCAGCGAGGAAGTTTAAAGGAGAAAATTCGAAATCAATGGAGCCATACTATTGCACGTTTGAATGGTAATTAACCTTTTAAATGAAAATGTAGCATAATTTCTTTCATTGTTCTTGAAGGTATTACACATTGAAAATGGAGATTGCAGAAGGTCAATTTTTTCATATATTGTTTTTTTATTTCTGAATAGGGAAAAATGCAGTGTGGGATGAACAGAATTGTGTGGTGCTTAGAATGATCAGTGCTAGTTTTCGTTTCTGAAATTTCTATGTTTATGATGAACCCCGTCTTGGCCAATTGGCCAACCAATCAATAATGGAATTCATAAAAAAAAGAGAGAAAAAAAAAAAAAGTTAGATTGACATATTATTATCTCACGACATCACTACAGAACTAAACATAGACCATAATACAGTTTTGAACCATTTACATAAGAATGAATGCTGAAAGAAGTGCCATACTTGGGTTCCACATGAATTACAGAGCAAAAATTAATGGACCGGGTTTCCATTAGCAAATCCCTGTTGAAACGAAACAAAATCAAGCCATTTTTGACATCAAGGAAGTTGATGCTTAATTAATTTGAAAATGTATTGTTCATAATGAACTCCTCAAATCTGGCCAAACCATAAATTGATCCCTTTATTGTTTTTTTAACAAATGCAATTGCAGCAATCAACTAAAAAAAAAAAATAAAATAAAAAAAAAAAAGAATTCCACAGGCAAATGCACCAAAAGAAATGATCAGTTGAATGGTTTTCCCTGATGACTTCATCAGAAACAATCTCACTGAGAGACATCATGCTATGTAGTTATAATAAATATATAAATGTGGTTGGGGCGAGTTTAGAACAGTATTAGAGCACTTGATTCATGTTTTGGAGGACCAGAGATCGAAACTCAGGCACAAAGATTTTATTTTCCAGTGTTGTCATTGAAGGGTTATATTAAGGTCCCGGGCCGTGCCTAGGCATTCCCAGTCTTTGAGTATCTGCAAAGGAAGAAAAGCAGGTGGCCGGAGCAAAGTATCAGACCACACTATCTCCCTCAGTAACTGACTCTCTGGGCCCTCATGGCCTGCTACTGGACTGATAATTTTTTTCCTGTATATATGCGTTCAATGTCTACAATAACTACCTGATGTATTCCAACTCCACAATATCTACGGACAAATTCAAGTCCATCTTCAAGGATCAAATGAAATATGTTTATCAAATACACATAGCTGTCATCGTTCAATAACTTTTTTTCAAGCAGAGTCTTTGCCCAAGTAATTACATATGGTAGCCACCCAAGTTCATTAGGATCAACATATACCATTCCACAGCGGGATACAGTAGCAGGAGATGCTTGTGAAAGGTCTTGCACTTCAAAAACCATATGGACCTAGGACACAAATTTATGATTAGTCAGTTTTAGTAATTAGTATTAGTTACCATCCAATAGGGTTATGTATCAGAAATAGTTTAGTGCACTCACCCAGGCTGTAAGTTTAATTCTCTCAGAATTGGCTAAACATAACATTTTATTATCATCAAGCACAGTATTTAAGTTTTCAATCCAAACAGCATCAACTGGCCCGTCACATACAACCCATTGGTGAATTTCATCAGTGACCTAATAAAAGTATATTTTTCTGAGAATGAATAACAACTGTATAAATTGGTATAATTATTAGATCTGAAATTAAATTAATTACTAAATGTTCATTACATTGTGATACCAAAAACCTTTAACAACCCACTCCCCATTTGATGGCTTCAGTTACGAGTCTCACAACACATTCAGCCCCAGTGAAATCCATAGGCCTGATGGTAAAATGCACCTATGGACTACAGCTAAATTTTTCTAATCTTGTTAAGATTATAGGTAGTACATAAATAAGCTTTACTTAAACTCAAATATTAGACATCGAAGGCATTGAAAGGTAAAAGGTAAATTAATCAGCAAACAACAGCATATAGAGGCTATAAATTAAAAGAGAGATTGATATATTTACAGAGAGGTTGAGTAATCACATAAGTAACATAATGCATAAGTACAATATTATAAAATAAAAAAGAGCCCTCTTGTGCGGCTATAACACTAATTAGAACACAGCACAACTCATTTCTTAATGTGCTCGGTGCCTGGTATCGACTAGACTCAAGCTCCTGACAACAATACTCTGGATAGATCAGCGATTTGTTCGGACTAGTGACGATTACATATTGAGAATCTGAGCTCTTCCACCAACAATCTTACCTGTTCTACAGTTCACAGGACCACATTTCCTGCTCTTTTATTTCTAGTATTCTTAAAAAAGGCCCAACCTTATAATTTTATAAAATATAAAAATTATAGAAAAAACTAAATAGATACACTTGAAACAATTTAGAGAATTAAGAATTTTAAAAACTACAATGTTTTATGAGAAGTCATGGAATAGTTGGGATTTGCCTAAGCACAACAATCAGAATTTTGGAAAAATTAATATTTTTAATGTTTTGGCATGCTCATTGGAAGCCTTCTTGAGCGTTCAATGCCTAGGGTTGGAGGAAGACCAAAGATACCAGTTAGGTGACCCTGGTGATTGAGCTATATTATCACCATGGTCACTTAACTGGTTTCTTTCCCCTAGGCATTCATTGCTGAAGAGCCTCCCAAAGAAAAAGAAAAAGAAACTCAGCCACTAAGGACGCAGAGAGGCAGATACTGAAGAGGTATCTGATACTCGACCATACGGCACACTAGGGAGACAGGGTGGTCAGTACTATGCTCCGACCGCCTGATTTTTCCCTTTGCAGGTGCCCATTAATTAAAGGCTGGGTGAGCCTAGGGACGATGACCCTAGAAGAAAAAATCTTTAGTGCACGCTCGGGTTTTGAACCTGGGTCCTCCAGTTCATTAGTTAAGTGCTCTACCACTGAGCTAACCTCGCCCTAGCCTGCCAAATAGCATGACGAAATGATCAAAATATAGACTTTTCCAAAAATCTAATTGTTGTTCTTAGTCAAACACCAACTATTTCCTTGACTTCTTATCACCTCAAGGGCTCCAACTATATGCATCTCATTACAATGTTTTTTGGACCAGAGAAGAGACACATAAGATAATAAAAAAAATTAAATAAGTAATTTTCTAGAAGAAAATTAGAAAACAGAAAAACATTTACCCTAACAGCTTTCCTGACGAAAATACCTAACAAGCCATCCCTCCATTCCATTGTGGAAAGATTAACTTCACCATATAACTCACCCATTGTTACAGACTTTGGATTCAAGGTATAAATAGTAACAGGACGATAATAAGGTCCCTCAACTTTGTCCTCATATAGCTTGGCTAGAGCTCCTTTAAGAATCTATTAAAAAAAAAAAAAAGAAAAAAAGTTCAACAAAAAATACAATAAAACTTATATATACACACAGACATTTTAATTACTTTGTGAAATAATTGTTTTAAAGAAATTATGATGCTGTTTAAAACTATAACAATAATATCTAAACATTTTATTAAGGCATTTGCATTTATAAATTTTCATTATAAAATTGTCTCTTAAAACCAATAAACAATTCATAATAAAATTGAATCCAGATTACATTAAGTACTGTTGTTTTTCCACCTCCAGTCGGCCCCACTGTCATAACTCCATGCCGAACTACCATGGTTTCATAGAGTTGAATTGTTTTAACAAAGGTACAATTAACCGGTTGTAAACCTTTTGATTCTACAATATAATTCATTGCTTCCTGAAATGCACCATAATCATGCTCAGGAAGATCGACACCAGGAAACAGGTCATTCAATATACCCTAAAAAAAAGTTGATTAATTGCTTTGCTATCAATAAATAGAATATAGTATAAACAAATATATTTGTTTTATGCTAAAACAGGTTGAGTTATAAATGAAAGATGATTTCTATTTATTTATTTATTTTATATTCTTCCCAATTTTTTATAATTTTAATTATAGTGGCAGCCTTTCAAACATTTTGCCTGACACGTTTGAATCACTGGTTCCCATCCAAACTTTGAAGTTAAGCAACATCGAGCACGTTTAGTTTTCAGATTCAAAGAGGGAACAGGTTGCCTGGGTTAATTTGAGAAGTAACCACTAGGGAAAAACACTATTGGTGTTATGCATTGGTGACAACCTGCTGGTAGCTTGGTGTTAATAGCCTAGAAGTTGATACACTATAAAAAAATTTATAATGTTAAATTTCAAAGCTTAAAGTAAATTATACTCCTAAGTATTATAAATATGTATTACAATACTTTTTCTCACATACATCCTAAAGAATAATAAAAAAATTCGAACATACAAAAGTCCGACTCGCAGGAACTGCATCATCTTAGCGCGGTTCCTGTTCATATCCCTATTGTCATTTGAAAAGCTTAGAATAGAAACAGATAATATTTTCCTCGGCCTTTGTTCAAAGGGTTTTATGACTGGTCGGGGAATAAGCTGACATCGCTTATTCAAAACTATATTCAGAATTTTTTTTTGTAGACCATTTAGTAAGCTTTCGAATGGTAACCTTTCGCTTCCCTAATTTTCAACCGTTTTCGAGATATTATTGAAAGTATACGAAGTGCCCAAAACTTTTCATTATTTTTAGCAACAGAAAATGGGTCTCATTTTACCTATCCTGTTTTACACACAAATACATTTTCGTAACATAAAAAATTACAAAAATAAATAGCAATAAAAAACTAAGGGAAAGAGACAATAATTACAAAAAGAACGACAAAAAACCGTTCATAAGAGCTAAACAGACGTATTTGAAATTTTAAGCACTTATTTCTTCGATCGATATCACCTAATCAAAAATTGTTTCAGAATCTTTTTTGTAGAGAATTTAGAAAGCTTTCAAATAGTTTCTATCCACTGATCATAATTTCCCAACCGCGTTCGAGATATTGATGAAAGTAAACGAAGTTCCCAAAACTTTTCATGTCTATTCATAAAATATTTTATTCTAACCCTTCCTCAACTCCAAACGTAACCAAAAGTTTAACATGTTAGTTTTGATGAAATTCAAACATGCAAAAAATGTTATAACTGAATCCCATGATTGTAAGTACCGAAACCAAGCTAGGCTTTGTATTTGTGTCGGCAGATACCTGGGGTATATTTACAACTCTTGAGGATTAACTCGTAGCAGGTACATTTTTTGTGGACCCACAGGCAGTGAACGGACTCTCTATTCCCTCATAGTATCTAACCGGTGTGAAGTTGAATATAGTTTCTAATTATACGTATCCTGTTTTATTGACAAATACATTTGACTACTATAAGCAATTACAAACACTAGGGAACATGCCAAAGAACTCGGAGTA
This sequence comes from Gonocerus acuteangulatus, assembly GCA_946811695.1. NCBI lineage: Eukaryota > Metazoa > Arthropoda > Insecta > Hemiptera > Coreidae > Gonocerus > Gonocerus acuteangulatus. The sequence continues at coordinate 50,127,603 of OX328127.1, forward strand.
GGAGCCTTGACAGTTTCAAGTCATTTGAAGGAAATCGGCAAATCCAAAACTGACATTTCATACGGTACCGCCTGATATATTTCTAGCAATGAATTGTTTTTCTTATTTTTATTAATCTGTTTTATTGTCAAATACATTATCCTACCATAACAAATGACAAAATAACAAGGAATAAAAACAAAAAAGAAGAACCGTTCAAATAAACGAAATCAATTACTTCAAAGTTTAAGCACGTATTTCTCTGATTGACATCGTCTAATCAGAATCTTTTTTGTAGAACATTTAGTAAGCTTTCGCATGGTAACCCTCCGTTTGCCATTATTTCAAACAGTTTTCGAGATATTAGGAAAGGTATACGAAGTTCCCAAAACTTTTCATGTCTGTTAATAAAATATTTTATTTTAATCCTTCCTTAACTCCAAACGTAACCAAAATTTCAACATATTAGTTTTAATGATAGTAGAACATGTAGAAAATGTTTCAACTGAATCCTACGATTCTAAGTACCCAAACCAAAAACGGTATTCGAAAACTATTTTTCTAATTTTCTCGAAAACGGTTAAAGCTATCGCCTTGGAAATGGTTTCATTCGTTTTCCTAGCCCAAGAAGCCTATAAAACGAGTACTCACAAGCTTATGAAGTCAAAAACGTAAGCGTTACGATTTTTTTTGCGCGAATTTCGCCCCAAACGCCATCTTCCAGTGGGCGGATTCTGCTGTTTAACGAACTTGACCTTTCAAATTGGACGACGGATTTTTGTACCAAATTTCATCACAATCGGACCATTAGGGAAGCCAGAAATGAGCGAACAGACAAATATATATATATATATATATATATATATATATATATATATATATATATATAAATATATATATATATATATATATATATATATAAATATATATATATATATATATATATACAAATTTGAACCACCGTTATTTTCGGTTTCTAGGGGTTCTGAAACGCGAAATTTTCTAGTCGGCACTTTCGGATTGTTTCATTGTATCAACCTTATAAGCGGGGTTCCTCCCTATGGGGGAGGGAGGAACCGCGCTAAAAACCATATCAATAGTTTATTATGTCCTTTAGAACATTTTTTTTTAAGTTACATGTAATTTAAGTCGCAATTTGTATACAATTTAATCTAAGTCAACATTAAAAACTATTTTTAGACGAATATTTAATTGTCAAACTAAAAATAACATAATGAAACACAAAAATATGTACTATAGATCAAGTGATCATGTACCTTAAATAATACTGCATCATCAGCCAAAAATTTAGGAAGATTTGAATCTCGAAGGGCTCGAATGAGAACAATATCTTCACTTTTGTCAGGATTTTCACGTTTCAATGAACCAGCCATAACTAATACACTCTTCACAGCCCTATTAAAAATATTCATATAAGCTCTCTAATTTCTTCCAAGAAATTAAAACTTAAAAGGAAGTGTTATCAATAGGTGGCAATCACTACATTTTTTTAATTGCCCTTACAAACTTAATCTAGAAAATATTATGTCAAGATTCTTTTAATAACTAATTTAACATGTTTCAATTTTTATGAGGAACTATTTCAAGCTGAGTAAAAATTCAAATATAGATGTACATTAATAATATTGCACTAATATTTCTAAAGTGACATAACTCAAAAATCAGTTTTATTCACACAGTCATGACTGTGAAAGACATGGTAAATATATCTTTATCAACCACCAAAACTGTATTGTACCTAGCTTAAGAGCTTGTGCACCAGAGGGCAATTGTGTCACTCTTCCAGTCTTAATCCTAAGGCCCCTAGGTAGGCAAGAGTGACACGTTTTCAGTTGAGATTTAGTTGTGTTACTTTAGACATACTAGTGCGATATTTTAAATTTAAATTCTTCTTTATTTATTTATTTTTTGTATGGCACTTTGACGTCTAGGCCATTAGCGCCGCCATCCAGGGTGCAGCAAGGAATTTTCCTAACGAGCCGTGGGATGAGAAAATTCCTGCCGCTGTTGGGAATTGAACCCACCATCTCCCGCTTATGAATCTATGGTGCTAGCCACTAGACCACGGGAGACCCCTTAAATTCTTGTTTTGATTGTATTTAATATATTTTTGAAAATTATTGCTCAAAAGATAAAAACTGAAAACTTAGATTATTTAAAATTTTAGGACAAACTAATGTTTCATTAAGTAGAAGAAATACCAATTCAATACCTCATCCCAAAGTCATAGTGATCTTGCTGGGAAAGCTGTTCACTGCAAAGTTTGTACATATTCACCATTTTCTGTGCCAAATTTTTTGATGATTCAAAACCTTCTGAATAAAGAATAACCTCAGCAATCAAGCCGTAATCAGGAACCATCATAGCGAATGGGCGAAAAACTGACTTCAAGTTGTCAGGAAGTTCAGTTCTTCCAGCATATCCGGGATTCATAGTTATAAACGTGGCACACTGAGGAATAAGCTTAATCTCTCTTCCTTCAAACATAAACCTGTTTCACACAAGCAACTTACATTACTTAATTAATTAAATTAAGGGGTAATACTACATTGTGTGATCAAAATCAAAGTCATTTGCTCCAATTTATGAATAATAAATAAATCAATATTGTTCAACTCTTTATGTCATAAATTATATATGGGATGTTAAAGTATCCAAAAAAATTTGTTGTAATTCTTTGAAAACAAAATGGAGGGATATGTCTGACGAACGGAAACCCTCTTTATTCACGGGTGATAGTCTGCAGGCGGCAATTTTTAATGTAGAACAAAAAACTAAAAGTATATTGAAAGAAGAAGGTAAAAGTACATAGGATTTTTAAGAAATATTAATTTTTTCGAAAATTATAAACAATTCTTCATTTTCCATTAAAACATAAGTTGACTATCCTTCATAAAATCGTTATACTTCAACAAATTGAAAAAATCCTTTGTACTTTACTAGCAAATATCATTAGGAAGCTGCAGTCATAATTCGAAGTTGATCGGGTGAAAATTAAAGGTACCAGCGTATTGCTTGATTTGAAAAACATAGTTTTGAGAAAATTGACTTTAAAGTTTAATGTACTGAAATGTTCATTCTTTTCTTTTTATTTTTTTTTCATAATTTCTTGTAATAAAGATTTAAAAAAAAAAAGGTTTTTAATTTGGAAATGTATCGGGCCTTCAGTTGAAAAATCGAATGTTTGACACATCTAAACACTGTTCCACCACATAAACTGTTGGATACCATGTTTGATTAGTTAAGAAAGCATTTAAGCCCATAAAAAAGAAAATGGTAAAAAAAAGTTACAAGGTAGTATTTCCACTTAATATTCATCAATATCAAATGAAAAGGATTTGAATAAATTATTCTAAGGTGTGTAAGAAATACAGAATTATTTTTACTTAAAAACACTGGCAGTAGAGCAGGGTGGGATGTGATTGAAAGGAGGTGCTTGCCTTATCAGCAAAGCGAACCATGTTAAGTTTCTTAAAGAAGTTGTTACATTATTATTCCTAATTTTTATTTTATTTTTTAAATTTTTTTTATTTATTTATTTATTTTTATTTTTTACAGCGCTTCGACAACTAGGCCATTAGCGCCAACATCCAGGATGCTGCGAGGAATTTTCCTAACGAGCCGTGGGATGAGAAAATTCCTGCCGCCGGTGGGGATCAAACCCACCATCTCCCACTTATGAATCTAAGGCGCTAGCCACTAGACCACGGGAGACCCCCCTAATTTTTAATATTCCTAAAAAGACTTGAAAAATATCTACCTAAATTCAAGAGTCCTGGATAATTGTTGAATGAAAGAATGATATACGAGTGTGGGTGCATGCATGCGTGTTAGTATGGGTGCATAAGGATATATATATTACGGTACAAAGACATCTAGCCTATTAGCGCCGGGCTATCTACTGGTTATCACCCTTCCTAAGCATCTATGGTGCAGCAGGGAATTTTCTCAACTGGCCCTGAAATGAGAAAAATCCCTGCTGCATTACTACTTTCTCCGAACCACAAAATTTCCAATGATCTATTAAGTAATGAATAATATAGCAAATTATGTTTTCTTATGAGGCTTAATCTCTTAGGAGAGCGCTGTGGCCTATTACACAGTGATTTAATGTAAGCCATATATGTATAATCCTCAGACAGGTAATTTACCCTAATGATGTATATTTGTGAGTAGTTCCTGATCTCATTTAACAATGTAACTCATTGATTGAAGCAGCACGAGGATTCAAAAACAATTTATAAAAAAAAAAAAACAGATATTTAAACTGAAATATTACCTAGAGAGTTTAGCAGCTTTAGCATTTCTAATGGTAATGAGTTGTTGAGCTATTACTGATAATACTTCAATGTCAATACGATTAAATTCATCAAAGCAGCACCAGGCTCCAGACTGTGCTAGTCCAGAAAAAAAACGACCCATCATCTGAAAAATGAAAGTAGATATTAAGGCAAAATCATAGAATCTCAGATATTCAATGATTAGGACATCAAACATTAAAATTGAGTCACATTAGAGAGATATATGGTTCAAATCCAACCTCAGGGAGGTTGGTTGATGTATTTCAGTTATTCTCTACTTCACAATGCAAGTTTAGAAAGGGTGGTAACCAAACAGCAATTGCGGAACATAAGGAACAATGGATCATATTATTCTGTAGTGAACTATTGCAAGACATCAATGATGATGTCCCTAATACTCATAATTAATTTGTTTAACAATCAGAATAATACTTGGCACAATTATTTATTTATTGAAATTTTAATGTCCATTATTATTAACTAAGAATTTTGGGACTGGTTACCACCCTTTTCTAGCCAGGATAGGGCTCATGCCTTTTGTTTTTTTTTTAAAGAAAAGCCAGCACCCCATAGTGGAAATCGAACCCACGACCTTTGGCACAAAGTGTTAAGTGCTCACGCCTTAACACTCATGGCCACCGGGCCTCCAATTATAAAATAAAGTATGTTAGGAAATTTCATTCAATCCAGGCACCAAATGTTCCAATTGCAGGCATCCTTCAGCACTATCTAGTAATAAAGCTGGGAAGGAATATCCAAGTGTTGAGAAGCAATGCTAATCAGAAGTCATTTGTTTAAAAGACTTATGCAGGTATACATACATATATATAATATAAAAAAATAAGTTTTATCTACCTTGTAATCCAATCCATCAGAACAATTGAACACAACACACTGAATAGCCAGAGCTTTAGCCAGATCCTTTGTAGTCTCAGTTTTACCTGTACCTGCAGGCCCAGCAGGTGCTCCGCCTTTAAAAAAAGCTTTCTTAAATAAGTCATTCTGATCCTTTTTATATAAATAGAATTTCTTAAAAAGCAAGAGCTTTTAAGAGTAGTCTTTTGTGTTTTCAATAGCATTTGAACTAAATGATTCAGGGGCATTTCCTTCAATGGCTTTGTTCAGCCACTAATTTCATTTATATTAGAAAATAGCTTAAAGATCCCCAAACATTGAACACAAGACATTTTAAGAAAAATTATGTTTTAAATACGAGGAATCTGAAACTATTTAGTAATGAAGTAGCACTGAATTATTGAGCTGGGTGTATGTCCACAAAACTGATTTTTTAAACAAATAATTGGGATTTTTGTCAGTAAAAATTATAGAACATCCTTTTCAAATTATGAATTTTATAATTCAAATTCAACTTATACAATTGTTTAGCAATTAAAGACTAGCATTTATTAATTTATGAATAGAAAAATTTTAAGTTTTAAAATTAAATTACTTATTAATTTATAAAATGATCCTCAATTAATCATATGGTCAAAGAAAGAATCCACTCTTAACATAAAATTGTTTTAAATATTCTTCTTTTTTTCTATTCATTTTGGTTTAGTGATTGCAAAGATCACTGAGAACACCAGTGGCTCTGCAATTACCCATCCTGCTCACATGTGGTCCTCGGTCGAGAAAAAGGAGGCCACTTTGGCAAGGGGGTCTGCTCCACATGACTAGACAACTATGGTCCAGCTTTAACAATCGATCCCTAGACTTTTCACTAGACACTTCTTTTAGTTTTATTTTCAATTTTTATCTTCTCACAATAATGACATTAGTAGTCCAATTAAAATATACAAGAAATTATTTATTAGGCTTATTCCATATCAAACTAACCATTTAAAATATTAGACACTACTAATCTCGTATTTTCATGAATATTTTAAGTAAGGAAACAAAAAGTTCTATTCCAAATGGTTTAGATCTCAGAGCACTTTTTACGTTTTTTTGTATTTGCAAGGTTTTTGGTCAGAGAAAATTCAACTTGTTTATTTGTTAAGGACAAAAAATTTCAGGGCTATCACGGCTCAACAAATTTAATTTGCTCTAAAATTATATTTTCTTTATTAAGCATCCAACATTTCTGTAAATATACATCCATATGTAACAAATTAGTGGGGGTACAGCAAACAGTGGGGAAAAGCTGACATAATTATTATGAATATTTTAATCATTTTCAAAATTCAAATTAATAAATAATGAGATCCAAGAAAAGAGTAATTATCAGAAGTGTACAAGATAATGATATATTCTGCCACATGAAAAAATAAAATTAATGTTTTTATTTGTTTTTATTCGACTTCAATATTATTTTTGGCTTGGAAAATATAAATCAGTTTACTCTTTCATTAAATACAAATTATCCTTTTGCAAATGTATACAAATATTTGTTCATAAAAAGAGTTACTAGTCAACCAATGTAAGAAGAGTTCTAAAATAAAACACAAAATCTCTACACACTCATATTTATAATTACAAATTAAAATAAGTGTTACATCAACAAATAGAGTATGGTCAATTATTAAAATTATTAAAGGTATACAAAACTGGGTACTTGTATTTTTTACGCACACCACTATAAAATTGTATTTACAAATAAAAACATATGTTTCATAAAAATATTCATTTCATACACAAATAGAGATTATACGTTCAGTTAAAATGTACACTTTGAAAACCTTATTTCAGGAAGTTCAAGACGAAAAGACGGCAATAACATTCCTGGAAAATAAGGGGAATAAAAGAAGAAGAGGAACAAATTTAAATTTCTTAAATTCTTATTTTGCAGAGTTTATGTGGCGTACCCAACTTCAAGGCAGGGACGCATTTACAGAAATTCTAAAAGATATTAAAGAGTTTTAGATATAAACAATAATTAAACCTTTTTTGTTGATATAAACATCTGTGTTTTATTTATTTAATATATAACATTAAATGTTATAGTTGTGTGTGTATAACATACAAGCACCCAAAACCGTATAGTTTAACCCAACATTTATGCTCCGTAAGGTAGCTCAATTCTCAAAGTGGTACAGAAACTAACAAAACTCCAATCAATGGACTCTACCCAGGTAATATGATTTTAGTCGCAAGGTTTATAAACACGAAAAGATACTGATTTCATAATCTCCTTTCCTGCAAATACCTAAAGCATTTGAGATATAACTATAATAAGTATTCTGTTTGCTAACCTAATCCCAAGCGTGGAACAAACATACAGTAAACTTCCTTTAATCCGGCACGTTTGGGACTTGAAGCATACCGGATTATCAGAAGTATGTAAAAAAAAAAAATGGATAGTGATGAAAATTAAACGAAATGTGGACTATAAGACTAGGACATATCTAATTTAAAATGGGTAAAATAAAATTGCACACTGTTAGAATACAAAAAAATTTGTAAATATAATTGATTATTTTAATTGTCCCTTTGAGCAAGATGGTCTCAGTCGCGCGAAAGCTACAAACAGAAAGCGCAATAAGTAGATATTTGATCACAGAGAGGCACCACATGTTTGGCAACACGGGGTTCTTGGGGAGGGGATTTCGCGGAATTGATGCATAAGAACTGAAGAGGTGCACTTTTCATGTTTGGCCTCGACATCCCTGCCGTGCAGGATCATCAAGCGTGCCGAACCATTGGATGCCGGATTAAAGGAAGTTTAATGTACAAGGTTTCATAAAAACTGAGATCATGGGTGTCATGATGTGCTAGGATTGGTGTAGAATGCCCCATTATTAAGATATAATAATAAAAATACCAAGGTCGAGTTGCAAGGCTCCCATTAAGCAAAGATAACACTTGTCAGTCAAAGGTGTTACAACCAGCCTCGGGGAAACTCCAAGGTACTCATAGCCATACACATGTCGAGCACTTGCCATACATGCAACACAGTTGTCAATTTCTTTGTCCCAGTAATACCGCAATTGCTTGATCCATTCGAAATTATTACTGAGAAAATTTTAAAAAGTATAGTAACTTTAAGCTGAGTTAAGCCAAAGGAAATTGAGTTGTATATTTTAAAAAGGCCTGCTGTAATTTTGATAAAAAATAAGGCTCATAGGTATAAGTTTACCAAAAAGAGATTCAAAATTGTAAGAAAAAGAACAGCCCCATGAGGAATAAAAATTTAAAAAAATTCATACTTATTCAGTGTTACAATGGGTGGAGTGAATAAAAGCTAGCAATTGCTAGAACTAAGTATTTTCCAAGCAATTGCTTAGTTTATCACGGTTCCTAGCTGCAGCTAGGTAGAAGGTGTGAATAAAGAGCTGTGACTAGGTTCTAAGGGTAGCAATTGCTAAGGGAAAAGCCAGTCTGGTCTGGGTCATGCTAGCTTTTTAGTTAGTCGTTTCTTTTTGCTCAATCATGGCGGCGTTTACGCATGTTCCTAAGGAAAAGGAGTGTTATATGCGCCGGGACGTCTTGACGTTTTATTTTCATCTTCTTTAGATACATTTCCTGCAGTAAAACGATTCTTTGAAGTTCTGGAGTTTACAGATGTTTTTTTTCTTCCATACCGTAAACCTCAACCATTTTCGCACTTTTTCAATTTTTTATTTGCAGTTTGTTGTGAAGCAGTGCTGGGTTCCTACTTCCTTGTTAGACGCTTGTCGGTGAATCCATTTGAATTCTTCCTGGGATTTTTGACCTTGATCAATAATTTGTAAAAATCTTTTCCCTACTGCTTCAATTTATAGGCTTATTGCCGGTGGCTTTTTGGTCGGTTTTCTTCTTTATGCTTGATTTAATGTTACTCAGCAACTTATTTAACTGTGCAACAGTGACCTTTCGCCCTATGGAAAATTTAGTAATGCTGTCCCAAGCAGGTTTTCTTTCTTTAACAGCAGCTAGTAATTTAGATTTTTCCATTGCCATAGGATCATTGAATAATACTGTTATAAAAAGTGACCGATGAAGGTCGGCATGGGCGTATTTAGAAAATAATTTTGGGAGAGGCTGGGAGTATTTGGGGGGAGGGCTGAGAGCATTTGGGGGTATGGAATATTATCAATCTAGATCTTGGAATAGTTAGCCAATTAAAATGATATTGCACCAAAAAGAAATTGTTTTTCTGACCAAAGTGATCTCATTTTAATTTATTTTTATGTTTTTTTTTTTTTTTTGACAAATCTTTACCGATTTTGGAGGGGGCTGCAGCCCCCCCACCCTAATAGGGCCCATGCGTGTCGACAGATACACAAGACACGCAGCCCGATGAGGAGAGAGAGAGAGACAAGCAACAAACCCTGACAGGATGGAAGAGGGATGAGGGAGGGAGGTAGGAATCCTAGCTGCAGCTAGGGGTTAGCAACAGCTACCCTTAGAATTTCCTTAGTTTATCAGGAGATGAGACTAACTTGTTTAGATCTTGCTACCTAGAAGTAGCTCTTGTTTATTCACTCCATATTGAGGAAGAGCTACATCTAAGGGCTAGATTCTACCTGTTAGATTCTAGCTTTTATTCACTCCACCCAATGACACTCCAAATTTCTTATTTCAATGAAAGGTTCCACTTACAAGGGGCAATGTAGACATGGAGACACAGATTTCACAATGAAACCTGTTAATCGTAAGTCAAAAACAAATTGACATGTGTTCAAAGTTTACCTTAAGAGTTGGGAAAAGAATATTTTGAATTTGAAAAAATAAAAACAGATTATTTTCAGCATTTATTACAAGGATATTATGAAGTCTTTGATTAGTATTGCTTTTTTTTTTTTTCTTTTACTTTTAAAATCATGTGGGTTAGTAATTTTTTCATGCTTAGAATAAATTTAAATTTTGTATAAATTCCTGGTCATTCCTGGTTTCCTTTTTTTTTTTTTTTATTATAATTTCAGTGTTGAAATTCTATATTAAATTGTCAAAGCTCCAATTATCTCAGCCAAAATCCATCTATGTTTATCGTCATATTCTCATTTATTAAGGTCCTGTAAATTTTGCTAAGGTTTTGTTAAAAAAAAAAAATAATAATAATAATAATAATGAATAATAATAATGAATAATAATAATAACAAGTTCATAAGTTGCTTTCTATCTTTGCTCATCTTGATGTACAATGAACAAGGACAGAAAATCATCTTTAAAACAGAGTTTTTAAATTTAAAATATTTTTCCTCTGCTCTTAAGGTACAAAGAAAAGAACACTCAGACAAGTGTCATATATTTTCTGACTTCAACATGCAAAAACATTTCATAGAGAAATACTGAATTTAATATATTATTTATTATTGTTATTATTTTGAGGAAGGTATAATTTATATTTTAAGATGAAGTAAAAGTTGGTTATGTTTAATTATATTTGTGTAATTCAATAAGTATTAAACTAAAATGCTCATCATGTTAAAGCACTTTTTGAATATTGTTTGCCTAAAAAAAGAAAATCATCTTATGAAGGCCCTAAAGCGGAATGAAAAAAAAAAGTTGAACTTTACTACAACAGCTAAGTGATAAGTATTAGTCAAATTATTATGCTCAGCATGAATTTCCTAATCTACAATGATAAGATACATCAAATAAAATGCTATGTTTTTGGGGATATTCCTTTCTTTAAATGTCATTCATATGATCTAAAAAATGATCAATAAGAGTTTTAGAAGACTTTCAAAAATTGTTAAGTTTTTTTTTAAGATCAGTATTAAATTCAAAATTAACATCTCCTAAGCAGAACAGAACTTATGCTAAGAAATATATAATTGCTTCCAGGAATACCTGCTGTCCACTTTAAAGTTGACTAAACCAGTAATAATATCTCTTGCATGAACATCAATAGTAATGAGGGCACATAATGTACTGCGATGTACCTTCTCCAACTTTCCACGTACCATCGATGCAAGATCGTTTAAATCTTGGAAACATTTCTTTTCAAAATCAGCTACAGCCTTCAAAGGGTCAGGACAATCCATTTTTTGATGAACAATCTTAGACCACATAATTTGGGAAACTGTCAGTACAATCTAGAAAGCCATCAATCGATGCGACAAAATTAGTTCTTCTAAATTTGAAACTTATTGTATGAGCAACAAAGCTCTACATTTAATCAACATGAATACTGGCTAAGTAATAATAATAATGACTGTTCCTCTGATAAGTTTAAACAACTACAATACTTAGCAAGTCGAGTAAGAAGTAAAACTTCTACTACAAATGTATGAAACACAAATAGACAAGTGAGCATTCACATGAAATATACGCATAAATAATGTGATATTTTTAAAAATACATATTAAAAAACCGCTAATTATTATTATTATTTTTTTTAACAATTATTTCATGATTATTTTTTTCAGGAAATAAGTCACCCAGTCACTTTAAATGAACTTCATTTTCACGTACAAGGAGTTTTTGAGGTCTCAGCCTCATCATCAGAGTTCAGCTATAGCTTGAAAAGCTGCATTTTTTTTTTTTTTTTTTTTTTTCAGTGCTTTCAGAATAGAGCACTCTGAGATATAATTTAGCATTAATGATGAGGCGGAATCCCTAAAATATTCTTTGCTTGAAAATGAATTCATTAAATGTGGCAGTGTCTATTTACTCAAATAAAAATATTCCCGATTAAGGATTTTCATCAGCCATCACATGGCAAAGCACAATACAATAATTCATTGTTTGTACCAATTAGTCTGTTATTCCTGAAATGACTTACTAAATATCTACTTTCGCAAGTTTTCCCAAACACCCAGATCAAATGAAAAGTAGCCAGGTAAATTGAAATGGTAACAGACTTGCTGTTAGTAGCCATATCTTTCCAGTTTACTGCTTCTGAAGAACCCCCCAGATCTAACGAAAATCAGCCATAAACTATACCTGAGAGGCATGAAGAAGCACCCATTTGGTCCTCCCTTTCTTTTCATAATCATCTATGCCACACTTCATCAGTCTATACAAAGAAGTAAACATAGCACTTTCAACTTTCCCTAGCCATTCTTCTACATTACCACGAGCCTTCAAGCCCTGTGAATTTAAGGAAAGAGTTTATATTTTATTTATATATATTTTATACAAATGCACACAATCTTCTTATTAATTTTCAGAAATAAAATAGAATACGAAGACAAGTATAGTTAGGATTCGGCTAGGAGAAAAAGTCAGACTTTCAAAAAGAAATCTGTATTTTGGACGTTTCGACTGCAACAATGGCAGCCTTCTTCAGCTAAAAAATATATACAACTTATAAGTAAAGAAAATGTACAAGTAGTAAGTAAAAGACAGGCAGAAATGAGCGGAGTATATATATCAATACAATAAATTTTAACCAATCTTATTTTTAAAAACAATGAAAATACGGTAGTTGGAAAGAAAACAGCATGTAGAACTTGTTAGTAAAAACAGTACAAAAAAAATATTAAACAGTAAAAACAACGCACATTTTTTATGTAGTGAAAAACAAAATCTATTTTATAAGTGAATACAATTTATAACAATTAATATATAGATACATACCACTAGAGAATGCCTAGGGGGGAGGGAGGAAGACCTCGAGGACAACTTAGGTAACCATGGTAGAAGTATGAACGACAGCAACTACACCGGTGGTTTTATAGGTATGAAAAAGGGGTGGGGAGGGGGTAAATCGGTGCAGATGAAAGAGGTGCAATTGCTGGGTTGTAAAAGCGGGTTGAAAAAGGAGGTTGTAAAAGGTGTTAAGAGCTTTGGGACACACAAGTAGAGAAATTGTCTGGAGCCTGGGAACAAAGATAAAAAAGGAGGTCAGGACAATTTATGGAAGACGGAGGAGTAAGCAGGGGAGATGTTTTGTTTGTTGGTTTTGTAATTAATGTTATTGGGGTTTAAGTTAATGTGGACGCATTCGGAAATCTGTCGCTTTTTGGTGTTTCGTTCAGTGGAAAGTATTTTAGTGTCGTCAAAGTTGAAAGTGTGTTTTTTAGTTATGGCGTGTTTTGCGAGGGCGGATTTGTGGATTTCTTTGTTTTTTATTGTCCGTTTGTGTTGTGTTATGCGGGAGTGAATATAATTTTTGGTTTCACCTATGTATACAGCATTACAGGAGGGGGTTTGGCAGGGTATTTGGTAAACAACGTGGGTGGCGTAGACATAGGGAAGGGGATCTTTGAGTTTGGTTTACAATGTAGTAAGTTTGTTAGTGGTTTTTAACCCAAAGTTTAGTGACGGGAGGGCTTTTTTTAAAGTCTTTGTGAGTTTTTCCGTCAGTCCTGGTGTGTATGTCAGGGAACGAAATATCTGGAGGGAGGAATCGGGGGAGGTATTGGAATCGGGGGGAGGTATTGTTTATCAAATACCCTGCCAAACCCCCTCCTGTAATGCTGTATACATAGGTGAAACCAAAAATTATATTCACTCCCGTATAACACAACCCAATACCTCCCCCGATTCCTCCCTCCAGATATTTCGTTCCCTGACATACACACCAGGACTGACGGAAAAACTCACAAAGACTTTAAAAAAAGCCCTCCCGTCACTAAACTTTGGGTTAAAAACCACTAACAAACTTACTACATTGTACACCAAACTCAAAGATCCCCTTCCCTATGACTACGCCACCCACGTTGTTTACCAAATACCCTGCCAAACCCCCTCCTGTAATGCTGTATACATAGGTGAAACCAAAAATTATATTCACTCCCGCGTAACACAACACAAACGGACAATAAAAAACAAAGAAATCCACAAATCCGCCCTCGCAAACACACGCCATAACTAAAAAACACACTTTCAACTTTGACGACACTAAAATACTTTCCACTGAACGAAACACCAAAAAGCGACAGATTTCCGAATGCGTCCACATTAACTTAAACCCCAATAACATTAATTACAAAACCAACAAACAAAACATCTCCCCTGCTTACTCCTCCGTCTTCCATAAATTGTCCTGGCCTCCTTTTAGCACTTTCCTCCGAAGGAAAGTAGCTATTGAGGTTGGACTCATGACGGAATTTTTGAAAAATTTCTTCAAATCTTTATCGATCCTACCTAGTAGACACCTAAAATGACCCCCGTTAAAATTTATATATATATATATATATATATATATATATATATATATATATATATATATATGTGTGTGTGTGTGTCTGTTAACACGATAGCGGCCAGAGTTTTTGTTTTTTCGTCACGAAACTTGGTTTACCCCGAACCCAAAACACTAATTTGACTATGTCAGCCGTAATATTTGTTATATTTCAACGAAACTTGGTATTCGTAGTGGTAATATAGAGAGAAAAGTGAGATATAAAAATGAACTAAATCGGTTCATTAGAAGGGGGGGTTTACTCCGGACCCACAATACCAATTCGCCACTACCAGCCGTGATTTTTGGTATATTTCAACGGAACTCGGTATTCGTAGTGGTAATCCACAGGTAAATAACTGTTGTAAAAATAAACTAAATCGGTTCATTAGGAGGGGGGGGGGGGGGGGGTTACTCCGGACCCACAATACCAATTCGCCACTACCAGCAGTGATTTTTGGTATATTTCGACGAAACTCGGCATTCGTAGTGGTAATCTACAGGTAAATATGTGTTGTAAAAATAAACTAAATCGGTTCATTAGAAGGGGGGGTTTACTCCTGACCCAAATTCTTAATATACTCATACCGGTCGTAATTTCTGCTGTATTGTAACGAAACGCGGTATACGTCGTGGGTAACTCATGAGAAAGAAGTGTTGTAGAAATGAGCTGAATCGGTCAATCGGAAAGCGGGGGTTTAATTTGTAATATATTTCAATAGAAAAGCCCGTCAGACGTAGGTTCACAAAGCCGCCGCAAGGAGCGCTTTCTACCACTAGAGTGACTGTATCCTGTTCCTGCGTTAGATCAAAATACGATAATATGAGGTTTTTTGTATTTATTACGAAGTGTAATAGGTACCATGTGTAAACATAACTCTGGAAGCAAATTATTAATTGATCAGTTACGCATTACAAATTTAAAAGAGAACTATTCATGTTTTTATTTTATTTACGTAGGATATTTTAAGCAAATTGTTCTGGAAAGCAATCTACACTACCCAAATTCTGAGGAAAGTGCTTAGTTATGCAGCTCCTGCGTGACGGACTTTTTTATCTTTGTTCCCAGGCTCCAGACAATTTCTCTACTTGTGTGTCCCAAAGCTCTTAACACCTTTTACAACCTCCTTTACAACCCAGCAATTGCACCTCTTTCATCTGCACCGATTTACCCCCTCCCCACCCCTTTTTCATAACTATAAAGACCACCGGTGTAGTTGCTGTCGTTCATACTTCTACCATGGTTACCTAAGTTGTCCTCGAGGTCTTCCTCCCTCCCCCCTAGGCATTCTCTAGTGGTATGTATCTATATATTAATTGTATTCACTTATAAAATAGATTTTGTTTTTCACTACATAAAAAATGTGCGTTGTTTTTACTGTTTAATATTTTTTTTTGTACTGTTTTTACTAACAAGTTCTACATGCTGTTTTCTTTCCAACTACCGTATTTTCATTGTTTTTAAAAATAAGATTGGTTAAAATTTATTGTATTGATATATATACTCCGCTCATTTCTGCCTGCCTTTTACTTACTACTTGTACATTTTCTTTACTTATAAGTTGTATATATTTTTTAGCTGAAGAAGGCTGCCATTGTTGCAGTCGAAACGTCCAAAATACAGATTTCTTTTTGAAAGTCTGACGTTTTTCTCCCAGCCGAATCCCAACTATACCTGTCTTCGTATCTCTACAGCGGCTAACTATCTCCATCTACACTATAAAATAGAATAAATAAACAAATTAAAAATATATATATATATATATATATATATATATATATATATATATATATATATGTATAATAAAACCATAATAATAAAAATATAACCCAAAAAAACTAAAGTTGAGAATAAACAGGCCAAGTTCCAGGCCCTTCCCAAAAACAGTTTGCCTATAAAAGTTATGATATCATAGTATTGAGACAGGTTTTAGGCTCTTAATACCTTGTCAAGAACCTAATAATGCCCTCTCACTTATTTGTGCATTTCCAACTTGGTCAGTTTTTGTTAAGTGGTAATATTTACATAGAGTTCATAAAAAACCTGATTGTTTCAAGTCATCAGAGAGTAAGCCTTAATTGTTACCCTAAGAGCTGAATCTTTAAATGCCAGACATTTTATAATAAATCCTATCATTATAGGGGTCATGATTTAACAAAAACTGGCCAAGGGGGAAATGCACAAATAAGTGAGAGGGTTTGACTAGGTTCTTGAAAAATTATTAAAGGTCTAAAACTTGGCCCAATACTATGATATCATAACTTTCATAGGCAAAATGTTTTTGGGAGGAACTCGGAACTTGGCCTCTTTTTTTCAACGATATATTTGGGGGGGGGGGGATCAATCAGCTTGGTAGAGCGTCGAGCTGATTGTTGAGGAGGTGAAGGAAGAGATTGGTCTGGTACCTTCACGGCAGCCCAAGCTCTGTCCTTTACTTTTCGACATCGTGTCTTACTGACGAAATGCCGTCAGGCCAGGTCGGTGTAAGGTTCATAACAAATTATACTCGGTGATTGCACTATCCACAGCTTTCACCTGGCACGGATCAAAATTTATAAGATCAATCCTATTCAAGCTGGTGACTCTAGATAGAGCAACAAACGCTTGACCAAAGGAGAAAATATAAGACCCGATATCCAACCGCACATGTGATAAACTTAGACCCTGACCTTCGGGTATAAGAAATAGAGATATCAGGACATATAAAAGCGTGTATATTAAAAGCCCTGGGGAGAGGCACCAACTCAACTTTGCTATATTTTTGGATTTTTCTCTTTAGTTTTAGGTTCTCCTTACCAAGACGATTCATTTGATATCCCACTTTATTGGTTTCCAATAGTACAAGTACAAAATAAACACTCCCCCCCTTTGGGGCGGCGTCAAACTCAACTTTTCCAATCATCATCCTGCCAAATTTCAAGTTTCTAGCTTGTCAGGTCAGGTCACATTATTAGTATTTTTTAAATACCGCAACCATGCACTGATACATTATTTATATAATTTCCTACAAGTTTTCTACACTACTCAAATTAAGGTCAAACTTGTAAGGCACTTAATATAGGTGATGATAGATAGAAGAAAACGACTGAAAGTAGATTTTAATAAACTTATAAAATGTAAATATAATACCTTTTGTAACTTGATAACTTCACCCTCTGGAGAAATCATGGATGCTATATCGATAGTCATTACAATTCTAGCACCATCTGGAACAGAAGTGGAGTCATCTAAAGCTCTTTCTGTCCCATCAGGCATTACAGCCTTTTGACCAAATCCCAATTTGTTTATCGCATCAAAACATTTTCTTAAATGGGGTTGGACTGCATGTGGATTTCTGGTCTATAAAGTTGACTAAATTAATTTACATATTATTATGCTTATTCAACTTTAAATTAAAGAAAGCACAAAAATATTGTACTGTTATTGAACTCAGGAAGAAATTTATGGTTTATGACTCACAGTAATTTCTAACACTCAACTAAGAAATAAATGAAATCACATTTTAAATTAATTTTCTCATTATTTAAAAAAATTAAATACAAATGTAGTTTTAATAACCTGAGCTAATATTTCCAGTAATTCTTCATTGGAGAGAAAATAAAACCTGGGGAAAATGACTCTTTTCGATTCTAAATAAGCTTCCAGACATTTTAATATTTCTTCCAAAAGAGCGTTATTCCTTTCAAATTCCTCAAGGAGCCCTGGAATTGTAGCAGCACGTAGTGCTAAGGGATTCTAAAATATAAAACAAAAAAAAAAAACATTATACTGATTTAATCAATCTCGATATGCTTAGGATCTTTTTAAATTTTAACGAAGATCTTTTTAATTAACTTCGAATTTTAGGACGGTTTATCTATAGGTTACACCCTTTTCTAGCCAGGATAGGGCTGATGCCTTTTCTTTTTTCTAAAGAAAACCCACTACCTCCAGTGGGAATCGAACCCACGACCCTTGGCTCGGAGTGTTATCCTCCAATTTTAAAATAAAAGAAAATATTTTCTTTTCTATGAGTCAGGTTTCTTAAATGCCTCTCGGAAGCCATATGGAAACTAGCCTCATGCTCATAGGACAAAACAGCTACTTTAGCAGTTTCGCTTGGTAAATGCACATTGGAGAATTCACTAATGCCCAACAAAATTTTGGATGTAGTAAATAGGCCAGCAAAATGAAGATATTATTACCACTCAGTAGAGGTACTTGAACATTTATTGTCATTTACAATGCCAGTAGAAAATAATATATTTAATAATAATAAAGATTAATTTAAGTATAAATGAAATTACCGTGGAAGTATTCCTCATAATTACTTTCCATGATTTATCTACAACCAGAAACATTTTTGCTTCAGTTGGTAATTGCCTTTGAATATCTGGTGCAGAGAATATTGGTTCCAAATAAACCCAATTTGTTTGACAATTTGTCCACTCTTCCTAAAATGTTTAAAGAAGTACACTTTGGGTATAACTGTTTTGACCTAACAGTAATTAAATTTAAAAATGTTTTGCTTCTAGTTAATATGTAATGAACCCAACCAGAAAATATTTTTGTTTCTCCAGCTATAAAGGAAATTTTTAAACCATTAATAATTGCTTCCAAAGTGATTGCAACCACGTTAACGGCACATGTGTGGGCCCAGGGCAATTCTAGCCATTTTATTGGCACAGCATCTTATACGTTTAAAGTTATAATTCATATTTATTAAGACCATCAGCAACATCTAGAGATGCCAGTAGTATATATGAATAATTAATTCCACAGCAAGATGGAAGGATGAAGGGTTATTTACTTCTTAGATGAAAGCTTTAGGTAGTTCAGCTACGAAACCATCTGGGACTGTTATTGTACAAATGTCTCATTCTGTGAATTTTCCCTTAGTATTTCTTTGAGTGTGATTTAATAAAAATTGAAATTATTTCATATTTTTGACATGGGAATTCCTTTCATCCTCTTTTTCAGGTATGTTGAGAATCATAATTTAATCTGAGGCGAAGAAGCAGTAAAGCAATTTTTTATCCTGTAGTAACCATACTAATATAACATACTAATTCATTTCAATAAGTATATGTATATTCTAATTAATAAAAGAGCAATCATATTTTTTTAGGCGGGAGCCGATCTGACCAAGTTAATTCATTACAAAGGGTCAAAATATCCCTTATGGATTAGATGCTAAATTAGATGAAATAAACTCATTAAATAAAGTGAAGAAATGTTCATTTTTGTCTACTTATGAACACACATTCAAAAAAAAGTTTAATAACTGTGGCTATGTGGTGTCGAGTCTCATGGATGCAATTTAAAATCATTCCTTGAGGATATTAAACTATCATATATACAAGAGCTAACCAATTGCTTATCAATCATTCAGAACTCCTTTCACCCGATTGTTTTCAGACATTCAATTACAATTTCATAAATTCAAAATAATATTGAAGTTTATTTTTTATTAAACGCTTCTGTAAAATCCACCATCAGAATTTACTTTCTCTACTTTTTCCAAATCAATAGGAATACCTTTTTATCATGAGACAACAATTATCATTAACCAACTAAAATGAATTTTTGAAAGATTCTGCTGTGTTTCTTGCACCCTAATATATTTAGGCAGAAAACTTGATTTTTTAAAATAAAAAAAATCTACTAATTTAAAATACCAGAGTTCTTGAAAACAAATCCATTTTTTTCGTCCAGTCATCCACTCTTGGTTTTATAGGACCAACACTTCGGGAACTCGCAATAGTACTCAAATTTATATGAGTTTCATCAAGAATGGCATTCACTTCATCTAAAGCACTTAGTATAAATACATCAGTAGTATCCTTATATGGAATTACAGTAAACAGTAGAGCTTTCCAAGCATCTTCTATCTGGAAATTGTCTATAATTAGACAAACTAGTCTTCTGAGTAAAGGAAAAGAAGGATCTTTTGTGAAAAATAAAAAATGAAATCTCACAGGGAAGGAAGATTTTAGCTTCCACAAAAAGAAACTGACATTATCCTAAGCATACAAAAAAGTTGCTCCATCCTCTTTCTCAGCGTTCACACTAGGAAAACACATTTACCAGAATGTTTCTCATGTGCTTAACTTTAATAAAATACTCATTTCAATGTTAAATGCAATAAAAAAAGTCCGTCACGCAGGAGCTGCATAACTAAGCACTTTCCTCAGAATTTTTTTAGTGTAGACAACATTACTGAATAATTTGCCGTAAATAGCCTATATAAATAAAATAAAAACGTGAATAGTTCTGCTCATTTACATTTCTTATGAGAACTGTTCAATTATTAATTTTGTAAATAATTTGCTTCCAGCGTTATGTTAATAAATGATATTTTACTACTTAATAAACATACAAAAACTTCATTTTCCGTCTTTTGATCTGACGCAGGAACAGGATACAGTCCCCCTAGTGGGAGTAGCGCTCCTCGCGGCGGCTTTGTGAACCTAAGTCTAGCGGTTCACATTTCTAATGAAACAGAGTTTAAAGTAAACCCACCTTTCCAATTGACCGATTTACTTCATTTTTACAACACTTCTTTCTCATGAGATACCCATGAGTATACCGCGTTTCGTTACAATACAGCAGAAATTACGACCGGTACGAGTATATTAGTACTTTAGGTCCGGAGTAAACACCCCCTCCAAATAACCCGATTTAGTTTCTTTTTACAACCCATTTTTCTTTGTTGATTACCACCACGAATACCGAGTTTCGTCGAAATGTAACAAAAATTACGGCTGGTAGTGGCAAATTAGTAATATGGGTCCGGAGTAAACCACACCCTCCTAATAAACAGATTTAGTTTATTTTTACAACGTATTTCTCTCTTTAGATCAACATAACGAATGCCGAGTTTCGTTGAAATATAACGAAAACTACGGCTGGCATGGTCAAATTTGTGTTTTGGGTCCGGAGTAAACCCCCCCCTCCCGGTGGACCGATTTTGGTGGTTAACGAACTCGTTCAATCGTTTGCTAATTGAACCCTATATACCACGTTTCGTGAAGAAAAAACAAAAACTCTGGCCGCTATCGTGTTAACAGACACATATATATACATATGTATATAGATATATATAAATTTTAACTGGGGTCATTTTCGGTGTCTACTAGGTAGGATCGATAAAGATTTGAAGAAATTTTTCAAAAATTCCGTCATGAGTCCAACCTCAATAGCTACTTTCCTTCGGAGGAAAGTGCTAAAAATCACATTAAAAAAAGTCCGTCACGCAGGAGCTGCATAACTAAGCACTTTCCTCAGAATTTGGGTAGTGTAGATTGCTTTCCAGAACAATTTGCTTAAAATATCCTACATAAATAAAATAAAAACATGAATAGTTCTCTTTTAAATTTGTAATGAGTAACTGATCAATTAATAATTTGCTTCCAGAGTTATGTTTACACATGGTACCTATTACACTACGTAATAAATACAAAAAACCTCATATTATCGTATTTTGATCTAACGCAGGAACAGGATACAGTCACTCTAGTGGTAGAAAGCGCTCCTTGCGGCGGCTTTGTGAACCTACGTCTGACGGGCTTTTCTATTGAAAGATATTACAAATTAAAAACCCGCTTTCCGATTGACCGATTAAGCTCCTTTTTACAACACTTCTTTCTCATGAGTTACCCACGACGTATACCGCGTTTTGTTACAATACAGCATAAATTACGACCGGTATGAGTATATTAAGAATTTGGGTCAGGAGTAAACCCCCCCTTCTAATGAACCGATTTAGTTTATTTTTACAACACATATTTACCTGTAGATTACCACTACGAACACCGAGTTTCGTCGAAATATACCAAAAATCACGGCTGGTAGTGGCGAATTGGTACTGTGGGTCCGGAGTAAACCCCCCCTCCTAATGAACCGATTTAGTTTATTTTTACAACAGTTATTTACCTGTGGATTACCACTACGAATACCGAGTTCCGTCGAAATATACCAAAAATCACGGGTGGTAGTGGCGAATTGGTATTGTGGGTCCGGAGTAAACCCCCCCTTCTAATGAACCGATTTAGTTCATTTTTATATCTCACTTTTCTCTCTATATTTCCACTACGAACACCAAGTTTCGTTGAAATATAACAAATATTACGGCTGACATAGTCAAATTAGTGTTTTGGGTTCGGGGTAAACCCCCCCTTCCGGTGGACCGACTTTGGTTAACGAACTCGTTCAATCGTTTGCTAATTGAATGCTATATACCAAGTTTCGTGACGAAGAAACAAAAACTCTGGCCGCTATCGTGTTAACAGACACACATATATATATATATATATATATATATATATATATATATATATATATATATATATATATATATGTATATATATATATATATATATATATATATATATGCATATATATATATTGTAATGATATATTACATTCACGAAAATATTTTTAAATTCAAATAACCATCGATATTTTGAAAAGCCCGCGCAAATCACAAACTATATATACAAATAACATCGTATTATATACGATCAAAATTAATAATATTTTTGGACAATACTGGTGTACAATATATCCATATTAAATGTACATTCAGATGGTAATAAATTAATTATTTGAAGTTACGAAAAACATAATTTTTATCTTTATATATGAACGAACATAATGCGGAAGTTAAGAAAAAAGGATGCAAAGTTTTCCCTCTAGCAAAGCGTCAGTTGATTCTCAGCGTTGGTCGCGTGCGGAGCTTGAGTCCATTAATTACTGAAGCGCAGTGTACTGAGGCTTTGTTGGAAGCGGATTGATTTAGAGGTAAAAATTGTTTTTTTTGTAGTTGTTGATTCTTTTATTATTATTTGTATGTATTTTAATATTGTTTTGTATTTCGGAATTGTCTAAGAATCAATATTATATTCTTCATTCACTCGGAACTTCTATCCCTGAGATTAAGTTAAATTAATATAATAAAACTAATTAAAATTTCTTTATTTCTTTTTATAAAAATTTATCTTAACATTTATTGGCGCCCAACGTAGACGGCCGAGTGAATTGAAATTAAAAACGGTAAATAAATATTAAAAATAAAATTTTAAAAATAAATAAGCTTTCGATCGAATGGTCACCTTCCACTTAACACGATTTCCTAACCGTTTTCGAGATATTTAAGAAAATATAAGAAAACACACTTAGAACTCAGCATATAGAACGCCTGTGGCGCGAAGTGTAAGGGAATGTTCTGCGGTATGGAAATAGAAAACACCCTGTTATACTCATGTTGTCACTGAATTTATGTTTAAGAGGAAGCATCCTGATTAAGGGATCCATTGTATATTTAGAGGGACTGCAAAATTGTACCCTGGGTACCATTCAAAAATCCCTGAAAACGAAAATATTCGTGATTCAGATAGTGATGAAGAAGGGTATTAGCATTTTTTTTTTTTTTTTTTTTTTTTTTTTTTTTTTTTTTTTTTTTTTTTTTTTTTTTTTTTTTTTTTTTTTTTTTGGAAGTAATAATCTTTGGTAAATGTCAAGGAGCGTGGTCTCCACGCCGATTCTTTTGAAACTTTGCACTATTACGTATTTTGATGCACTAAACACGAATCCGTTAAAAAAAAAGGTCGCTTTTCACTAGGAAAGAAGTTATGAAACATTTAAGTTCACTGTTATGAAGGTTAGGGAAGACTGCCTTGGACGACTTTTGGGCCATAGAATTCTTTTCATTTCTGCGAGTTGGATTGACTAGGGGTTTTGATGTTTTCTTGAGCGAGCGGAGCGAGCGGAAACGCACAGCGAATATGCCCAAAAGCGACAATTTACGACCAGTCAGCTACCACAAGGTGAGTCTAAATTTCAATTACACTTCGTCATTAAGGACTATTGCGCATGCGCGTGTTTACAAATTCGCCGTTAACCCGTCTTTTATAACCTCCATAACAGTGAACTTTAGTGTTTCATAACTTCTTTCCTAGTGAAAAGCGACCTTTTTTTTTAACGGATTCGTGTTTAGTGCATCAAAATACGTTATAGTGCAAAGTTTCAAAAGAATCGGCGTGGAGACCACGCTCCTTGACATTTACCATTTTTTTATCTTATTTTTTATTCTTTACTTTTTTATTTATTTATTTATTTTTTTTGTTCTTTTAATAATTCACTTTTCAGTTAATTTACATTTGATTTATGTTATAATATTATGACTATATTTATTTTAATCATAAGCGGAAGGATTTTATTTATGTTATATTATTTATTTCTCATATACAGATATTGTTATTTTGCAACTCATTTGCTCATTATAGTTTGTTCATATTAGTAAAATAGTGCAAATATATACTATAACAGCTAAGCAGTTATAAAAGTTAAAATGACTAAAAATAGGACTAACTAAATAAATATGTAAGCCAACAGCTTTGCTAAGGAGAACTCCTGTATAGCAAATAAAATAATAATAATAATAATATTAGAACAAGTTTTAGGTTATTTTTTACAATATAAATTGATTAAAATGTAGTTTATACGAGTTGTATCATAACAATGAAACTTGGGATAAAAATACGTTTTAAACTCCTTTGTGACATTATTTAGGTTGAAATGAAGCAGTATGTGAAGTTTTCAAAAATCCGAGTAGGGGATCTCAGAATTACCCGTGCTAATAAATAACATGTCAATTTCTTGTTAGTTATCACTAGAGCCCGGAAGATAGGCATTTATTTTTGGTTAAAATAGGCAGGCAAAAAGGCACTTACAATACTGAAAATAGGCAGTACTGTAATTAAAATAGGCATTTATTAGGAGTGAAGGCAAAGAGGAATCTCACTCATTATTAATGAAAATATGTATTTAAAAACTCATTCATTTCTTTATTATCAATTTATCACAGAATTAGTGTACTTACTCTTACTTCCCCTTGTTACAAGCAACAACAAGATGCTTTTTCAGTATCAACTCTCATAGACCTTCTCAGAAAATAATGTTTTTCATCATGGAAAAACTTCCTCTGCATTATCTTATTATTTCTAAATCCGGAATACCAGGTAACTACACCATTGTCACGGCAAAAGGGCTGTGAGGAAGGAGATGTACTTCCCTCATCCTCTCTCATTCCTGCTATTCGTTATGCTTGTGCATTCCTTCTACTAAGGAAGGTTCTGTTATTTACAGAGGGTCAATCCATGCGTTGGGAAAATAAGCATTGGAATTGATATTTGTGACGGCAATATGTTATTTAATTTGTGAAACCTTTTTTGTCTTCGACGAACTGAAATTCGAAATTCGTTATGTGCTTTTTAAAGTGTTTAAATCACAGAAAAAAATTGCATAACGAGCAAAAAAGGCAAAAAAAAGTCTTAAAATCTTAAAATAGGCAAAATAAAAATTGTCTCTACACTTCCTAAATGCACGAAAACGTATTTATTTTTATCTGATTCTTCAATATATCCATTCAGATAAAATAGGCATTTTGCCTAACTTCCGGGCTCTAGTTATCACTTTTGAGAATATTGAGTTCATACTACATCCAGTTTTGTAGTATTTTGAAATCTTCAGGACTACAAATAAAAATCTGAGTTCAGTACTTTGTATAAACATGTATAAACACACATAAGTTCTAAGAGGATAGATGTCTAAATGTTGATAAAATTTTCTAAAAGAAAGGCTGTAGCTCTAAAAAGAAATGCTGTGATAACATTATCTTTTATGAGTAAGCAATTTGTTTTTCAACAAATTTTCTCTGAGTAGTAATTAAAAAGCTACATTTGCTATATTTAAAATGACATAATTAATTCTATGTAATTTAAACCTTATTGATAGAGATGCAAAATGAGGAGGGAGATTAGTTTGTAGAAGTTGATTTTTTGTTAATGTCTCTTTTATATATTCTGATACATTATCCAGAATCAGTATTTTTGTTTTTGAAAAAAAAATAACACACAGTGAAGGTTTAAATTCTTGACTCTGGGCTTTTGAGTATTTTTGGTAATAAAAAAAGAAAGAAAACAAGTCATGAGAATGAGCTCAAATGAGTTATCCTATTGTTTTTTGCCGAGGAAAAAATTAATCCGAGGTTATAATAATTATCATTGTAAATGAGTGCTAAGAAAGGTGTTTTTATTTTTTTCTGAAAATCTTTTAAAAGAGTGGTTGAAGCAAGCAAGAGATTTTTAGAATGGTTTTTATAAGCCTATTTCATAAAAGTTCTCAAAATAATATAAATAATATGGCTAATTGAACATATACAATTCTCAAATTAATCAAAAGAGCATTAACTGCAATTCAGCGTGGTCCTATCGAACCCATACATGGTTAATAATAATAATTACCTTTTTCAGAAGCCCTTCCAGAGATGCTTCAGAACTTGCTTGAGCAGAAATATCCATTATTGCTTCCTGATGTTCATATATACCCACATCTTCAAGAAGCTTCAGTGACTTTCTTGCAGTAAGATCAAATTTGTAATTTAATATTTGTTCAAGCTTTAACCAATGTCTTGGCCTTATATTTGGATTTCTTAAATTTGTAATGAAAGGCACCTAAACCGAAATATTTTGATAAATGAGACTCTTAAATAATGGCCAAAGGATTATTTTTTTCTCGTCTATACATACTGTTTATCATTTATTTATGGTCTGAGATATAATATCTCAAATGAAGACAGTTATGACCCACAAAAACTAAGAAATTATTTTGTACTCCTGTACAAAGTCTGTATCTTTTCTTCTCAATATAACATCAATACATTCATCAGGAAAAAATGTAGTAAAAAATGCTATACCTAACATCCAAGCCTTATTAACTTTGGATCTTCCAGATGAAGTGTTGTAGTCACAAAAAAAATTAAATAATTTTTTGTTCATTATCATTAATGTCAGGCCGCCGAGTCCTGCTACACGGGTGGTTGGGGAACTACGTCATCCAGGCCTCCCCCAACCTGCGTCCCTGATGGAGGGGAAGTGTTCCCTCTCTCTTTTAATACACTCTTCACTGTCTTATTTTTTTTTAAATATTTATTTCATTTACTTCTCTATTTATTAAATAAATATTTCAAATTAAGGTAAAAATGTATGAGTTGCAAAAATAAACATTTAATAAAACAATCATTTTTATTTTATTTAGTAAGTTATTCAAAACTTTTTTTTTTTTTTAATTCTGTTCTTCGCCTGGGAGGAGAAAGCAACCCATCTCTTCTGAATCATCAGGTGACGCAGCGGTACTTCTACCATAATCCAAATCGTTCCATTCATCTTCTGAAGAATTATCTGAATCAGATGAACTGGAATTCCTTGAGGAGGAACTTCGAATAATTTTTTCTATATTCTCTTCATGCAGTGCTTCTTCTCGCCAAGCTTCTCCAATTTCTTCCTTTGTATGCCTTACTGGTTCATTCCAATTTTCTGGAGAAACAGCATCACATGCCTCTCTTGTCAGTCGCTCTACATCGGTGATGTTAAAGGTCGTATTTTCCTTGGCAACTTTCCCTTTTATTTGTGCAAAAATTAGTTAATCCAAGTCGGAGCCTTGTTTTTAATTATCCACATCAATTGAACACTTCTGACTTTATCTCTTAATGATTTTCCCGTATTTTTTTTACCTGAATAATAACATACTGTTAGGTATGAAACTGTTCGCGCTACCTGCATGAGCCATGATAAGGCGTCAATCCTTCCCAGTAGTTTTCGGGAAGCCCAAAGTGAGTCATCTGTCCAGGATTTGCTAATCGTGTTTCCAGCATATATCCATGTCTCATCCAGAAATACCAATTCCTCTAAACTGTATTCTCTAATTTGGCGTAAAAATAAACATCTGGCAGTGGCGATATCCCTTTGTCCCATTAAAAATTTCCTGTTGTTTATTTTCTTCTATTTAAATTATAATTTGTGAATAATAAATGACAAGGGTGTTTTTCCTCCTGTAAATAATCCAGCTTCTTTGAGAGAAAACTGAATAAGATTGAAGGAGGCTGGGTTGGAGGGAGGGGGTAGGCCTTCCCCTCCTTGAGTCCAGGGTGGGGGTAATCCCATGTAGCAGGACTCAATGGCTCTACTATAGTTCATCCTTATTATTATAGAATATATATATATATATATATATATATATATATATATATATATATATATATATATATATATATAATTATTACCCAACATTCTAAAAATTGTATTTATCAAATCCAGAAGGTTTTATTTATAAGTTAGCATCCTCTTATGCATAACTCAGATTTGGGGAGGTTATATACAGGCTCTTCTAGGCAGGAAAAGGCTGATGGGTTTTCCCTCTTTCCAAATAAAAGCCACCACACCTAGTGGTAATCAAACCCACTACCTCAGAAGGTTTTAGATTTGCGAGAACATAAAAAAATATGATTGACTGTTCAAACAGGAGGTCAAAAGTATTATTCAATAGGGAAATCAAATATTAAAAGAAAATGCCTGGGAGTTCATTATCCCACTTCAGTGTAAACAAAAATTATAAGCAGGTTTCATTCCACAGTGGCAAAGGGGGAAGCTTAGTAACCAGGACAAGCCATACAAAAGATAAACAATTGAACAAACATAAATGACGAAAACTTTCCTGAACATTACCATTCATTCATATCATATATCCCCAACCATATATTATAAAAATGGAAAATAAATCAATAGTAAATGCAATACATTATTAAATAATATACTTAAAATGTGGGGATAATTAATTGCTTTTGAAAAAACAGTAGATATTTTAAGCAATATACAGAGTAGTTGGGAAAGCCAAAGGAAAATATTCAATCTTTCATTCGGGTCATTCCATGTCAAATCAACAAGGGTCACAACCCGACCTTCTTGGATTTTAATAAAATTTGGTAGGTTGGTTACTCTAACAAAAAATAACCAAAAACAAATTTTTAAAATTTTGTATCTGTTTCCATTTTTTTAGTATTAATTTTCAAAGTATTGAAAAACCGCCTTTTTTTGGTCAACTGGAAAATGTTAATTCCTTGATAGATTGAGTTCTATTCTAGCTAGAACAGTCAGCATAGTCTCATTGTTTAGCTAATTAAATGGACTTTAATTTGATATACAGCAAGACCAACTTATTACAAATTTTACATTTCAAAAAAAATTTCGAAAACTTGTACGTAATGGTTTTCAAAAAACTGTACTTTTAAAATTCGAAAAAAAAAAATATATTTGAATCTTTAGTTCATTGACTACATATGCTGTTAGTTTCATTATGGGATGGGAACGGGATCATTTTATAACATAATTTTGACTTTATAATTGTCACTGCGTATTTGGTAAAAATATGGTGAGTGATGGATATTTGTATTGTAAATTCAGCAATAAGCATCCCTGATCAAAATTTGAATTGTTTTCAGATAGAACTAAAATAAAAGGGGAGATTTGAAAAAAAAAAAAAAAAAAAAAAAAAAAAAAAAAAAAAAAAAAAAATTACTGGAACCCAGAAATTGCACCCTTTCATTCCTTTAACTAAGAAAAAAATTAAGACTCAACTTTACTCGAACTTCAATAAAAGTGACATTGAACTGGTAGGTAACTGATTAATACACAGCCTTCAATGAAAAAATATGCAGTAGTTTTATTGCCTGTGAATATGACGACCAGTGGTGGCTCACATGTGTACTCAACCAAAATGAGGAGATGGATTAAATACAATTTAATATCCAACATGTCTCAATTATTACAAATTTCATTTTTCAAAAAATGTTTTGAAAATTTGTACAAAACGATTTTTGAAAAACTGTACTTTTAAAATTCTGAATATATTTCAATCTTTAGTTCATTGACTACATATGCTGTTAGTTTCATTATGGGAACATTTTACAACATAATTTTAATTGATTTAGACTCTGATCCAGTGGCCTTCAATGAAAAAATATGTGGTGGTTTTATTTATTTTTTTTTTTTTTTTTTATTTTTTTTTTTCATTTTTTTTTTACGGTGCATCTACAACTTGGCCATTAGCGCCGAATGGTGGTTTTATTACCTGTGAATATGACAACCAGTGGTGGTTTTATTACCTGTGAATATGACAACCAGTGGTAGCTGGCATGTGTACTCAACAAATTACACAGTTACACACAATAGCACAAAAATGGATATGACCGTTTATTAAATGTTATAAATGGTCTTTTTTTTTTTTTTTTTTTTTTTTTTTTTTTTTTTTTTTTTTTTTTTTTTTTTTTTTTTTTTTTACCATTGCTATTCCATAATATAACCAGCATCATTTGTAGTCTAAAATTATGTAAAACATTTTTTGAAAAATAAAATTTGTAATAATTGAGACATGTTGGATATTAAATTTTATTTCATCCATCTCCTCATTTTTGTTGAGGCAATAAAACTACCACATATTTTTTCATTAAAGGCTACTGTATCTGTGTCTAAATCAGTTACCAGTTCAACTTCACTTTTATTGAAGTTCGAGTAAAGTTGAGTCTTAATTTTTTTCTTAGTTAAAGGAATGAAAGGGTGCAATTTCTGGGTTCCGGTAATTTTTTTTTCTTTCTTTTTTTTTCAAATCTCCCCTTTAATTTTAGTTCTGTCTGAAAAAAATTCAAATTTTGATCAGGGATGCTTATTGCTGAATTTAAAATACAAATATCCATCACTCACCATATTTTTACCAACCACGCGGTGACAATTATAAAGTCAAAATTATGTTATAAAATGACCCCGTTCCCATCCCATAATGAAACTAACAGCATATGTAGTCAATCAACTGAAGATTCAAATATATTTTTTTCAGAATTTAAAAGTACAGTTTTTCGAAAACCGTTACGTACAAGTTTTCGAAATTTTTTTTGAAATGTAAAATTTGTAATAAGTTGGTCTTGTTGTATATCAAATTAAAGTCCATTTAATTAGCTAAACAATGAGACTATGCTGACTGTTCTAGCTAGAATAGAACTCAATCCATCAAGGAATTAACATTTTCCAGTTGGCCAAAAAAAGGCTGTTTTTCAATACTTTGAAAATTAATACTAAAAAACGGAAACAGATAAATTTTTTTAAAAAATTGTACCATTCAAGGAGTTGTTAGAGCTATTAGGATTCAAAATTTCAAAAAAATCTAAGAGGGTCGGGTTGTAAACAGTACTTTCATTGGTTGAATTGACGTGGAATGGCCCATTCTCTAATGAAAATGCAAATTACAGAAAGAATATAGAGCAAATCAAGCACTACTTAATGTTCCTAGTAGGAACATTAAGGAACTTCCTACATATAATTACGCAAACATGAGAGATTTTGTCACAATCTAGTAAGATACAAATGAAAAGAGCCTCATTAAAGAAACTCAATTGTATTTATTTATTTAAATGTTAACATCCACTTATACATGAGAATGATTTTTGGGACATGTTTTCTATAGGTTACCACCCTTTTCTAGTGAGGACAGGGCTGATGGTTTTTCGTTTTTTGAAAGAAAAGTCATCACCCCTAGAGAGAATCGAACCCACGATCTTAGGCAAAGAATGCACGCCTTAGCACTTATGGCTTCCGGGCCTCCCTAAATTAAATAGCTGGAAGGCATATTAAAAAAATATAAACGTTATTTTAATAATATTAATTTTAACCAAACCATTAAAAAGTGTTATCGCAAGTTATCTAGGGTTAATAAGTACGACTGGCAACTAAGAAGTATAAACAGAAAATTACTTTTTTGTTTGAATTTGGCTTATGTCATCAGAAAAAGTGGCTCTTCACTTTCCCTGTTGGCTTAAGGTATATATATATATTACAAAAAAAAAAAAAATAAATAAAAAAAAAAAATTGAATATACTTAATTTATACTTACAAAAATACTAGAGATAAGAAAGATTACCTTGTCACGCATTCGTTCAACTTTCTGTCTAAGACTGGGGACAATATTATTAGGTGGAAAATACTTTTCAAACTGAATGACATTTTTCAAAAATTTAGCAATAGTTTGCTGCATCTCTTCAGGATTTAAATAATCAAAATCACCATTTAGCCATACAGATACTTGGTCGTCCCACTGTGAAACACTTTCCCATAAAATTTGCCGCAGGCTTATCTGATTTGCAGCATCTTCAAGAGCTTCAAATCTACTTACTTGATCCTGATAAAAAAGATAAACAGAATTTATTTGAGTTGAATTTAATGAATCTTCAGTCTCTGAGAAGTGGGCAAGGAGACTAAAAGGCACATATAAAAATCTGTTTATCTATCGGGCCTTATAATGGTTATGGTTTATAAGCTAGACAGCAGAAACAAAGTTTACTGCAACTGAGATGAAGTTTTCCCAAAGAAACAATAAGAATAAGACAAGAGTTTCAGGTGACAGAACTGAACACAGCTCTCGAATCCCGGCGTTTATTTAAGGGGTTTGCCCATATGTGCGGTCTAGAAGACGAAATAGAACGAAGGAAAGTTCTTTGCTTCTGAAGTTCAGCCCTCTGGAAAAAGACCACGAGCAGCTACCAGAATCTCCTACCAGGAGAGTATCCAGAGAAATGATGGGAAAAGGGGCAAAATGCACCAGCAGATGAAGCAGTTAGGAAGGAATGGCTACAATTTATTTATGTTCTTTGACGCTAGTAATACACAAGGGGAAGACTGAGAAGAAGAAAACAAAGGTATTTATTTATCTTAATCTTTTGTGAGCTTTTACTGTAATCTATAATTTGGCATGTAAACTTCAAAATAATCTAATTTTGCACATCACTTCAGTTACATTTAAGATTCCTAAAGGCAATCTGAAATTAGGGCTAAAAGTTTGGCCTATCAAAATAAATTTCTTATTTTATTTTATTTCCAAAATAATTTTTTTAATTTATTTTATTTCCAAAATAAATTCTTTAATTTATTTTAACCAAAAACAACAATATAACCAATTTAAAATAAATTTTGCTTGAATGAAATTTAGGATTCGAATTTCATCTTTATTGTAAATTAAGACTACAGAGAGTTGCTAATCTATATTGAATCAGTCATACTTATCAAAATAGATATGTATTTATTTATTGACATAAATGTTTTCATTACATTTTAAAATTTCATAGTAAGTGTAAGACATACTCAAAGGTTTGTCGGTATTACCTAATAAAAAGACAAATGTTTATTAAACAAAATTGGGAGGATTTTTTGTATGCATGGTGGATATTTTATGAAGGCTTATATGTTGTACCCAGTTTGATCTTGCATAAGTGTGAATCAACTTAATTATATGATTTCCTTCCAAAAACATAGATACATAATGAAATAATCTTACCTTGATAGCCCTTTGGAATGAACGAAACAAATTTGCTTGCTCAACACATTCCTGGATTCGATCATTTAGTTCATGCAAAGCAAATTCTACATCCATTGGGTCTGTATTGACATCCAATAGCATAGGATTCTTATAAAAAACAAGTAAAAGAAAGGCTATTATTAATTTACAATAAAAAAATGTAGAATATATATGAGGCAATACGGATACGAAGGGCAAACTCACCATCTGGACCCCATGTTCAGTTCGCCATTCGTATCAGCAATGCCTCATATCAACATTATAGAAATATATGTTTGTAAATAATAATTCTATTTCTTAAGAATTGTATCTTTATTAGAATCTTCCAAGTCATTTAATAATAATTGATTGGAGAATTTAAATGTTTAATTAAATTACAGAGCATTTAAAAACAGAATGGCAGCAATACTTATCAGAAGTCTCTAGGGGACGAGTTCAGCTTAGTGATAGAGCACTCAATTCATTTATTGAAATTACTGAAGGACCCAAGTGCGAAATTCACTCAGGCAGATATTATCTCACATATACTGACACAAAGGACACACACAGTCCCCTTCCCTGGAAAGATCCAATGGATGGAGGGTTTAAAACATTCTCTGTTGTCCCGGGGTAAGGGGGCTTCTAATGCTGGGCCAATCATCCGCTTAGAGTATATCTGATTCAAAACTAACTAAATGGCCCCAGATTTGGAAGGTTTCAAGGCAAGCACAGCAGGATCAAGGACATTCGAATCACAACATGGGACATAGAGTTAGGTACTGGAAAGGAAGTAGAGCAGATCAAGGAAATGCAGAGATGTAGTGTAGAGATAATTGGATTGAACGAGGTGAAGAATAAGGGAAGTGGAATCAGGGAGTTAAATTCAGGTGTCACAATGATTTATTTATTAACACAACTTAGACGATACAAATTTCGTAGTTAATGAGAAAAATTCACAATTTGGTGTCACAATGATATATTCAGGAGTGATCATGAGACGACCTAAAGAAGGAGTCGACATTATCCTTAAGGATGAACTTTTTGATAAAGTAGAAAATTGGGAGGCAAGGAAACTCTAGGATAACCTATGCTAATAAAAGCTATACAATTGTAAAGTTACAATCACCAGGTATACGTCCCAACAGAGAATAGCACTATGTGGGATTTCAGAGAACAGTAGATTCAGCAAGTAACTGAAACATGAGCATTATAATAAGTGGAGACATAAATGTGACAACAGGTGGTGACCATCAACCCCTCCCCCTTTTAGATATATTTCTAAAATATATTGAACATAATTCATTTCATAAGTTTTAAGAAAACCCTTTCCATGTTAAACAAGTTATATTAAATGCAAAATCTTTGAGAAGACATTCTTTCACAGACATTCTCCTTTCTGATAAGATCAAGAAAACAGAGTCTAATTCCTCATATAAATTTATTGAAAGAGCAGAGTAATGGAGACACTGAAAATCTATATATGGATATTGTAATCTATATTCTATTTTGCAAGTTTCAATAAAATGACCCAATCCTGATTAACTCACTTTTAAATCTTGAAGAATATCTGTTACTTTTTTAGAAAGGGCGGCTTCATCTATTCTTATGGCTGCTCGAAAATGAGCGATTATTTCTTCTGTATTATTCCTCAAACTAATAACTTTCTTTTGGGTAAGAACTGTTAAATCCACCATATCCTAAATAAAATAACTCAAAATCAATTAGTAATAATAAACATATATCTTCATATTTATTAAATTTTGAAATCAAATGTTAGAAAATTCTCTATTCCCTCTCAAAATATATATATATATATATATATATATATATATATATATATATATATATATATATATATATAATATATAAATAGCATGTGAAAAAAAAGCAATATTAATCCTTCATCTTTTACTTTCCAGTCAAAGAAAATGAACTAAAAAGTAAATGAATTTTGGGTGTTTATAATTGGTAATTATAAAACAGGAACTTACAAAATAGCGAACATATTCCTCGTGTAGAAATGGAAGTTCAAAGTCCTTACATATCTGATGTATATCATTGATATATGCTGCAACTGAGTCAAATTCTTTTCCCTGAAATAAATGTTTTTTTATCTTTACAACTCATAGTCCAAGTAGAATATTTCCAGCTCAAGATCTTATACCAGCTGTTACCAATTTAAATTAAAAAACAAAAGCCTGATAGCCATTAGTTTTGAGGCATGAACATTCTATTCCACGAACCAAGGGTTCAATTCTGACTAGAGGTGGTGGCTTTTCTTTCAGAAAAAGGAAAGGCATCACCCCTATCCTGGCTGGAAAAAGTTGGAAACTGGTAGATAGTGTGTATTTATAAAGGGGTGTTATAAAATTAAAATAAATAATTAAAAAACCTTGGTAATACAACATATTTAAACATCAGCAATGGCTGGTATCATTGAATAATAAAACCCTTTTTTGTTGCTGAATAATTATGAATTACAAAGTTTACAAAGAGATATACAAAATTATTTCTTATTTTCTTTTTATCGTGTTTCCTCACTCCCTCCAAAGTTAGGAAAGTTCAGAAACCAAAGGGTTAGTTCAGAAAGAAATCAAACTTTCTCCCTTCAATTTAGCGGAGAATCTGTTTAAGAAATCAAGAAATATATTGGCATGATGAGAGATAGTGACTCTATTAATATTATTGTCTTATATAAGCGAAATCTTTTAGTTTTTAAAAGACCTCATTGTAAGCAAAATTGAAAGAAAATTTGTTGTTAAGAGCTTTAGATAGTTAATTGGAAAAACCCTTTATCACCCTTCTAACTTGGACAGCCAGGGAGCTTTGATGCCCATGAACTCCCATACAGCAGTTGAGCCCTTTGTCTATTAAGTCCCTCAAAATAAGACAAAGTTTTTATTTTTATTTGTAATGGGAATTGTGAAGTGTTCAGTGTTTAAATGGCATTCTTTGTAGGCCCTGTAAAATCTGTGGTAAATAGAATCAAAAATAAAGTAGGTTCAATTAATTTTCCATGACAAGGATCCAAACTCCCACATCATTAGACAACTTTCATCAAAACAAAAGATAGTTTTGACTAACAAGGTATTTTTAAATTCATTGTGTAGCCTTCATAAATTGTACGTGGCACATCTCATTCAGAGAAAGGTCTAGTCAGATGATACATTTTTTAATATTTAATATGACTTAGATACTTCATTAGCTCGTGGATATATTATGAATATACTTCAGCATTAAAATAATTAAATAGACAGTATTAATTTACCCGTATTGCCATCTGCTCAATCGCTTCTAAATATTCGGGAAATTGTGAAGATGTTTTTGGATAACGGTCTAGATAGTCTAATGCCGCTTGCACTTCATCATTTATTGCTGTGGTTTTTTCAATAGCAATTCTAGAAAGAAAACAAAAAAAAAAGGAGAACAACAATTTAATAACTCAGAGATAATTATAAGCTATAACTTGAAAATCAAAAAATTCCTTGAAAATCTTACAGATAATAACTTGACAATAAATAACACTGATCCGTCTGGTAATTAAAAGAAAACAGTTAATATTATATAAAGCAATACTCCACTTATCTTCGGTTCAAAAACATTCATTTAATTTGTGCTCATAGAATTTCTTCTTTTTTTTGTAAAAATAAGTTGACCTTGCCTGTATGAAATATTAAGGCAACATTCTGTTATGTTCTTTTATTAAAGAAGGTATAATAAGAGAATTAAGTTCTGAGTTAAAACTACATGAATTTGGTTAAGGGGGCATCTTTATTCTGCAGAATTTGCTAGCAGCAAAATTACTCAAATCAACTGTTTATTGGGCTCTTGACAGCAATGGCCTTATCTTATATTTTGAGTGGCTTGGCAAATCATTTAGATTACACTCCTTTAATTGCAATTAAAGCAGTGGAAAAGGATGTTAACCTCTGTCATAAAAAGAGAAATATTTATTAAATTATAATAACAAGAACAGGATAGAAGGAAGGGGGACGGTTCAAGTGGGAGGGCCTAAGGGTTGCAAGATCAGATGCGCTAATATCAGATTTCTTCTGTGCTCTAGTGTTATATATAACTAACTCCTCTTCATGGAGTTAGTAATAGGAGGCTCAGAGGGTGTGAGTAAGGTGAGAGGCCTCTGTGCTTAACTTCTTGGGATTAATTCTCATCAGGAATGTCGGCTTTTCTTTGGAAAAAGAAAAGGCTTCAGCCCTATTCAGGCTAGAAAAGAGTTTTAAATGTGGATAGCCAGTCCCAAAATTTGTTGTCACTTATAAATGGAAGTTAATATTTAAATAGTGGATTGTCGTCTTACACCTAGTTCACACAAGCTTAGTGCTTGACCCGGGCTCAGTGAGAAGTAGCGTTCAATACGGTCCATCCAGTAACGGACACAACCATTCATCTTGTCTCTCTCACTAAGATGGCTTAGTGACAAGTGACAAGTACTTGTTCACATGTAGAGGACAAGTAGCATTCAGTGCGACCCTTACAGTAACTTAGTTGTTGCTAAACACTCGTTGAGCTGTTTACACAAGGTGACAAAAGGAAACAGCGTAGTAGAATGGTGGAAGGGGAGATTTCTTGTCGCTTAGTAAATAGTATCCATTCCTATTCACTTGTACTTGTTTTTTTTACTAATATTTGTCACTAAAAAAAACTATTAACACATAAGAGCAAGTGCTAAGGTGAGAAGCCCTATTGAAAAGTACATGCTAAGGTGAGAAGCACTATTGACAAGTACGTGCTAAAATGAGAAGCACTATTGACAAGTACTAAGCTCGTGTAAACTGTGCATTATGTAATGTTATAATAAATTTGTCTACTGAAATATTAGAATAATAATGTCTACGTAATTTTATGTTAGTCATTACTCTGGAATGATCTGCGATAAAGAACTGTTTATTTTTTTTGCTACAGGTAAGCACATATCTTGAAAATTAGCAAGGGTAAGGAGAAATAATCCCATTTGCTGCTCAGGGAGAATTTTTTTCAATACATCTACTTTGAGGATAGACTCATGAAGCAATTGTCTCAGCCGTTCTATGTCTGGAAATAATTAAATTATATTTGAAAGAGAAATAGTAATTGTCAACAAATAATCAAAATGAATACTAGAAGCAAAAGAGTACAAAACCAATTTGAAAGTAACAAGTTGGTCTTATAAGAACTTATGGTTTCATGGAATGCATTTAGGCTGCTCCTAAACCTTTCAATATAACAGAAAATGAAATCATTATAGTAAAACTCATCAGATTATACCACTTCTTACATTTCTAATCATAAGCTAAGAATAAAGACTTTAAAACTTAAAGCATCAAATCCTTCCTAATTTGTCAAATGTCACGGTAAATAAATGGTCCTTCCATTTAAATAGCCCCACTTCAAATCTTTACTCTACGTCCCATCCATTCATCCTTATTCGTGATTTAAGAGGAGGTGCCACTCCACTTGCTTATGCCACTTTAAGTTATTTAGTCAGTGTGTGTTTGTGTGTGTGTGTGTGTGTGTGGGTAGTGTACACTACCCTTCTGAGGAATGTGCTTAGCCAGGCAACTCCTGTGTGACGGACTTTCCTCAATTGAATAGCCACCACACCTCGTGGGAACCAAAGTCCTCAACTGTTCTTGAAAATACATTTTAACGAATATGGTTACATCATTTTTAAAAAGTAATATTTTGTGCTTAATTTCCTTGCTACCGTCTTTCTTTCACCCACTTCTACTCTAATTCAAGATGTGATCGTTTTAAAATTCATGTTAGTAGTCAAAGTGAACTAAACTTTATAAAATGTATTAATTACTCGCCTGTTTCTGATTTTAATTCTTCACGAGTTGTATTACAATGTTCTTTATAATAGCAAAATGGAGCATGAAGTCTCTCGATGTATAACTGGATAATATGAATATTTTTGTCAAGTACAAAATTAACAAGCCTTTTCTTGTCATGGAGAATAAAATCTCCATCAATAACATCATTTAACTTAGATGCTTTGCCGA
The DNA here is from genome assembly GCA_946811695.1 of Gonocerus acuteangulatus. Classification (NCBI taxonomy): domain Eukaryota; kingdom Metazoa; phylum Arthropoda; class Insecta; order Hemiptera; family Coreidae; genus Gonocerus; species Gonocerus acuteangulatus. Next base: position 50,167,095 of record OX328127.1, read on the forward strand.
GTGTTTGGTGTTCCTGGAAACCGTGTACTATAGGGCTAAAACATTAGAGAAAACATACTATTAACGCATAAAAATATATTACATTTTTCAGCTCCAAGAAATTTACACTGACCTTGTAAATGGTGAAAATATTTCTTCATTCAATAATGGTTTGATGTTCTCCACATTCTGAATCCACAATTCCATTAGGCCTTTAAAAAGAATTTTCCATTCAAAGGGTCGAGGGACAAAACTCAAAGATTCAAAATCATCAGTGGGTTGAAGGTCTATTAAAAACATTGGAAACTAAAACAGATTTCACATTGTGTTTCAGATACTATATGAAATAAAATTTTTAAGAAATATTAAAAAAAAAAAAGAAGTTTATATAGAAAAATTCTACTTCTGCCTTTCCACTGTACTCTTAATTGAAATATCTTATAAGAGATTGTTACTTGATGGATTTACCAAACAACAACAGTTAGTTAAGATTATTTTCAAAGATAAGCTCTCATCAAGGCAAGAGACGAAGAAAGACTAGAATATCACAAAAGCCATTCTCCATAAAATCAATTTCATTAATATTGCACTAAAATACTAAATAAATTTATTCTTTTAAACACACATAATTTTCAAGTACTTTAACCTATATGAGCTCTATTCCTAGGTTGTGGGTTTGAGTACTACTAGGGGTAGAGGCTAATTTTCAAAAAAAGAAAGACATCACCTCTTCCCCCTTCCTGTCGAGAAAATAATGGTAAACTATGCACAACCTGTCCCCAAGAACTGACCATTAAAAAAATGACAATAAAATTATAATAACGAACAATCTATATTTCTGTCAGCAGGTGTTACCATTCCTTGATTTTTGAGGTAAGAAAATTCCTTGTATCCTGAGATCAATTCCTCATGTACTCTTGACTATAAAAAGTCACAGTCATACAAAATGGTCCTTAAGTCATGGCTTGTTGTGGTGAGACAAGCAAAAACCCCTTTTTACATTAAGAGACCCTACATTCTTTTGTGTTTATAATATATAACCCCAGTGACATGAAATACGAGAAGTCAAGAAAATTATTATTATAATTGATTATTATTGCAGTAAAATGAGTCTGAAAAGTTAAGTTTCCAGCAAAAATGATAAGTTTGAAAGCAAAATATTTAGAATTTCAATAGTAAGCTTTCTAAATCACACCAGGAATGGTAGCACACTAAGTTGGTGCAATTCCTGTGTATCAGACTTCTTTAAATTGCAAATAACAGTAGCCTTTGAAACACAATTTTTTCAGTTGACTATCCTCGAGTGGCCAAATAAGGATATAATTGCTGTAAAATATAAGTACAGTTTTAACAAATAAATGTGCCTTGAGCTTAGTGTTTTGTTGAAGATTGGGTTCAACTTACTAATACCAATTAGTATTGGTATTGTGAACCCTTGACATTGGTATTGGACTTTCCAAAAAGTACCCAAAACTTTTAAAAATTACCTTAATGTGGTCCAATTTTGTACAAAATTTTAGTAGTAGTTAGGGACTGGGGACGATTCATCATAGCCAAACCAGAAGATATTAAATATTAAGGCATTACCTATAAAATGTTATTGAAAGTAATGCAAACACAAGGCCGCTAAAATAAAATTAATGTTATCATCATTGCATAAAATATAATAATAAATAAAACTATAAATTATTTTTACCCAAGGACAAGAAGTACGCTCTCTTCCAGTTGGTACGTCTACATGAGTACTACTATAGAATGAGGCATCATTTAAATAGCAAACATGTTTTTTAAAAACCGATAATAAATGCTCCAAGGAATTTAAAACAAGGCAATGCAGCATGTTCTGAATCAAATAATCCACAAATTTAATGGCCCTGAAATACAACAAATAGAACGTCCTCAAATAGAAAATTATTTTAATTTATTCGCAGAATGATTTTTTTAACCCGGCAGCAATTGCGTGGGTCTTACAGACCCGACAGATGCAGACTTGTTCTTCTGAGAATCGCTGGTGAGCAGTTACAGAGCTGACGTCCGGTGGACCTCTTCCCCAACCTTCCATTGCAAGCAGAAACCTTCTGCACATGTTCAGATGTTACTTCACTGTCTTCATGTGGCCTTCTTTGTTGAGTTTTCATCTGCGAGGGTCTGTCAGACCCATGCGACATGTTGTCTCACAGTTTTTTTTCTTTACTTGTTTGCATTTAATATTTTCTATTTTGTATTATGAATTATTACTATTATTGAAGAAAATTATATAATATATAGATACACATATTTATTTATTGAATCAGAGGTCCCTAAAACTGGGCTTTGATACTCAGGGGTCTTTCAGACCCATGCGACTAGTCTTGTAACTTTTTCAATTTTCTTTTATCTTGTAAAGAAGTCAATATAACTTTGTCTTTTCAGATATGAAGGGAGAACGATTTCAATCCATCAGTCAATATTGTAATAAAATCGGAAGTGGACACAGTCGATAGTTTTTTTTTTTTTTTTTGTTTACGGCGCATCTACATCTAGGTCATTAGCGCCGACAACCAGGGTGCGGCGAGGAATTTTCCCAGCGAGCCCTGAGATGAGAAAATTCCGGCCGGAGGTGGGAATAGAACCCACCACCTCCCACTTATGAATCCAGCGCGATAGCCACTAGACCACGGGAGACCCCCACAGTCGATAGTATCTGTGCTTCAGTAAACGTTATACCCGGCGATGGTCCACAACTGTTTTCTATTCTCTTATGAATGTTGTATGAGGCGGGGATAAATGAGATGATCATATACAGCTCTCAAAGAGATACTGTCCTGAAATAAGACGTGTTTTTATGAAAGAGCAAGTATTCGGATTTGTAGAAGACCACATAAAAATAAGAAAATGCATTCAACGTCTTCCCACTCATTTGATGGTTTCAGTAAATGAATTATATCAAGTTTTACTCCCGAAACAAGAGACAGAACCAAATATTGTCAGGAGAATCTAAGAAAACAAGAGAGGTTAGGGCTGATCAAGTTCATTGGAAAGACAAATTTAATACCGATTACAAAAAACCGAAATTATATTTTTTCCTCAATTAATATCTTACTTAACCCTAAATTTAAAAATAGTAAATGATAAGAACAATGTGAATTCATTAAAATAACAAGAATGTGCATCATAAAGTATTCAGGTATGTGAGACCCAAAGCGACCATGTTGTCAGAAGAACGCAACCTTCGCTGGGTTAATATATGTAGTGAAGCATTCATACATAGAGGGATAGAAAATTGTAACAATGTAAAAGGTTCATTCATAAACTTGCTCTTTTTACTTTCATTTATTTAGTGAATATGGAAATTAAATAAAACTGAATTAAGTATCAGGGATTATAATATGTACATATAACTGCTATTTCATGAAAAAAAAAAAAAAATCATTTTGTTTTAATTCAACTAGAAAAAGTGTCTAAACTTTTTTTGGCTCAATTGGCCCCTTTTCCCCTAATCTAATTAAATAACCCCACAGAAAGAACAGACATCTTCTGGTAGGACAATCAATTTCAATGCATGAATATAATTTATTTATTTAAATTTTAACGTCCATTATCATTAACTAAAAATTTTGGGACGGGTTATCTATAGGTTACCACCCTTTTTTAGCCAGGATAGGGGAGGTGGCCTTTTCTTTTTTCTAAAGAAAAGTCACCACCCCATAGTGACATCGAACCCACGACCTCTGGCACGGAGTGTTAAGTGCTCACGCCTTAACACTCACGCCCACCGGGCCTCCAATTATATATAATAAAATTAGGAAATCAAAAATTCTCTTACCGTGATATTTCAAAACATTGTTTCTTTTTGTCAACATCTTTGTATAAATCTTTAGTGATATTCTTGCTTTTACATAGACTCTTTGGTAATTTTTGGCTATCACCTGAATTATAAAATAAACATTAAGCAATTAAGCAAAATAATAAATAATTGAAATTTATCATAGGATCGTGTTTTGTTTGTTTTTAAAAATGTTCAGTCCCTCAGAAGATCTTAAAAAATATTGTTATATCATACTTAGGCTGTATAAAAGAGGAACCATGTGAAACCAGGGTATGCAAAATCCATTATACTCTCCTGTATAAAACAATGAAATAAAAAAAGTAAAGTTAAATCTTACAATGCTGTCATAATCTAGGCTAAATTTTTTTGAGTTGACGTGTTTTTTTTTTTACATGACAATAGAAACAAATTAAAAGGGGATAATTTTTCACTCTAAAATTACACTACGAAGGTTTATATAGTCAGGGTTTGATCTTGGAATCTTAATAAAATTACATTTTTTCTAAGAAAATTAGAAATTATTTCGCATCTGTCAGACATAGTTCTCTATCCCTGAAGGCTTAAATTTGAAGCCAAATCGTCAGAAAAAATAAAACTCATTTTCTTATTATCTTCTATTTTTTTTTTCTCCGTTCGTTTGCATTTACAAAACCAAATGTTAAAAAATGCATGAATTTAAAAAAATTGGAATTATGCTAGATGTTTGAGTCCATCGTTGCCAGCTTGGGAAGTAGAATAACTTACAACAAAATTAACCAGTTTATTATTGACTAAAATTTGAAATCATTATATTATTCATTTAAAAAAAATGTCTTGTTTTGTACCTTTCTTTGGGAAAATTATTATACTATCTGAACATACTCTCAGAAAGCAAACTACTATCTGAAATTAAATTAGAAAACACAATCAACACGACTTTAGAAGCTTACTGGACACTATTGGTTGCCTTTAAAGTATCAGTTCTGATGAACATATTCCTTTCCACCAGAGAATAAAAATACATATTCTACATGAGTGGTGAATTCATACCTAATAATACTTTAAGTAACATTATAACTTTTAACCCGTACAAAGGAACAAAATGGACAATTTCTCACATGGGCAGATTTCTCCTAAGATCACTCTATGAAAACTTTCATAAAAATCAGACCATTTTTGAAACAGCTAGAGAGTGAAGAGAAAAATATATACATGTGTGTATACATATAAATACAAATTTGAGCCTCTGTTATTTTCAGGGTTTATTAGTCCACTGAGATATGAATTTTTGTAGTTGTACTTCCGGATTGCGTAATCTGGTCGACCTCATAAGCTGGTTCCCTCCCTGAAGAGGGAGGGAGGAAACCTGCTAAAAGCCAAATTCAGGCAAAGGAGATTAGATTCATTCTTAGGGTCAAAGGGAATGTAAGAAGAGACTATATAAGAAACCATAATAAGGAAAAATCAGAATATAAGACCTGGTGAGATGATATCTGTAGAAAATTGTGTGAGGTGGTTTGGTAATGTCTCTCAAATATGAGAGAACTGAGGGGGCTTTCCAGAAAGTAACATTGATTAGAAGAAGATCTCAGGGAAGTCTTTGATTGAAGAGGAACTTCAATCAAAGGCCCCTGGCCCTGATTGAATGGCCTGGAGAGGAGGAAAGTAGTAGGTGAAGGATCAAGATTTGAGGATCTGTCTCTATCTCATTGTTCAGTGGTAGAAGAGGATGATTATGTGAGTGAGAGAGAAAGAAAAATTAATTGGCTACCATAATTTTCATAAAGAGAATGTCCAGCTTCTTCTAATTCATCAGAACAGGCAGTTTTAACAAGAACACAAATTAATTCGCGGGACTCCTTCAGTTTCTCAACAACCTTCTTTACTTTTGCCACCTGAAAAAAAATGTGTTTCTTCAGAGCATCCAGTTAAACCTATATTAATCAACAAGAAATTAAAAATTCCTTAGCCAGCCCATGAGGGCGGAGTAGATACTGTACAGACATCTGATTTTTTTTCCATACTGCCCACTAGAGAGTCAGTGTTTTCAGTACCACCCACTTTTAGGGACAATTAAAGGCTGGTTGGGACTACAATGGCCTTGGGCCACAGTTTTTACCCCTCAACATTGAAATTAGAAAATAAAATCTTTAGTGTGCTCAAATTCCAATTCATTTTCAAGGCCAACGTAAATCGCAACGGTCTTTGATGGTCTGAAATTACATTTTCCCACACTTACTGTTTTAGGAGGGTTCAAAAAGGGCCGGCTTACTATATATATATTGACATCACACCTTCATATAGTAAAGATAAATAAAGTAAAGTTTTGTTACTAAAACTAAAGTTCACTGGATACAGCCCTGGCCTGTCACTAAGGTGGCTTGCCTCCTAGACTAGCTTGTCTTGTTTAAAGTTAATTTTTGAAAGTTATGATATCATAGTATTGGGCCAAGTTCTAGGCCCTTAATACCTCGTCAAGAACCTAATAATACCCTTTAAATTATTTGTGCATTTCCAAATAGGAAAGTTTTCATTAAATGATGGCCACTATAGTGATATGATTAATAATTAAATTTCTGGCATTTAACGATTCAGGGTTATTATAAACTCACTGAAAACGATCGGGGCTGTATGAACTCTATGTAAGTTAAAAAAGTCATCATTTAACAAAAACTGGCCAATTTGGAAATGTACAAGTAAGTGAGATGGTATTATTAGGTTCTGGACAAGGTATTAAGGGCCTAAAACTTGGCTAAATACTATATCATAACTTTTTTTAGGCAAACTGTTTTTTGGAGGGGCCTTGAACTTGGCCTCTTTTTTTAACGTTATTTTTTTTGGGGGATATCAATACTTTTTGTAAGTGAATCTTGAGTTGGCACCAATGACGTTTGGCTTGAGAAGGATAACGGGGGGGGGGGACATGATGCTTGGTAGTGTGTCAAGTTGTTTGTCAGGTATTTTTGTGTGTATACAAAAAGCCTAATAAGAAGTGGCTAATAATTTTGATGAGTGAATCATAAACACGTCTATTATTATATACCTGTGTAAAATGTCATAAGTTTATAACTGGTTCAAAGTTATGAGAGGGTAAAAATTGGCTCTAATAGTTCGTGTAATAAACACACAGTGTGCGTAGACCGGAAATTGGCCTGGAGCACTACTGTGCACCTAGATTTGTGAAGTAGGTACTCATGGCTTCCTTGATGGAGTCAGTCTATGTAACATGTCCATTAAAATCTAAGTCCAGAGTGTTCATTGTGTTATTAAATACAGTATTTGTATTTAAGTTCATGAGTCCACTCTATCACTGTGTTCCCCGATTCACAGAACAACAGGTTATGGGCCCAGGTTGCGTCGAGAAACGCTGATAATTGTCACAATGAACAAATGTGACCACATTGCAGCAGTAGGTCGAGAATTTTATGTTGACTTATTTGACGTTGTCCGAGTTATGTTGACTCTGGAGCAGAATAAGGTCGAATATGCCCTAATTAGAAACTAGCCGATGGCAGAGAAGAAATTCAAACTCAGCTAAAGGCTAGAAACATCAAGGCTTCCTTGATGGATGCAGTCTAGGTACCATGCCTATTAGAATGTAAGTCTAGATTGTCAATTTAGTGATTAAATAAAGTGTTCCTATAAAAGTTAGTGTCCAATTTATCATTTCATTCACAGAAAATCTTTCAGTCCCAAAATAGTTAACTGGTAAATGAAATGATGATTATTAACTTATTGAATATTTAATCTTGCTCCACTTTAAGTATTGCTAGACCATTAACTACAGTTTTAAATATTAATAAATTATTAAAAATGTATTTATAGCTACCTGTCTTTTTTTGAAGTCTTCTAGCTCCAGTTTTTCTATTAAGATATCATCAAAAAATGACATTTGTCCAAGAGAATAACAGAGATTTTGAACATCGAAAATAACATTTTTCAATGGTGTCCGTCTGAAGAGAAAGCACCTTTCCAACTCTAATTTTCTATTCATCCATCTTGTCTTCCAAACATAAATTTTCCATTGCTTAAATATTCGGATAAGCAAAAATTCCTTGAAGAATTTGGCCTAAAAATTTGACTACTATAATATATATTTTTTTTAGAAAGTACTAATTTACTATGTTCTTATGGTATTTAAAAAAATATATAAAACCTTTCTCATGGCTTGAAAACTAGTGTACATAACTTTCAAGTCTTCGATGGTTGTATAAGTGACCACACCAAAACGGGTATGAAACATTCCTTTTCGAGAAATGCTGTAAAACTCTTGAGGAACTACTTCCCGGAAAGGAACTATCCTAAAAATAAAGTAATGAATTGAGATACCTTTGTAATATCTTTATCATTAATAATGCTATGGGATAAATATTTGTATGTTACGATTGTTCTCTATGTCTGAAAAATCAAAGCCATTCTTACCCAGTTTCCAGTCCCTCATAAATTCTACTGTCCTTTTCCACAAAAATGCCCCAATAAAATATTATGCCTCTATAAAAAATCTCAAAATCCTATTTGACCAAACGTTTTCCTGGAAAAATCATATCTCAAAAATTACTCAGTGATCCATATTTATCCTCAGACCATTAAAACTCTCCTGCCGACAAAGACCCATCAAGTCCCACATACTACACTTCTAAAATGTGTTGAGTTGGCTCTTCCCCCTCTATAGCCACCAGTATTTCTTCAGCTCAGTCCAAGTTCATCCAATATCAAACCCTCTGTTCACTCTTGTAATACTTGCTTCCATCCTTCCTAACTTTATATCTCCCCCCCCCCAACATACTTCTCGATTTGACAATTTTATGATAACTCTCTCTGGAATCTCTTACTCCTGTCTATGCCCTATACACCGGAATAAAAATGAAAAATATTTGTTTCATTTTATCGACCCAAAAACATCAGGATCAATTTCAACAAATTTTGTCCTTCCTTATTTAATAATAGAAACGTTGACAAATATTGTGAGGCATGTAGAGAAGGAGCAGGCTAAAACTATTTTTTTTTTTTTTTTTAAATGATTTATGTTTTCTGAGTTGTACATGTTTCTTATTATCTCCAACTTCCCCCTTCATTATATAACGTTCTGTGAGTTTAGCATGCATTGGGAGAAACACATCATTAGTTAATTCATATGTACATCCTGTTTTTTTTTTAATCAAAGATCTAGTGGAAGTTAAACAACTGTGTTGGATTTATTTAACCCTTAATTACTGGCGTCGGGTCATATTGACCCGAATGTATTTGTTTATTCGACCTTTGCCCTCAAATCTTTGTATTTCAATAAATATTATTGTTTATTATTATTTATGTAAATTACTTTACCCAAAAAAATCAATTTAAAGTTTGTGTCACTGGGGACCCGAAACCATTAGTTATGGAAGAAAAAGCACGCCAGTAATTAAGGGTTAAATGTGAGATTTTGTCTTCAGAAATTAACTCACAATTCTCAAGAAAGAGATTTCTTACTTGAAATCAAATGGAGAAAAATGTTTTGATTCTTTAGGCAGGTAATGTTTCAAGTAGTAATTATCTTCTGATTTAATACTGCTCATAATTTCTAACAATGTCATAAATTCTATTCTTCCATTATCACCTAAGTGTTCTTGAGGAAACTTTCGTAAATAACCCATGCCTTTTTTAGGAAGTTGTACTACAGGTTTCTTCATTACTGGTTTTTTAAGAGGTGGTAATTTTATAATTGTTCCCAAATGTTTGTCCTCACCTAAAAGAGAAAATTCTTTAAATAAAAATATATGTTATTTAAAAATTCTTTAAATAAAAATATATAGGAGACCCGATGGCCGTGAGGGTTAAGGCGTGAGCACTTAACACTCTGAGCCAAAGGTCGTGGGTTCGATTCCCACTAGGGGTGGTGGCTTTTCTTTAGAAAAAAGAAAAGGCATCAACCCTATCCTGGCTAGAAAAGGGTGGTAACCTATAGATAACCCGTCCTAAAATTCCTAGTTAATAATTAATGGACGTTAAAAAAATTTAAATAAATAAATAAATATCTGGAGAAAAAAAATTATAATACAGCCAGCCTTCAGGAACTGCGTAAATTATCAGGCTCAGATTTTGCTTATTATCATAAAACATTATATTTTGGATCTATAAAGGTAGTTTCGCTGCAGGAAAAATAAAATGTTAGCCATTAGACACATTAATAATTTAATTCTTGGATAAATCCTCAGACTTAATTGATCAATTTTCAAATTAAGAAACTGGTCCTTATTTTTGCTACAGGAATACTGCATATCAATTTCCGTGATGAATAACATCGCTATCTTGTGACAAGATATATATATTTATATATAGTATTGATGAAAGAACCTAATAAGGATACAAGTACTAATTATCTTCATTAAAATATGTTTAAGGTAGCCCCTTAATATAAGTTTAAACAAAAAAAATTGTTAATATATTTTTAAGAAATGACTAATAAAATATATTTTTTTTTTTACTGTTCATTTGTTTGCCAAAATATTAAAATGCTATGTACTCACGTAACAGATATTATAGTTACAGTTTCTCCAATATATATATATAAGGTCCTGGAAGGCTTAGGGTCGGTAAAGTGGTAGTCCTATGAGGCATACATAATAGTGGTGTAATACAAAGAACTACTACTTTACCAACCCTAAGCCTCTATAGAACTAAAATATATTGAGAAATATTTTGGGCCATCTAAAAGAATAATTATATACAAAGAAAGAAAGATATAAAATAGATAGATAAAGAAAAGCAAAATTCCAGTCATGATCAGAAACCATGGAATCAGGCCATGTCTTATTGAAATATTTTCTGTAAGAGCTGTAATTTAAATAGTATGATTAAATATTGCTAGAGCATTTCTGGTCTCCCTTCTTCTGCATAAAAGGTCAGGGAAATGAATATCATTATATGATTTTATTTTCATATCCCCTTCTGCATAAATGGGAGTTGAAAATAAAAGTGCATACATCCTCTAATAACTCTGATCCTTTTGAAGAGTTGCCTATTTTAATTATTAATCATAGGCTTCTTTCTTAAGGGAGTTATTTTGGGGGAAAGTATAAAAAGAAACAATGGTAGATATCATGGCAAAAAGTATAAATAGAAATATCCTTATAAGCCTCAACCAATTATGGATTTACATGATTTTTTTTTTCAAAAGGTTTCATACCAAGGTCACAAGCACTTGATTTCTTGGCTAATAAGCCAAGAAATCAAGTGCTTGGCTAATAAGCCAAAAAAATAAATAACTTTAAAATATTAAAGTTATTTATTTTTTTGAAATGTGATTGTTTGATCCCTACCCAGATTGGGAAATAATCCTAGTTGAAGGTTCAACAGTATTTGAGTAGTCTATCCATATATATTTTTGTGTTTGCTGCAAAATTCAAACCCTAATTTAACCAAACACTTTTCCAGATATTTCCTGTGTCTGAAAATACAACTTCGAAATAAACCACTGCCATTAGGATTATTTTATTTGGGCGCAGAAGAACGTTTTTTTACGATGTTTTTCAGATAAACAAGTTGAATTTTACCAAAGAACGCTACCATGAAAGCATAGTGATTAAAAAATGATAAAAGGAAAAAATACAAAATATCTATTCATATTTTCGATTTTCTGGAATGGCGGGGATGTTGATTGAGGCGATCAAAAATGGCTAAACATTCCTAGAGTAATCATTACAATTATCTTGCAGCAAGGCGTGGAACACATTTTCTTTATCTTGTTGGCACATCTAAAAAAAAACATCAGAACTGACTGAAGACAAAAGGAATGCTTAATTTAGATTATTCTATTTTGGGTGTAATAGCGTTTAAGCGGCGCTAATAGCCAAATAGTTGATGCGCCGTTAAAAAAAAAAAAAAAAAAAAAAAAAAAATAGCGTTTAAGTTGGCTAAAACTCTTCCAAGATCTAAATTGTTAGTATTCCATACACTGGAAATTGACTCAGCCCCCCCCCGCCCAAATTTTTCCAGCCCCTCCGAAATTATTTTCTATATACGCCCATGTTTTTTATTGACTGATCATTGCCTCCACAAAAAAAAAGAAAAGTAAGTTGGTAAGGGACTATCTAAATCAATGAAAAAAACACATAATAAATGAATGTATAGTACTTTCACTTGACATACTAAACATAATATAATTTTTTTTTTCCTCTCGGTGCATCTACTGCTACGGTCATTAGCACAGTCGTCGTTTTACGAACCTGAGTATGCTTTCTTGCTATTTCAATATAATATTGGAATATTTTTTACGTCAAATGTTAAATATCTGAAGATCGTACGTACCTTTTTTACTTGATCTTTTTTTGTCTGGAGACAAAAGTTCAAGGAGCTTTCTCCTTGTAAGTGGTCTTTTTTTGTTGATATCAGCTAGACTTAAACCTGGCAAATGGAATTCTTCCTAACAACAAATTTGAAAATTAACAAAAACTACCAATTTGAAATGCAAGCAAACTGTTATGGAAGGCATGTACATTTTAATAATTGACTGAATAAATTGGAATATTTAAGTGTGTGTGTGTGTGTATATATGTATGTATATATATATATATATATATATATATATATATATATATATATATATATATATATATATACATATATTTTCTATGTATGTAGATATAGATGTATTTTGTATATTTAAGTATATGCTTTTTTTTTTTACCATGCCCGACGGCTGGGCCATTAGGCCTTGGTGCAGCAGGGAATTTTCTCAAAGGGCCTTGAAAAATCACTGCTGCGAGTCGGGCTCGAACCCCCATTTTGCGCATGAGAATCCTAGGTGTAAGCCACTAGACCTTGGGGAACCCCAAAAACAATTAAATAATAAATTTATAAAGATGCAAAAACTCACCATACTTTGAATATTCCTTTCTGCTTCTAAAACTTCATCGCAGAAAACCCGGGAATGAGGGATGTGGAATGGAAGAGCATCACTAGGCCTAAAAATATTAAAAAAATAAGTTTTTTGAAAAAAAAAAAAAATCATGATTACATTAAATTTGTTTGATAATGATTTTCACGAGCTTTTGAGATATTGTTAAATTAAAAGATGTTCCACAAACTTCAAACATTCCTGCATTATCTATGTACAAAAACGTATGCATATTACTTTATATGCAAGAAGTTATAACCATATTTCTTTTTGTAGTGTTTTCTTCCTCCTTTAGGGAGCAAGCTTGCTTATGTTTTCATGGTCGTTGGTTCGATTCCCCCTGGAGGAGATGGCTTTTCTTCCAAAAAAAGAAAAGGTAGCCTTATCCTGGCTAGAAAAGTGTGGTAGCCTTTACATAACCCTTGTTTTAAATCTGTTTATGAATAAGTGGACATAAAATTAAAATAAATCAAATCGGGCTCCTGCATTTATTTGTATACCAAATTGCATCAGAATGTTACTTTTGATGGACTATGGGCATTAAAAATCGAATGCAAATCGAATGGTCCGAAGTAGACTGGGTTAACCATTCTCATGGTATGGTATGGTGACTTGTTTGATACAGAAAAATTTGGTTTGATAAATACAAATTTCGTGGATTTTTTTTTTATTTATTATTTGGGTGCCTCGACTGCTTTGGTCATTGGCCCCTTTGGTGGATTTGTTCAAATTTTCTATAAGGCAATTCTGAAATATAAATGCCTAAACTTCGATTTGCGGGAAACTATTCATACTGCTTTATTTTAACCTAGGTAAGAATAAAAAGTCCGTCACGCAGGAGCTGCATAACTAAGCACTTTCCTCAGAATTTGGGTAGTGTAGACTGCTTTCCAGAACAATTTGCTTAAAATATCCTACATAAATAAAACAAAAACATGAATAGTTCTCTTTTAATTTTGTAATGAGTAACTGATAAATTATTAATTTGCTTCCAGAGTTATGTTTACACATGGTACCTACTACACTACGTAAAAAATGCAAAATCCTCATATTATCGTATTTTGATCTAACGCAGGAACCGGATACAGTCCCTCTAGCGCTCCTTGCGGCGCCTTTGTGAACCTATGTCTGGCTGGCTTTTCTATTGAAGTATATTACAAAGTAAACCCCCCTTTCCGATTGACAGATTCAGCTGATTTTTACAACACTTCTCTCTCATGAGTTACCCACGACGTATACCGCGTTTCGTTACAATACAGCAGAAATTACGACCAGTATGAGTATATTAGTAATTTGGGTCCGGAGTAAACCCCCCCTCCTAATGAACCGATTTAGTTTATTTTTACAACACATATTTACCTGTAGATTACCACTATGAATACCGAGTTTCGTCGAAATACACCTAAAATCACGGCTGGTAGTGGCGAATTGGTATTGTCGGTCCGGAGTAAACCCCCCCTCCGTATGAACCGATTTAGTTTATTTTTATATCTCACTTTTCTCTCTATATTACCAGTACGAATACCAAGTTTCGTTGAAATATAACAAATATTACGGCTGAAATGGTCAAATTAGTGTTTTGGGTTCGGGGTAAACCCCCCCTTCCGGTGGACCGATTTTAGTGGTTAACGAACTCGTTCAATCGTTTGGTAATTGAATGCTAAATACCAAGTTTCGTGACGAAAAAACAAAAACTCTGGCCGCTATCGTGTTAACAGACACATATATATATATGCATATATATATATATATATATATATATATAGATATATATAAATTTTAACGGGGGTCATTTTCGGTGTCTACTAGGTAGGATCGATAAAGATTTGAAGAAATTTTTCAAAAATTCCGTCATGAGTCCAACCTCAATAGCTACTTTCCTTCGGAGGAAAGTGCTAAAACTTAGGGGAAATGCCGGAAAGCAATGAAACTTCAATGTTTAGGAGAGATAGAATTTATTTATTTAAATTTTAACGTGGAGACCCCGTGGCCGTGAGTGTTAAGGCGTGAGCACTTAATACACTCTGTGCCAAAGGTCGTGGGTTCCATTCCCACTATGGGGTGATGGCTTTGCTTTAGAAAAAAGAAAAGGCATCAGCCCTGTCCTGGCTAGAAAAGGGTGGTAGCCTAGAAATAACCCGTCCTAAAATTAGTAGTTAATAATAATGGTCGTTAAAATTTAAATAAATAAATTTTAACGTCCATTATTATTGTTAATTACGGGCTACTATTTTTTCCCCTCGAGTCTTGAGGTTTCCTATGTACAAAGAAGAAAAAAAAGAAATATGTTTCAAATGAAAGAAAGGAATTTTCTATTTAGTGGTGAAATTAGTTAGTATAATGTGTAGCGCTGAATGCGATCCGTAAGTACATGGGAAGAAAGTTAACCGGGTGATAAACACTCTTAACACTTTGACAACCGGTGGCAGTGTTAAAATAGTCTAATGACTGCCTAGAGGTTGAAAAAAAAACTATGGCAAAACGTTGGTCCCACCTGTCATTAATGTGTTAATATCAGAAATCCACCTGTCCCCTTCTATTCACTGCCAACATCTTACGTCTGTTTGGATGATTACCTATTTTTCTTCGGGAAAAATATTCACGAGCGTTACCGTGGATAGCATCTAGTACTGGAACTGAACATTTTCCGTTTTTCAGGGATGGATATAATTTTGTTTTACTGAACGCTTACTTTTTATTTCAGCATATCGCACTTATTCATAGAAAAGAGCTTCGGCATCTTAACATTTCTAAATCAACATATCACTGAAATTATTTAAACGAATTTAGTATAAAATTCCACGTTTCACTTCAAGCAGACATGAACGTGGTTTAAGATTGTCTGAGCATACTATAGATATGTGGTTTTCTTTACTACATTTATACTACGTCCAGACCTCATAACTGCTTCAATTCCCAAAGTTAGACTATCAGCTAACATCTTCTGCCTATTTCTAAGGCCTGTTTTAATGTACTCTTCAAAACAATACAAGTTCTTTTGGTTCTTCCTTCGTTTCATTCTACCAATAATCCAAGGTACAATAAGGCTTCTGACTCAACCCTGTGATTATGAGAATCAACTGTCAATAACACAACTGTTGTTATGGCAACTGAGGTTTTATGTTACCATCGATATAAACATATTTCATGTATTTATTTAAAATCCATTAGGAGACCCGGTAGCCGTGAGGGTTAAGGCGTGAGCTCTTAACACTCCGTGCCAAAGGTCGTGGGTTCGATTCCCACTAGGGGCGGTGGCTTTTCTTTCGAAAAAAGAAAAGGCATCACCCCTATCCTGGCTAGAAAAGGGTGGTAACCTATAGATAACCCGTCCTAAAATTCGTAGTTAATAATAAATGGACGTTCAAATTTAAATAAACATCCGTTATTGTTAACTAAGAATTTTTATACGGGTTATCTATATGCTACTACCCTTTTCTAGCCAGGATAGGGCTAATACTTTAAAACACTACACCTCGTGGGAATCCAACCTGCGACCTTAGGCACGAAGTTCTCACGCCTATGCATTCAGGGCCACCGGGACTCCTTAATAAATATTATTAATAAAATTAAACATTATTGCGAAGGCCAAGTCGTCGTAAGTGCAAAGGTGTGTGCATTCCGTGCACAGAGGAGGCGGTTTTTATTTAGAAAAAAAAAAAATGTATCACCACTATCCTGGCTAGAAGAGGCTGGTAACTTGTAGGTAATCGGTCGTAAATATTTCGGTTAAATATAAATGGACGTTACAATTTAAATAAAGTAAAGATCACATATAATTTTCGTGCTTTTTGGAGGTCCGATGGCCGCGAGTGCTAAAGCGTATGCACTCCTTGCTTAAGGTCGTGGGTTTAATTCCGACATGAGGTGGTGGATTTTCCTTCGAAAAAAGTAAAGGCATCAGCCCAATTCTGACTAGAATGCGGTGGTAACCTATAGATAACCCATCCTAAAATTCGTTGTCAATAATAAATGGACGTTAAAATCTAAATAATAATAAAGATGACATGCAACAAATTCGTCCTAATTGTTAATAAAAGAACCGTCTAAGTATTCAATATGCCATCCACTTCAATTGAAAACTATTTCGATTTGTTCGTTATCTAACGAATAAATAAAAATAATATAAATGTAATTACTATATTATTGAAAGTTATTAAAATTGTGTTTTGTCATGTAATTAGGGCGCGAATTGGAACTCAATACTTTCCTTTAATGCGACTAAAGCATTGATTGAGTTGGTCTACCTCTATTCTTCTTTGTAAAAGTAAGTTTTTCTCATTGAGATAGAAGGGAGGGGAGGGAGTCTAAACGATAAAAGTTGAAGCCTAAAATCGGCCATGCCAGGGTGACAAAAAGCGCGCGAAAAGTTGAATTTTTGAATATTATTGTAAACAAACAATAACATTAAACGAATTTATGTGTCGTATTCGTATAAATTGACATTTATATATATGTATAAATATAAATCAATAAGAAAATGATATATATATTCGTTCAAATTCATTGTTTGATTACGATCATATTCAGATTCAAATTTTCGCGCGTCACTACTGGTACTTTTGTCACACTGGCATGGCCGATTTCAGACCTACACTTTTCTAGCATTGGATGATAGATAACACTCCCTCCACTATCTACTAACTCAATGGTTTTTCTATTGTCGAAATATTCTATTCTTTGTAAATCCATGATATCATACCCGAGAAATATAGTAATGTTTTAATTAACACTAAGAAATTTCAAATTTTCTTTTCTAAGCGGTGCACAGTGGGACGAATGACCAATCTAGGCGGAAAAAATTCATGTTCGAAATTGACGAAACTGATGTATTTAGTGTATAGGGAAGTAATTCTTGGAACCGTATTAGAGGTTGTTTTGATTTTAGCAGGCGAATTCCAAAGTAAACACAACGGTGTAAATAGTATTTCATTCGACGGGTTACTTTTGGTTTAAACTATTCAATCTTTTAATTGAGCTTTGTACATCATCGTACTGATATTCTTTTTCATTTTTTATTAGTGAATATATACTACTGTTATTCAATCAAGTGATTCTCCAAATAATTAGTTTATAACTTGAACCATTATTATAATTTTTTTAACATGCTTTAAAACAAGGCATTTTTAAAACTTAAAAGGACTTTTACTAAAAAGTACCCCAAAGTACCTCTGTGAAATTTATGGTACAGGTTACTTAGAAGGTATATGAGAGAAAATTGAAACATTCAGCTGCTTTCGTCTGATTATGTGTTTTGTGGAAAATAAATTCCATTTCGCGTAGGAAGCTATTTAGTATTTGGTGAAATTGTAAGGATGTAGATTCAATATATATTGCCATATTTGGAAACGTTTGAGATAGTAAATATTATCCCAACGTTTTCAGCTACATTAAAGACTCATTTAAAACAAAAAATTGCGAAAATGAAAAAGAAATGGCACGAGGCTGGAAGATATCCGGACAGATTTTTTATTGAAAATAATGATTGGCTAGACAGTATGTTCATGTTGGAATACTTGTTTCAAAACATTTTGCCATCTACTTGTCTGTCGCTCTATCAAACGATTCGATGACTGCTTTGTCCGGGGAAAGTTAAAGTTATTATAAAGTCACGCAGTACGAAAAAATTAGCATTCGCCATAGAAGAATCTGTTAGGAATTCGGTGAAGATTCGATGCTAAATCTTATCAAAGAAATTGTTCAATCTCCCTCAGAATTTGCAACTCAAATGAAAAGAATGATTTAGTAAAACTAATCATATGTGTCTTTTTTCTAATAAAGAGGTACTTGCTTTGATGGTAGGCTACAAATTAACATAGCATACTTATCTTAAAGCTTGAAAGCTAGATCTAAGAATACCCCATTGTATTTACAAATCATCCGCCCCCCCTCCCCTCAAGAATCCAAACCCAAGGGTAATTGTCATCCTTCATCGTGTGATATGACCGTTACTGAAACATTCGAAACCATAAACCTCCAGTTTAGTTGAGTGTTTTTGATTTCAAGTCTATTGTTTAACAAATACAAAGATGTAGCTGCTGATTTGTTAATATGTGTATTTATTACGAATTGATTGCAAAGTGCCTTAAACATTTTATTAGTTCATCGTTTTTTTTTTGTTTTTTTTCCTTTGTCTTTTTAGTACGGTGCACCAACATCTGGGCGATTAGCGCCGACATCCATGGTGGAATGGGAAATTTTTTCAACGAACCGTGAGATCCTGCTGCAGACAGGACTCGAACCCACCATCTGCCGCATTAGAATCCAGGGCGTTAGCCTCTAGACCACGGGGAGACCCTCTTAAGTGCCTATTCCTTTTTTAAATGAGATGAGCGTATCTGTGACGAGCACTGTTAAAGGATAAATAATCGCCGCCCTTATTGATAACACCTCTATGGATAGCGACTCTTTGGAGCTGCTACCTTCTAGCGAGGTTACCAAGAAGCCGTGGATGTGAATGTGTCTAGTGTAGTGCAGATACAAAGAATGAATATATAAACGCATGCGAACTGTAAATAGGTGCACCTTAGAATTAATGTAGTATGTAGATGCATGTTTAATTTATATTATTATGATTATTATTATTTGCTAGCATGAGAGCTCTTATTTATTTATTTATGCTTGGCTTGTAGAATGTAGTGAATTGCTTTTTAAACGTTATTATTATTATCATTTGCACTTAAGTTTCTATGATTTTGTTATGTTTTAATAAATGCATGATCAGTAAATATTCATTGAGTGAAACCTTCTACCCGGCGTTTATAGCCGTTGCCAAAGAGGTTAAAATGGTGACCCCGACTTTAGAATAAATTGAACTCAATGCAGTTTAGAGACGTCATTTTTCGTGAACTGTTTTATTGTTAATTTTTTTGCATGTTAGCCTTTTAATTATATTATTGTCTTTCACTCAGTAAGTATTTACTTCAAGTTTCTTTTGTTACTTTTGTGATCTTAGGAATAAAAAATGCCAGACGAAGAAGAAAGTAAAATGTTAGAGAGTGAATCAATCTCTACTGAGCGGAAAATTCCACCATTTTGGAAGTCGGAACCCGAACTGTGGTTTATTCGTGTCGAGGCTGTATTTTCGCGTGCCAAAATTACTAACAGTCAAACCAAGTTTGAAGTTATCGTGCCTCTTCTTGATTTCGAGGTAATTCGACAGGTGTCAGACATTGTCAAAAGTCCAAGTCCTACACCATATGAGGACATTAAGAAGAGATTAATCGAGGTTTACGCTGAATCCGAGTCCAAGCGCATTCAACGGCTATTAGAGGGCAAGCAGCTTGGAGATGAGAAACCATCTCAGTTTTTGCGTACTATGAAGCATCTTGCTGGTGATTCGGTTTCCGCAGACCTGATCAGAACTCTTTGGATGCGGTCTCTCCCGGCTCACACTCAGGCAATACTCATGTCCACTACACACACTAATGTCGACTTATTAGCTAGCATAGCCGATAAAATACATGAAGTCGAACCGCCCAATGTCGTATCAGCCATTGCTTCTACCTCTCGGGGTGCTAGCCTCGAGGAAAAAGTCGATAGATTGGCGGAACAGGTTTCAGCGTTAGTTGTGGGAAATCTTCATAGAGGGCGAAGTAAGAGCCGTGGTTCGCATGATCGTCGACGCTCATTAAGTCGCGCAGGTAGAAAGAATAAGGACGACTGGTTATGCTTCTACCATTATAAATTTCAGCAAAAGGCACGGAAATGCATACAGCCCTGCGCTTGGGACAAGAAGAACCAGGACACACAACAGGGAAACTAACCGGCGGGCCGGAAGTGGCGTTGGCCGGCACCGCAAGTACTCAACGCCGCCTATTCGTAACTGATAAGCGGTCAAAGCGGGAATTCCTTATTGACACAGGTGCAGCGATTTCGGTTATACCTCCAAACAAGATGGCCAAACCCACACCAGACGACTTTGTGTTGTATGCGGCGAATGGTACAAAGATAAATACCTATGGGACGCGCGAACTGCAGTTGGACCTTGGACTAGGTCGAATTTTCCGATGGGATTTTGTGATGGCTGATGTCCCGAAGCCAATTATCGGGGCTGACTTTATGTATGTCTTCAATCTTTTGGTCGACCTCAACGGTAAACAATTGATCGACAAGATTACACGCAAGTCATCAAAAGGAAAAGTCGCAGAGGAGATTCCCACAACCATATCCGCAGTTCCTGATTGTCACCCATACGCCTCTCTATTGCGGAAGTACCCGGATATCACGAGCCCTTCTTCTTCTAAGCGACCGGTGAGACACGACACTGAACATGTAATTGAAACAACCGGCCGACCCGTTCATGCCAAGGTTCGAAGACTACCTCCAGAGAAGTACCAGCAGGTGAAGGACGAGTTTCATCGAATGGTAGAACACGGAATTTGTCGACCTTCGAGTAGTCCGTGGGCTAGCGCACTTCATCTGGTCCCCAAGAAAGATGGATCCATCAGATTTTGTGGAGACTACCGACAGCTGAACGCCCAAACGATACCTGACAGGTACGGGGTCCCTAATGTAATGGACTTCCGAAATAACTTACACGGGAAGAGAGTTTTTTCACGCTTAGACCTTGTCAGGGCGTACTACCACATACCCATTAGAAAGGAAGATATCCCCAAGACAGCCGTGACTACACCCGTGGGACTGTATGAATTCGTAGTTATGTGTTTCGGCCTGCGTAATGCGGCCCAAACATTTCAACGTTTTATGGATAGTAAGTTCAGAGACCTGGCTTACTGCTTTATTCTTATTGATGATATGTTCATCGCGTCGCACACTATGGAGGAACACCTCATACATCTGGAGGAAGTATTTAGGCGACTCAGTGAAAATGGTTTGACGCTAAACGCTGAAAAATGTGAGTTCGGCCTCAGCGAGATCAACTTCCTGGGATACAAGGTCACGCCTGATGGAATTGTGCCCCAGCCGGGGAAAGTCCAAGCCATAGCGGATTACCCGAAACCCCAAGACGTTAAGTCTCTACGCCGGTTTTTAGGAATGGCGAACTTCTATAGGCCATGCATTCCCAAAGCGGCCAAGACTCAGGCGCCACTTAATCGTTTCTTGCATGGGTCTAAGAAAAATGACCGGTCGCCTATAAAGTGGAGTGAAGATAGCGAGGCGGCATTCCAAGCCTGCAAAGACAGCCTCAAAAACGCAGCTCTCTTGGCGCACCCTAAAAATAACGCGGATCTCGCATTGGTATGTGACGCTTCAAATCACACCATGGGTGCCGTACTCCAACAAAAGGATGGTGGTCACTGGGTTCCACTGGGCTTCTACTCCAAAGGTTTATCTGAAAGCCAGCGCTCGTATTCTGCGTATGACAGGGAGCTATGGGCTATGTATTCCGCGGTCCGACACTTTCGACAGGTCATCGAGGGAAGAATATTTTCAATATGGACCGATCACAAACCTTTGATCTACGCCATGCATCAAAGAGCTTCCTCTGCGTCTCCAATACGGATAAGGTGGTTGAACTTCATCAGCCAACTGACCACAGACATCAGACATATCGACGGTGAGCTGAATCAAGTCGCCGATGCCTTGTCAAGAGTTGAGGAATTAGACTTGACCAATGACTTGGAGAAGCTGGCGAAATTACAAAAGGAGGATCCAGAAGTCAAGTCTCTCAGGCGTAAACGGAATCTCCAGTTTAAGTTGCTCGACCTACCTGGAAGCAGCATACCGGTGTTATGTGAATCGTCTACTGCTCAAGCGAGGATTTATGTACCACAAGCGGCACGGAAGCCTCTGTTCGACGCAATTCACGGGCTTAGTCATCCAGGGATCAGGGCTACAAGAAGATTGATCACAAGGAAATATTTTTGGCCTCAAATGAACAAGGAAATTTCTCTTTGGGCCAAGTGTTGCATTGCCTGCCAAACTGCGAAGACAACTAGGCACACCGTCACCCCACCGGGTAAATTTTGTAACGCTGATAGGTTCGCACATGTACACATCGATATAATCGGCCCTTTACCCCAATCACAGGGAAAGAGGTACTGTGTAAAGATGATCGACCGGTTTACCAGATGGCCAGAGGCAGTACCCATTGAAGATATCACGGCGGAGGCGGTTGCTCGCGCATTATACAAAGGATGGGTTTGCCGATTTGGAGTTCCTGTCAAGATAACAACCGATCAGGGCCGGCAGTTCGAGAGCGAGCTATTTCGCAGTCTCACTAGCTCCCTGGGATCCCAAAAGTTCCGTACGTCACCGTACCATCCTCAGGGCAATGGATGCATTGAGCGATGGCACAGGACTCTTAAAGCAGCCTTGATGTCCCATCTTGATGCAAACAACTGGGCCAAAGTTTTACCATCGGTACTCCTCGGGATCAGAGTTGCCATTCGTGATGACGCAGACTACAGTGCAGCTGATATGGTGTACGGCCAAAGTTTGCGGTTACCAGGAGAGTATCTGACACCATCGTCAACTAAAGCAGACTTGCCTGGATTCGTGCACGAGCTGAAGAATCATATGTCTCACTTGCGGCCTGCTGAATTTCGCAAGAGTACTAGGAGTATCTTTGTCCACAAGGCGCTTGACACCTGCAGCCATATGTTTCTCAGAGATGACAAGATAAAAAGGTCACTTGAGCCTCCGTACTCTGGGCCCTATCCTGTAATCAGTAGGACCGACAAGCTATGCACGCTCAAACTCCCTAACAGGGATCTTACAGTATCATTGGATAGGGTGAAACCAGCCTTTGTTCTTGCCGATACTGAAGGGACGATCCTCAGTCAACCACAGCCTGTCAAGGAGCCTCACCAATTGATAGAAGATGAGAAGACAAAGGACAGTAACGTCAGGAAGGACCAGAAGACACCTGCTCCCATTCTCAAGACGCGCTCCGGTAGGACGGTTAAACCCAATGTGCGGTTCCTGGACGCGATTATTTGGGGGGAGTGCTGTGACGAGCACTGTTAAAGGATAAATAATCGCCGCCCTTATTGATAACACCTCTATGGATAGCGACTCTTTGGAGCTGCTACCTTCTAGCGAGGTTACCAAGAAGCCGTGGATGTGAATGTGTCTAGTGTAGTGCAGATACAAAGAATGAATATATAAACGCATGCGAACTGTAAATAGGTGCACCTTAGAATTAATGTAGTATGTAGATGCATGTTTAATTTATATTATTATGATTATTATTATTTGCTAGCATGAGAGCTCTTATTTATTTATTTATGCTTGGCTTGTAGAATGTAGTGAATTGCTTTTTAAACGTTATTATTATTATCATTTGCCCTTAAGTTTCTATGATTTTGTTATGTTTTAATAAATGCATGATCAGTAAATATTCATTGAGTGAAACCTTCTACCCGGCGTTTATAGCCGTTGCCAAAGAGGTTAAATATCCATTTAAGTAATCCAGAATTTTTTCCTCCTAGATTGCTCATTCGTCCCACTGTGCGATGGTATGAGTGACACCTTTATTACTTCTCTCTGAAAGCTGATATGTCAGCCATTTGTGTTCCAAAGACGTACATTGAAGCATATGAACCTCTTTACCTTGACTTATTTTATACTTCTATGAACCGATTGCATCCATTTTAACGGTTGAATACTCCTTTTATGTTTGCTATTTACCTAATTTTAATCTGCATACCTTTTCAAATGTTGGATTATTTGATGATATTGGTTTCAAAAAGAAAACTATTCGTTGTAATGTGCTGATTTTGAAAAGTAAGTTTTCTATTATTATAACTCCTCTGGATATTTTGAAAATATTAGTATGCATTATTTCGTACGATTTATTTTTTATTGTTATTTGCGTTGTAGGCAATTTAATTTATATATTATTTTGAATAATACATTGATTATAATTTACTTTAAATATGGATGTAATGTTATTGATGATCCAACTAAGTTATTGTAATAATTAATCTAATACCCTTTTGAAGCCAATTTTCTTTTGAGCATCATTAATATTTTGCCAAGGTGTGTCTGTTTTGACAGTTTTAAATCTTTTTGAATTTAGTCATTGAAATGTTTCTTGTTCACTATGTTCATGTGTAAAATATATTATTTGATTATACATTACTCTTACAAGCGAGTTATTAAATTTCTTTAACCTTTGAAAAATATTTCGATAATTTAATTAATTGATCACCAGTGCCTCAATAATGGTCCGATTTTGATGAAATTTGATACAAAAATCTTTCTTCTAATAATAAGGTCAAGTTCGTTAACCAGCAGAATCTGCTTACCGGCGAAAAAAAATTGTAATGCTTACGTATTCGAGTTCATATGCTTGCAGGTACTCGTTTTATAGGTTTGTTAATGTAGAAACCATTTTTAACGCGATATCTATTATAGTAGAAGAGAATTCGTATTATAGTAGAAGAAGTCAAGAACATTAGAAACATTTTGATATTTGTCTTGATATTTGATACTGTGAAGTAACTATTTCTAGTTTGTAGCAGCGGGGTTGGCCTTAGGGTGGGATTCTAGGTAAAAGGGTACTCTGGCCCTGTGTAACGGGCCATAAAAGGATTTCACAAAAGGTCGAACCAAAATAATAACTGTTTCTATTTCAATCTTTCCAAATGACACTAGGGACAAGACCGGAACCATGCACGATGACGCAGCAGGTCCTGTGAATCTGATTTTTTTTTTTAGTTTTGTCTATGTTTTGGGTTGAAATTACGCCTTCACCAGGGCTCTAAAACTATATACAGATGACATGGAAGAAAAAGCATTATATATAGACAAGGATGACTGGTACATATGGTATATATGTGTGTTATAGTGAGAACTTATATTAATGGAAGATTGAAACCGCTTTAAAACTTAAAATATAGGTAACATAAGCATATATATGTAAAGTGAATAAGAACTGGATGAAAATTGGCTTACCGATGAAAAGAGAGAGAAGGATGTCTCACGTCATTTCTGAATCTAGTAAGATCGATGAAAATAGTGCGAGGGGTCGAAGAAAAGGGGGCTGGGGTGAGGTGAGGAGGGGCAGGTATGAAAAGTTACATTTTAGTGAAGGCATGTGGTTTTAAGCTGGACGTTTTTAATAAATGAAAAATGTTTGAATAGGTAGAGGAGATGGCTTCTTTATCAATTTTGTCTAGATGGATAAGTATAGATCCAGAAAGGAGGCGTTTTTCCAGGTTGGATTCAGTGTAGAGAATGGAAAATTGGTCTAAGTCAAATTTATATCCGTCTGCGGTTGCATGCCTGGATAAGGCAGCCTTTATGTCTTTAATCTTAACCTAATTTTTATGTGTATTGAGTATTTTTCTTTTCGAATGTAGGTGATATTTGATCTGGTACATGGAATCTGATAGATGACATTGGACCTATTTTTTTTTGTAGTGCAGTATACATTTTTTAGCATGCTGTTTGTAGAAAACGCTAAGTTGGAAATGTGTTTTGTAGGGATTTTGGGATTTTGTTCTGAGAGATATTGAATATATGGGAGATTTTGGAACAGGTACATTTTGAATGCGTAAATTGCTTTTGCCATCCACCTAGCTTGACTTACAGCTCCTAGTACGCGAAACGATACTCCTTTCTTTCTGTGCAAACAAGTGCGTTTTCAGGAAGCAGGAACAGACTTGGTTGTTCATCTTTTTATCTAACTTTAACTAGAACACGACTAATTTAATTTCCATTACTAGTGCTTACCTGCTCAAAAGAGATTAAAAAATAAAATAACTTAAAATAAAAATTTTCTGAAAAAATTACTTTCGGACAAAAATGTCAATATTTCAAGGTCATTGTGGGTCGCCTCAGAGTTGTTCGATTTAGCTGAAATTTTGCACAGATCGTTATTTTATTGATTGATACAAGCTAGGGGGGTGGGAGATAAACGTTTAGAAAGTTGAAAAATAAGAGCCGCCCTATATACCATTTATATATTTATATATATATATATATATATATATATATATATATATATATATATATATAGATAGATAGATAGATAGATATAGTGGAATCTCACTTATAGGGATGTGAGGGGAACGGAAAATGTTTCATACAAGTCAATACTTTGTATAACTGAACAGTACTAGGTTTTGTGGCTATTTTAAAATCAAATGAATTCTTCATAAAAAAAAAAAATCACAATTTTATTGTTTGTACATACTTACCTGGCAGGTGTATTGACGGTGAGCAATAACATAGACATTAAGGCGAGAATAGTAGTAGGGGCGAAATGCTCCTAAGGTCTTCACAAGGCAGTTCAAGAACCTCTCCAGAAAGGCCAAACTGGTGATAAAAAAGATAGTAATAAGAACCATTTTCATGTATAACAGCAAGAAGTGGACTCTGAACAAGAAAAATAGGAAAGCCCTTTTTGTTTGGGGGAGGAGGGTCCTAAGAAATATATTTAGAAAGAGCAAAATAGATGGAGGGTACAGAGGAACGCTGAATTTAAGAAGTTCCAACGTGATATCCTCTGCAATATTAAGAAAAGCAGGTTAAGATGGCGGGGTCATGTTGAAAGGATGGAGCCTGACAAACCAAAAAGGATGTTGTGGGATTTATCAGAAGGAGCTAGAAGGAGACGAAGGCTAAGATGGTTAGATGGCCTTGAGGATGATATACAAAAGTAGGAGTTCGGAACTTTGAGACTTTGGCTCAAGACCAAGAGGAATGGTCAAAAATGGTGTCAGAGGCCCCAGGTCCTTCAAGGACTGTAGCCCTCGATTTTTAGTTTGTTAACAATTTAATTTGGTTAATAAAAAAAAAAAATCAGTCCTGTAACAGACCACAAGGGCCCAGAGTGGCAAATACTGTAGATATATCTGATTCTTGACCATACATCACACAAGAAAGACAGTGTGGTCAGCACTATGCTCTCAATGATTTGTGGCTGCATTTCTATATTGAGATTATTTTTTAAAGAATAGTTTCAAGTACAAAAATTTCCTTTTTATTCAAATTAATAAGTTCCTTCCTTTGGAATTGACAAGAGCTCACAAGATAGATGATTTTGAAAGATATCTACCAAGAGTAATTGCTAAGTAAATGCTAGTATGCATTTCATTTTTTTTTATCCTTTAATATTTGAATTTCTGACATTTTTTGGGCACTTGTTTATGTATAATACTTTATTTCTTTGTGTATTCTTTTTAGGCCTCGATGAAAACTCCTCTAAAATAAAATAATTGTATTTCTATATTGTTCCCTATGCATTACAAATTATCGAACAACTGTATTTCTTTCAGGTACTATGGCAGGCAATATATCCAAGTCAGTAGTCATCAGTGATTGTTCCGACATAAGTCTTAACAAAGTAGATTTTGGTAAGTCAATATTTATACTTAATTCATTTGGCTGATTTAAGAGATACTAATATTAATGTTTCGTACCATAAAATGGGGTCTCATTAGCACAGTGTGGTGAAATTGGTACAAATCTATATCGCTAGGATATTTTAATTTAATACAAAATGGTTAAACTTTGCCCAAAGAGTGCGAACAGACAAATAAGAGAGAGAGAAAAACTTTATTTAAGAAAAGTTTGGTTGCCCAACTAAATTGGGTTGCTTCACACACAACATAATGATCAACCCTTCAAATCTAGGTATTCCAAAACAAAAACATGAGAAAGTCCGACTCACAGGAACTGCATCATCTTAGCGCGGTTACGTACATCTCAAAGAAATGGAATAGATTAGCATCACAAATCACAGGAAACTGACAGTAGCCAACTTACACAGAAGCGGATAATTCTTAATCTGTATAATTCAATACAATTATGTACTGAAAATGTACTTACTCTTCGACTACTGCTGAGAAGGCTCTATTCTAAACAACCAAACATATTAAGTATCTTGTTTTACTAGCTAATTCGTTTTACTGTTATAATCAACTGTAAATATGTGCTTCATGGCGAATAAAATTCCATTCTGTCGTGGGTTAAATCTTTTTATAAAATAAGAAATAATGATAACTTCAGTTGGAGGCTATGAGGAAGGTTATATAGATAGGAGAATTCAAAACAAAGTACGCATACGTTATCATGATTAGCCACAGCCACTCCAAACTTATTACCAATACCTTTCACCGTTTCTTAGCTTATTTTCCTACAATACTAATTTTACTAGTAAATGCAATTTAAAACAAGAAACAGCCAATTAAAAAGTGAGATAAACAAAGAGAAAAACCCTTTCAAAACAACAAAACAAACACTTTTTAAGTTTTAAGCGCTTATATCTCTGATTGACGTTGCCCCATCGAATATTGCTTCAGAACCTTTTTTGTAGAGAATTTAGTAAGCATTCGAATGGATTTCCCAACCGTTATCGAGATATTTACGAAAAATGTATGAAGATCCGAAAACGTTTCATGTCTATTAATAAAATATTTTTTTCGCATTCTTCCTTAACTCCAAATATAACCAAAATTTAAAAATCTTAGTTGGGATTAATTTCCAATATGTAAAAAATATTTCAATTGAATCCCGCGATTCTAAGTACCCACAAAAAAATAATGAATTACAAAAACATTGATTCCACTTTTCTCAAAAACGGTTACAGATATCGCCTTAAAAATGGTTTCATTCATTTTCCTATGTTAAGAAACTTATAAAACAAGTACCTGCAAGCATATAAACTCAAAACCGTAAGCATTACGATTTTTTTGCGTGAATTTCGCCCCAAACACTATCTTCCCGTGGGCGAATTCTGCTGGTTAACGAACTTGACTTTTCAAATTAGAAGACAGATTTTTGTACCAAATTTCATCAAAATCGGGCCATTTTTGAGTTTGCTAGAGCGCTAACAGACAAGCATATACATAAATATATATATATATATATATATATATATATATATATATATATATACACAAATTTGAGTCACCTATATTTTTGTGATCTATAGGGCCTGAAATGTGAATGTTTCTAGTCGGCACTTCCGGATTGCATCATGAGGTCAACCTCATAAGCGGGTTCCCCCTATGGAGATAGGGAGTAAACCCGCTAAAAAAGACAACAAAGAATAAGTAAAACAAAAAAACAAAGAAAACATTATATAAATGAAATAAAATGATGAAGCTACAAAAATGGGGGAAAAAAAAACAAACAATAAAATACTAATAATAAATATACAAAATAGTTAAATAATAATTAAATTGATAAGATTGATTAGATTGTCCGCCATATATGTGGTTCTGAATGATGGCGAGGGAGTCAACAAGAATTGATTCTGCTATTCTTCCTAGTATATCCTCGCAGATTCCTATTTCCTGGAAGAATGCAGCTGTTTCCTTGGGAATGGTGCCTCCGGAGCCGAACCATAGTCCTTTCACTGAGAATTCTCTTGGAACTTTTCCTCATAATAAGAGATGCACTTATCGTAGATGGCTTGCTCCTCTCTATTTATTTGTTGGCTTTCATTGTTATCATTGACTTCATAACGAATCGTTGGGCCTAAGATTAGAGCAGTTTTGGTTTTCCGTTTGAAGGCAACGATGTCAGTATATCTTGTGGAGCCTACATCGTCAATGTTCTAAACATCCTCGAAACAGTTGTGCCCATTATCTTTCATAAGCTCCATGAGAGTGTGCTTCCACCAAAAGCATGTTGTGGTCGTAACTTCCCAGCACATGTGCTGGCGTTTCTTTCTCTTTGCCACATCTGCGACAAAGGAGACCAACATCCCTTGGTTCACTGCTAATGCCAGGAACAGCTCGAAGCGGTGCATAATTAATATTAATTTTATGCATTTATCCATTCGGAGCCCAATAAAACTTCTCTGTTGTAAATGAACTTGTTTGCCTTCGAGCAGTCTTTGAAGTGTCGGACTCCAATGCCCTGCCACTTAGAGTTAGCCCATTCATTGAAAGAGTTTTCTCTCAAGGTCTGCCTTAGCTTCTTTATGTTCTGCATGTGACTGATACCTTCTTTTGGAATTTCGAGTCTTTGGGCACATTCAAACGACTCCTTAGTGTAATCAAAAAAAGATTGAAATAATTTGTCCGAAACACCGTCGAGCTTTTGAGCAATGGACCAATGCTGCAACGGAGCTTCCCAATAGCATCGAAGCAAGCCTAGTCCCCTGTATCGACGAGGGGCATTCAGCATTCTATTGCAAGCATTGGCAGGAAGACCTATTATTGCCTTTACACTCATTAGGATTATGGCATCCACACCTTCCAACAAGGCCTGAGGAAGTTTGATGAGAGGCACTGTTTGGAACGGATAGGCGAGGCAAGGGAAAATATACTGATTAATGATATTCAGTTTTTGATCGGCTTTAACAGATTTGATGATGTCAGTAGCTCTAAATTGCTTGTCAATGTGCGTACTGAATCTTCTTTAAAAGCAATTTCTGAATCGAACGAGCATCCTAAATATTTTATTTGTTCACTGCCACTGATCGAAGTAATATTTTCCTCGTTTTCAAGAGCGAGCTCGTCCTTATAGAGAACTCCCTTCTCAACAATCATTGAAGTGCTTTTGCTTGGGTTTATGCACAACCCAATTTCTTTAAAGGTCCGAACTATTACGTCAACTACTCTTTCTTCTGATTTTTTATTACAAGCCGCTACTGCTTGATCATCAGCAAATCCTGTCAGGATGACTCTATCAATATTTTCGTTCACCTCATAATCATAGCGGTTAGCGAACTGCGGGTCACAAATTTCTCTATATGGGTGATCTATTGTTGTAATAAAGAGGGTTGGCGACAGTGGGCCTCCTTGGGGAACTCCTCGTTTGACATTGATGAAACCTGTTTTATATATTCCCATTTGGATTTGGATTGAATTATTTGACAGCAACGAAGAGATTATATTTTTAAGGTCAGGCGATACTCCTCTGCCTTCCAAACTTTTCACTATGTGGGCATGGCCTATGTTGTCTATAAAACTCTCGTGTCACAGTGTTTGTAATCAAACTCCTCTGAAACGGCTTGACTGATTTCTATGAAATTTTCGGTAGGACTGAGATAGGATGTAAACTATTTTTCATACCCTTATGTGATAGGGGTGGTCCACTCCAAAAAAGTTTCTTTATTTGATGTACATAATGTCTTTTTTTTTTTATGTTTTTATGATTTGGCAAAAAAAAGTACACCCGACCCTAAATTTTCACCCTCCTATCAGCAACGCCAAATGATGTTTGTTTGTGGCTTAGTTTTTCACAGGGAAAAGTATACATGGCATGTTCTCACTTGGGTAAACCATCAAGTTTATTTGAGTTGGCTAAAGATGAAGTAACAAAAAATATCGTACACTACATTGCACTTAGATATCGATATTGTTAATATTTTTTTCATAATTATTGATAGAAATATAATTTTAAATAGATTAGTTAAGATATAAGGTACAATGAATTAAAAAAATGGATGTTTTGCTATTTTTATAGACTGTCATCATTTAAAGCGCTCTAATCCTCTTTCAGTCATATACCACATCCCCACACACTTACAGTTAGATAGTTACTTTTTCATTTTACAACCAAAATTATCACTAGAAATAATTTAGATGGTAAAACGACATTTGCCGGTTCAGCTGGTATACCTATATACTTGTCTGGTCACTCTCAGACCAATATATAAGCTTTACAGGTTTGTACCAATTTCACCACACCGTAGTAATGTGACCCCATTTTAAGGTATAAACTCAAAATTTAAAACAACATATAGTTACACAGGGTCTCCTCGTGGTCCAGTGACTAACACCTTGGATTCTCATGCGGGTTCGAGTCCCGCCAGCTCTAGGTTGAGTTTCTACATTTTAAGGCACATCGAAGAAAATCCCCTGCTGCACCATGGATGTTTAGGAAGGGTGGTACCTACAGATAGCCAGGCGTTAATGGCCTAGATGTAAAAAAATAAATTAAAAGCATTTAGTGTTTGGAAAGTTAAAAAATTAAATACTTATCCCATGCAAAAGAATTGAATCCTATATTACAATTGATCAATAAATAATATTTTCATGATATTTTTTTATTTCATGCACCAGACACAAAATCCACATTTCAAAAAAAATTCTGTATGAGAGATGCGTAGCAGAGGTGCTCA
Source organism: Gonocerus acuteangulatus (assembly GCA_946811695.1). NCBI lineage: Eukaryota > Metazoa > Arthropoda > Insecta > Hemiptera > Coreidae > Gonocerus > Gonocerus acuteangulatus. Next base: position 50,199,729 of record OX328127.1, read on the forward strand.
AACTTTTGTTTTGTTTTTCCAAAACTATTGTTTTTTTCGCTATTATATGGTTTTTAGTATAGCTCCTAATTTACATGGAAATATTTCTATAACGGGTGTTTCTTATTGGAAATTTAATGTAGATTCTAAAAATGTGATCGTTATTTGGAATACATTGTTCAGAAATTCTGAAAACACAGTTTTACATTAAAAAAAAAAAAAAATAGTTTTGAAAAAAGACAAAAGTTTGAGTAGCTCTGCTACATGTTGAGATAGAACACTCATTTCTGCGTCACTGAACTACAAATGATGTGCAGAATAAACCCCCGAAGTATATGAAATCTCAATGCGAGACACACTGTATAAGTGATGGATGTTCGCTGAAGACAAGAAACAAAGATAGTGCGTTATTTCTATTAGCGCGGTTCCTCCCTCCCAGCATAGGGAGGAACCCCGCTTATAAGGTTGATCTCATGAAACAATCCGGAAGTGCCGACTAGAAAATTTTGCGTTTCAGAACCCCTAGAGACCGAAAATGATGGTGGTTCAAAAAAAAAAAAAAAATATATATATATATATATATATATATATATGTATATATATATATATATATATATATATATATATATGTGTATATATATATATATATATATATATATATATATATATATATATGTCTGTTCGCTCATTTCTGGCTTCCCTAATGGTCCGATTTTGATGAAATTTGGTACAAAAATCCATCGTCCAATTTGAAAGGTCAAGTTCGTTAACCTGCAAAATCCGCCTACTGGAAGATGGCGTTTGGGGTGAAATTCGCGCAAAAAAAATCGTAATGCTTACGTTTTTGAGTTCATATGCTTGTAAGTGCTCGTTTTATAGGCTTCTCGGCAAAGGAAAACGAATGAAACCATTTTCAAGGCGATAGCTTTAACCGTTTTCGAGAAAATCGGAAAAATAGTTTTTGAATACCGTTTTTGGTTTGGGTACTTAGAATCATGGGATTCAGTTGAAACATTTTCTGCATGTTCTACTTTCATTAAAACTAATATGTTGAAATTTTGGTTACGTTTGGAGTTAAGGAAGGGTTAGAATAAAATATTTTATTAAGAGACATAAAAAGTTTTGGTAACTTTTTTTACTTTCCTTAAGATCTCGAAGAAGGTTGAGAATCTTGGTAAACGGAAGAATACCATTAGAAAGCTTACTAAATGCTCTACAAAAAAGGTTCTGATGAAAGTTTTGATTAGGCGATGTCAATCGGAGAAATAAGTGCTTAAAACTTTAAAGTAATTGATTTCGCTTATTCGAACTGTTCTTTTTGTCTGTTTTTATTCCTTGTTATTTTTTAATTGCTTATAGTTGGATAATGTAGTTGATAATAAATCAGGTTAAGAAAAACAATTTAATGTTAGAGAGATTGTAAATAGCTACTTTAAGAGTAAATGGAACTTGTTTTAAAAGTTCAAGACAATAGGTTTTGGCCAATGTGCCTTTTTCCCTATCCTTCTTTAAAGACATGTAATCAAGAACAAAATAATTATAAAAAATACTGGATGTATTGTGTAATTTTCGAATAAAGATATATATATATATATATATATATATATATATATATATATATATATATAAAAAATGTTAGAGGTATGGATTTCCAAGATATAGCTTTTCAACTGCCTAGCGGGGCCCTTCCTAGGGAGGGTTGGCCGACCCATCCATGTAAGATCGTAAATCAAGACCTTTCTAGAAATGTGGACCCAAAATAATAACAGCTTCTATTTTAATCATTCTAAATGAGTCTAGGGATAAGAACGGAACCGCGCTAAGATGCTACAGTTCCTGCGAGTTGGACTTTTTTTCTGAAAATAATATTAAGTTGAAATTTTTAATTTGTATGTCCTGATCAATGTGTTAAGGATAATGTTTTTAATCGATTATGCCAGAGTGCACACATTTTCTGTTTGCTCGAGTTTTCTTTACTCATCAACCGCTACATCAGCAAATCATTATTTTACAAAAAAAAAAAAAAAAAACTTTTTTATTTTTACAGTCTTAATGCTTCTATTACCATTAGCAGATGTTTTTTTTTACTCAAATTGTTAAGCATTGTTAGGGTTGCTTTGCTGGTGCAGTATATTGTTTTTGTTTTTTTTATTATATAATTAAATTAAAAATTTGCCTTAAATTATAGGCAGCTGCTATGACAATATAATTATTATAAAATATATTAGAAAAAACTATTATTAGTCCAGGCAATGAAGAGTTTTTGACAAAACGAAAGAAATGTTTGAAACATTATTTTTGACTTTGTAACTTTGTTTGGGCTAGTTAGGAGGAGAACATATCAAAAGTCCCCACCTCCGTAACCTTTGGCCTTAACCTGGGGTGAGGGGGTTTAAGGGACCCATTTTTTGGGTTTTTGCTTATATCTCGGAAACCATGCGTCCTAACGAGATGACCATTCCATAACAAATGCTCTGTAGACAAAACTGACTATTTTATGTATTTTCATTCAAACAATTTCAGTGTTCATTGTGAAATCTGAAACTGTGCGACAACTGTTGACTAATGAATCTTTCAATTTCTCACCATTTCCAGTCACCAAATTGTCCGAAATATGCTCCATTATGTAAACATAGTGAGTACTGGCCGTATAAATAGCACAGAATATTTAAATGTGGGCTCACTGATCAGGTTACTCACACTCAAATAAAGGAGATCTGGACTATTATATTGGCAATGATTTTGCTAAGATCATGTGTGTCTTTATATGTATGTCTATGAAGCATTTGGATATTGTTATAAATCATAACCAATATGGTGAGAAATGAAGATTTCACGATGAACGCTGAAATTGTTTTAACGTTTGAAGGAAAATACATAAAATAGTGAAGTAATATATATTATTGAAGGGAATGTAATGCTCTACATTTTTTTGGATGCATTGTTGAAGAGTTATCCAGTCAAAAAGGGCAAAAGTGTTTTCCCAAAATTACAGACTTTCAAGAGTGGATATCTCGAAATCTAATGATATAAAAAAAGGTGAAGAGTAGAACTTGTTGTAAATTTAGTTAGCTTTCATTTTTTAAAGAATGATCATGTTGTTAGGACGCATGGTTTCTGAGATATAAGCGAAAACCGGAAAAATGGGACCTTCTACCCCCCCCCCCCCCTCAAAGGCTGTGGTTGGGGAATTTTGATATGGTCAACCCCTAACTGGTCTAACAAGGTTATGAAATCAAAAATTGTGATCCAAGCATTTCCCAGCTTTTTTTGGGCATCCGTTGCCTGGACTGTATGTGTTATCATAATTTATTAGATTAACCTATACTATTATCTTACTGATTGGTCAACAATTTCATCCCTATTAATTATAATTTATTTCTTTTAGGGACCAATTCTTCTCTGCCTACGAACTTACCCATTGAAAATGAAACATTGCTTTCAAACAATTCCAGCATTTCGATCAATGGCCTCCTGGGTTCCAAAACCTTTATGGAAAGAGTTCATTGTGCTTCTGATGTTTCTCAGTTGAGTATCCTTTTCCCTGATGGTTGTCTCGATAAGAAGAAATACAAAAAAAAGAAGAAACAGTCAAATGTTGAATCCTCGTCAGGTTCTGAATCCTCTAGATCAATTTCTCTGCTAGAGCAGGATTCATATAGAGCTTCACCTTCCAAGGAAAAAACTATTGGTAAACGCAATTGCTCTGTAAATTTTACACTTGAAGATTCTAGTAAGTATAATAGCTCAGCCTCTTTGAAGCAATCAAGCTCATCTATTTCCTGTCAAAACTCAAATGAGATTCATGAAAAGCGGAGAAATCATAATGCTATTGAAGAAGACAGCTCTTCTGCCTCATTCACTGATGTATCACTGATCCAAACCAAAAAATCAAAATTAAATAAAAAACAAACTGGAAAGCAGATTACTTCTCGAAAAGTGTCTGTTCGTTTTGATTATGAATCTAGCCCATCAATTTCTGAACACCAAAAATCAAATGTTAAGTTAAATCCTACTTCCAGAGGTAAAAGCAGGATCCAAAAAGTATCTGTTAATTTTGATAATACTGCTTCCGATGCACACGAAAGTCACATGGAGCATCCTGCAAATCATTTAGAAAATGATGTAGAAATGACTGATGCTAGAAATGACTCTCATGGAAGCTCAAAAAAAATTAGCTCAATCAATATTGATAGTGAGCCTGCATTAAGCTCTGATTCTGCGGGAAACCAAAATCCATCTTCATCAAATAACTGCAATGAAGTGTCAGAGTTAAGAAGGAGCAGAAGAAGCAATAGATCTCAGAGATTATCGGTTGTTTTTGGAGTGGATAAATCATTTCCATCGATTGATAATAATTATTCTAAAGTAAACAATGAAAACACTTGTAATGATGTTAGTCCAGGAGATAGTTCATCTCAAGATGCTACGGAGCATAAAGAGAACCTAAATAATACTTCAAAGCCTGAAGAAGATACCATTGCATTAAAGATAGTAACCCAAAGGGAAATCAATAATTCAAAAGATAATGAAGATGAAACTTCTGAATCACCTATTACTCCTGAAGGGGATAATATGAGTAACCCAAAAATAGGTGAATTTAGTTCAATTAGCCTGGAAAATGACGTATCAAATGGTTCAGAAAAAGATATTCCTGGCTCAGATAACTCAGATAAAAATTCTGGTACAAACCAGGATTCTCATACAGGAACCTCTGTTGAAAATAATATTTCAAATAAAACTTCCCACGATATGTCTTCTTTGAAAGATTCCAAAGACGAAACATTTGCCAGAACAGTAAATGTTCCAATACCCGATGGAAACTGTGGGAGCCAAAACGAACTAAAGGAAACCCAAAATACTTGTTCTCAAGTTACTAATAATGATAAAAAAACTGAAGGCATTAATGGTTACCAGCATCAGCTGAATTCTACATATACAATTGAAAATACAAACAAATCTATTTCTCAATTGGATTCAGTTGCTGAAAATAATTACATAGAAAAACAATCCAATGAAGATGGCAATAATAAATTTGTAGATGAAAATAATCGGGCGAATTTAACTTACACTATTACTTCAAATTCAAAAGAAATTAACAATGCAGGAGATGCTTCAATAGAGATGTTTACTGAAAGTAATTCTCCTAAAGCCGAAGAATCAAGTTCTCCAGAAATCATTGTTACTTCTGCTGAGCAAGACAATGAGAAATTGTGTTCTGATGAAGATATTCACCTAGTAAATCCTGTTATTCATTCATCTTCATTGTCTAAATGCCATACAGGGAATCTTGTTGTAGAGAAAACTAATGAACAGGAGGGCGTCTTGACTGAAAATCCAGAAGATAATAATAGTATAGATAAGCAGAAAGAAATTATTGGTAACAATATACATGAGATAAATTTATCAACAAATAAATACCAGAACCATAGTGTTACTCTGAAACAACCAGAAGATATTGATTTAGAAAAAGAATCAAATAATGCATCTGTTGAAGGGGAAGATAACACATCCTATCAAGAGGATATATCACCAAAAGTCCATTATGTTAGTCCTTATAATAAGGAAATCTGTGTTAATAAATCTTTAACTAATGACAATCAACACTCTGAATGTGATTTTCAAGTGTCTAATAGTGTGCTGCAGCACAATAGGGATGAGTGTAGTGGCAAACTGCTCCATAATGAAGAACAAACAGTAAGTACTCAAGCTCAATCTATTGAACCCAATTTGCTTGATAGTGATAATGAAATATCACTTAAGTTATCTAAGAGAAATGAAGACATAAATGCGGAGCAGATTACACAAGATTGTAATTCACTTACTAGTCTAAATAAATCTGGTGATTTTCAACCTAAAAACTCGAACAATGATGAGGTACGAGATAATCCAAATTTGAATTCTGAAAACATTGATGTTCCTTTGAAAATATCTTATGCTCCAAATTTAAGCCAAATTACAATTACAGATTCTAATTCAAAAAATATGTCTATTTTAAACAACAATAATCAGGAGGAATCTTCACTTTTACGAACAGAGGTAGATGTTTTGATTAAAGTAGCTTCACATACAACTAATGTTAGTTTCACTGGGAAGGATATTACAGAAAATTCAGGGAAGTTAAGAGAATTACCTCTTGATTCTCCAGGAAGCAGATATACGTCATTCTCTAAAAGTAACCGAAACTCGGACATTCCTGGCATACTTCAGGAAAATCTTGTGGATAGCATACCTTTAGTAAGGGAAGGGAGTGATAAGGAGCAAGAAAAAATCACATCTGAAGCAGTATTTTCTTCACCTAAGATAGCCAATAGAAGTGAAAAAACTTCTGCAAATAAAATCAAGGCTTCTCCTGAGCAAGTGAGACCTGTTAAAAAACTAATTGAAAATGAAAGAAAACAGAATGACAGTACAGATACCACTTCTATTCAAACTAATACCATTTCAAATAACAATATTGAACTGAAGTCTCAGTCGAGTAATAAAACTTCACTAAATCAAGTTTCATCAAGTAAAAACCAACCAGACGAGCGTGTTATTTCAGCTGAAGACTACAATCAAGAAATTAATCTTCAAGAAAGTTCTGGAAAATCTAAATCACCTGCCTCAACATTGCCTAAGAGTTCTGATAACTCTAAAGATGATGCTGAAACATCATTCAAAGCCCTATCTCCTAAATCATCAAGCCCTAAAAAACCCTATGGGTTACGAAAATCCATAGCATTTTCACCAAAATATAATGAGAAGAAAAATATATCTGGAAAGCGTAGAAGTGTCACATTTGCTTCTACTGCCAATTTAAGAAGTGATTCTCGAAGTGAAGAAATCAGTCTAAATATGTCTCCTGCCTCTAAGTCAAAAATAACCAATAACAGCGCATTATCAGCTGTATCTCATGCTGACAGTGAATTTGATATGTCCATGGCTGAAGCAATTAGTATAATCCCTGGGCCATTTGGAGGAAAAAGGAAAATCTGTAGAAGTACACCTATTAAAAACTCTCAGGTAAAGAGCCGTGAATTGAAAGAGCTCTCAAATAATAATAAGGAAAATTTTTCCAAAAATGATTACATATTTGCTTGTCCGAATGTTCCTCAACAAAAGTCAATAAAAAGTAAAACTGGAAACATTTCGACTGGTAATAGAAAAAAAAGTAGAATTGAGAGTGAAGATATTGCTGGAACTCAAACTGATGATTCGAATGTTTCTTTAAAACGTAGAAAAACAATTGATAAAACAATTAATGAATTGTCTTATGATACACTTTCAGATGTAAGTGAAATTCCTTTAGACAAAACTATTCATCAAAAAAAATTAATATACCATAGTACCCCTAAAAAACCAGTTCTCGAGAAAAATATGCCATCAATAAGCTTGAGTAAGAGAAGGAGATGTTCATTGACTGATCAGAAAGATAAGGTGGTACAGTTTTCAAAAACATTTTTTTGCACTTCTTCTGAGGGTACTGCTAGCATATCTAAAAAGAAATCAGGCAATGAGTTGTCTACCTCATATTCTTTTGGAGGAAAACTTGCTGGCTCTAAGAGAAGATCTGTATCGACAAACAATTATTCAAAACAATCAAAGAAAAAAAGAGAAGTTAGTTCCAAGAGGTTTTCCACAAGAAATATCAGTTCTCTGTCAAACACATTAGAAGATTCTTTGGAATCTAAATCAGGACATAGGTCGGATGGAAATAATGCATCCAAAGAAGAATCTTTGAGTAGTAGAGGTCTGCATTCGGGCAGAATAATATCTACATTATCTCATAGTGCTGGTAGTACAACATATTCACCCAGAGTTCACTTCAGACGTTTTTCCTCTCATATTGATTCTGCTGTTTTTAGTGCTTCTGAGAGTGTTTCCAATTCAAACTTAAGAAGAGATGTAGATGAATTTGATCTAACCCCAATGTCTCCCTCCCGAGTCAGTACAACTGAGATGTCCCTCAATAATGTTAACACATTAGAGTCAAGTGCATCCCAAAGTTATGATATAAAGAGTGATATAACAGCCTCCAATGTTGAATCCAATATGACTGGATGCACTCTTACTACTCCGCAAATTCTTTTACTTCGGTCTAAGATCAATGCCACTAGTCCAAAAATAACCAAAAAAAAAGTTAAATTAAATCTACTGTGTGCAGAAAGAAAAGGACATATTACGGAAGAAAATAGATTAATAATAGATGGTAAATCATACGTTCCTCCAAAAATTAAATTCAGGGGAAAGTGGGTGTCCCCTAAATTATTTGTTTTTATTGCCAACAAGTTAAAAGATTGCTATGGTTTAGAAGCAACTATAATAGCAGAACGTGTAGTGTCCCATTTTTGTGCAACAGTTTCTTCTGTAAATTCGTTGGACAATAAGAATGATATTGAAGCTCAAACAGTGGTATTGCGGAATATTCTGAAAAAATATGATATTTGCACCAATTTGCTGGATTATTACTCCCTAATTATGAAATTTACTCCATTCGAATTTCAAAGGAAAATATTGTCTTTGGGAGGATATTTTGGCACCTTAAAAGATAATTCAGCTCTTGAACTCAAAGCTGGTGATCAGATAATTAACGAAGCTGAAATTATCAATATTTCATGATACAATGAACAGTATTTTATTTAATCAATTCAGGTATGTGTAAAAGACTCTGAATATAACACTGTTATTTTTATTAGCACTAATTTTATCAAATTGACTGAAAAATTGTCTGCTGTGTTATTATTTATTGTACCTGATAACTGTAAACTCCTTTCTAAGAAGATCTAAAAACTAAACTTCTGATCTAGAGTAGCATTTCTTGCAGGAAACAATTATTGTTTTTGGGACCTATGCAGGGATTTTCTTCTCAATGATTTGTGGGTATTAAAAAGACTTATATAAATACCTTTCAAATTAATTCATTTTAATTTTAATCATAGCAATTTTGTAACTTTATTTTATGTAAAAAATGTACATGTATTTATTTATTTTCATGCAATTGTAATTCGGCTGTGCAACTATTGTTTAAGGTTGTTTAGTTTTTAATACTATTTTATTAAATTTGTATTTTTCTGGGTGATCTCCATCCTAGAATACCAGTACAATTTACTTTCCGCTTATTATAACTTGAGATTAAACCAATTGTGTTGTTTTACTTTTGTTTAAGGGCAAAAAATACAATTCAATGATTTTGGTCACTTGATTGGATTTTAAATAATAATGTACATTGTTAAGTAACACACTTTTTGTTGCTTTATTGAACGAGATCATTCATTTTATGGTAATTTATAACGATCATAATTGTTTTTCTATATTAGATTTAAAACTCTGAGAAAGTATTTTGAATGGTAATCTATCAAGTTGGTATATGTATAAATATAGTTTATTTATGTATTAATTTGTTTCCATTTATAAACCAAATCTTCCCCTCCCCCTCTGCTGACTTTGAGCTGGGAGCTTAAGATTGAGGCAAATATTGAATAGGCCTTTGTTTTTGGATTAATCTAATCATTAACTGGAGACCCGGTAGCCGTGAGGGTTAAGGCGTGAGCTCTTAACACTCCGTGCCAGAGGTCGTGGGTTCGATTCCCACTAGGGGTGGTGGCTTTTCTTTCGAAAAAAGAAAAGGCATCACCCTTGTCCTGGCTAGAAAAGGGTGGTAACCTATAGATAACCTGTCCTAAAATTCGTAGTTAATAATAAATGGACGTTAAAATTTAAATAAATAATCATTAAGGGGTCTCCCGTAGTCTAGTGGCTAGCGCGCTGGATTCATAAGCGGGAGATGGTGGGTTCGATTCCCACCTCCGGCAGGAATTTTCTCATCTCAAGGCTCGCTGGGAAAATTCCTCGCTGCACCTTGGATGTCGGCGCTAATGACCTAGAAGTAGATGCGCCGTAAAAAAAAAAAAAAAAAAAAAATCATTAACTTCTGAACATGATTGCCATCCCAATTTGAAACACTTATACAGGGTGATTCAGGTCAAGTAGCCAAACTTTAGGAGGTGATTGCAGACATAATTTCCAACAAAAAAAGTTCATTTCAAGTATGGTCCAATTCCGAAAGGAAAAGGAGCTATGTCCAATTTTCTGTTTTTTTAACGTACTCATGTTTTTTAATGAATGAGAAAGGATTTCTCTAAAATTATTCAAGATAATTAAATTCTAATTATGCCATCATAAAACCGACAAAAGTTCCTTTAAAAAGACAGCAGTTTAATTCATTAGAACCATTATTAAAAGATACTTTCTGGACATCCAATAACACACTTCTGTTTTTATCAATGAATCAGAGTTTTTTCGCGATTTTTTTCCTCAGCCCCCTAATGGACTACGGATTCAATACTTACAGGAAAACTTCTACATTTAATAAGCATTAAATCCATGCAAATAAAGTGGAGGTTTATTCGGGGATAAATTGAAAGATTGGCTCCCTTTTGTCAAAAAAATGTGGAATGTAGTTTTGTTACTTTCAAATACCTAGTGTGAAAAAATTAAAAATTATTCAATTTTTAATGTCCAAACTGTGGGTACCCATTGTCCAGTCCAGAAGCAATAAAAAGTAACTGAAAGATATTATTGGAAAAGTTTTTCATTTGGGAGATCTGTTACATTTTTTGTTTAACAAATTTTCATTGATTTATCTTTTACATGCTGTTGTTGGCACTAAAATATTTGAAAATTTGCTAAATTTGCAATTGGACCTTTATGAACTTGGGCAGAGGATCCATACACTGCTGCTATGTGCAGGAAAGCAATCCATCTTCTAATGCAATAGGTCGGTCGTATTTAAATCGTGTGGAGGTTTAAAAATATGTTGAATCAATTCTGTCAGGAATCAGGATTGGCTGAAGAAGATATTCGTCCAAAATCCCGAACCACACGTTATTTTGGAACTGATACTGATTGTGGATCTTCTACATGGCATAAGGATTAAAATGAAACCAAGTATGCGATTTGGGACTGTTAAATATTCCATTCCGTGTGGCTTTGTCTGTCCACAAAATGTTGCGGCCAAACTGAGGATTAACATTTTCCCTCTCGCAATGTTTTGCACAATTCTTAGTTTTATTTCAAATTTTATTTGAAAACATTTCAAATTATGTGCAAATTCTGGATCACAATTATTCAACTACCCTGCAATCTTTTTGAATTCTCCGCTCAAAATTTCTAGTCAAAACTGGGTGCCAAATAGTACATCATGTAAATCATAAATCAATGAAAAATTGAAAAACATGAAATGTAACAGATCTCTCAAATGAAAACCTTTTCGTTTCATTTGGTTATATTTATTGCTTCCAGAATGGACAATAGATACCCACAGTTTGGCCATCAAAAAATGAATAATTTTTAATTTCTTCACATAAGGTATTTGAAAGTAACAAAACTACATTCCACATTTGTTTGACAAAAGGGAGCCCCCTCCCTAATAAACCTCCACTCCATTTTCATAGATTTAATGCTTACTAAATGTAGAAGTTTTCCTGTAAGTATTGAATCTGTAGTCCTTTAGAGGGCTGAGGAAAAAAATTGTGAAAATACTCTGATTCTTTGATAAAAACAGAAGTGCGTTATTGGACGTCCAGAAATTTTGTCTGTTTTATGATGGCATATACAGTAGGACCTCCATTATCCATGACTCTATTATCCGGGATTCCAATTAACCGGGGTCTCGATGGGGGAATTTATATTCCTTCTTTAAATATTATGTACATACGAACATATTTTTTGCATTATTTTTATTTTTATCAACTAAAGCATTTGATTTCATAATTATGTATGAAATATTTGTATGCACGTAATGACGATTACGTACAAAAATATGAATTTAAATTAATTTCATACATTGTAAACTAAAGAATGTAAAAACAGCGCTGTTTTCGGACGAATGTGATGATTCCATATTTACGGAAGCATCTCAATTATATTCTTGGAACTGAAAAGTTTTCATGTCTTTCTATGAATCCCTTACTTATTATTATCTTGTTACGGGCGATCAGAACAGATATAAGAAAATAATTATGTATCAAAAAACTACGAAAAATTACTGACTTTCTCGACAATAAAATTTAATTTGAACTTGAGTTTATTTTTGCACATACACAAATTATTAATTAATAAAACGTTTAGATACACATTTCTCAATGCAAATAAGAAGGTTTACATGACATTTTGTACACAGTTTTTCTTTATAACCATATAATCCAGCACATTTAGTCAATAAAATATTGTGTTTCGATTATCCATGGACCACCCTCCCCGTCATTACCCCGGATAATGGAGGTCCTACTGTATAGAATTTAATTATTTTCAATAGTTTTTGAGAAAACCTTTCTTATTCATTAAAAATCATCTCTGCGTTAAAAAAAAAACGAAAATTGGGCATAGCTCCTTTTCCTTTCGGAATCGGACCATACTTGAAATGAACTTTTTTGTTGGAAATTATGTCTACAATCACCTCTTAGAGTTTAGCTACTTAGACCTGAATCACCCTGTATAATAATAAAAGTCCGTCACGCAGGAGCTGCATAACTAAGCACTTTCCTCAGAATTTGGGTAGTGTAGATTGCTTTCCAGAACAATTTGCTTAAAATATCCTACATAAATAAAATAAAAACATGAATAGTTCTCTTTTAAATTTGTAATGAGTAACTGATCAATTAATAATTTACTTCCAGAGTTATGTTTACACATGGTACCTATTACACTACGTAATAAATACAAAAAACCTCATATTATCGTATTTTGATCTAACGCAGGAACAGGATACAGTCACTCTAGTGGTAGAAAGCGCTCCTTGCGGCGGCTTTGTGAACCTACGTCTGACGGGCTTTTCTATTGAAATATATTACAAATTAAACCCCCGCTTTCCGATTGACCGATTCAGCTCATTTTTACAGCACTTCTTTCTCATGAGTTACCCACGACGTATACCGCGTTTCGTTACAATACAGCAGAAATTACGACCGGTATGAGTATATTAAGAATTTGGGTCAGGAGTAAACCCCCCCTTCTAATGAACCGATTTAGTTTATTTTTACAACACATATTTACCTGTAGATTACCACTACGAATACCGAGTTTCGTCGAAATATACCAAAAATCACGGCTGGTAGTGGCGAATTGGTATTGTGGGTCCGGAGTAAACCCCCCCTCCTAATGAACCTATTTAGTTTATTTTTACAACAGTTATTTACCTGTGGATTACCACTACGAATACCGAGTTTCGTCGAAATATACCAAAAATCACGGCTGGTAGTGGCGAATTGGTATTGTGGGTCCGGAGTAAACCCCCCCTTCTAATGAACCGATTTAGTTCATTTTTATATCTCACTTTTCTCTCTATATTACCACTACGAATACCAAGTTTCGTTGAAATATAACAAATATTACGGCTGACATAGTCAAATTAGTGTTTTGGGTTCGGGGTAAACCCCCCCTTCCGGTGGACCGACTTTGGTGGTTAACGAACTCGTTCAATCGTTTGCTAATTGAATGCTATATACCAAGTTTCGTGACGAAAAAACAAAAACTCTGGCCGCTATCGTGTTAACAGACACATATATATATATGCATATATATATATATATATATAGATATATATAAATTTTAACGGGGGTCATTTTCGATGTCTACTAGGTAGGATCGATAAAGATTTGAAGAAATTTTTCAAAAATTCCGTCATGAGTCCAACCTCAATAGCTACTTTCCTTCGGAGGAAAGTGCTAATAAGAAGAAGAACCTTTCCACCTGTATGAAAGGCTTGGCATTCTCACCTGAAACAAGGGTAAGCCATTCAATGTTAGCACTTTCCTCCGAAGGAAAGTAGCTATTGAGGTTGGACTCATGACGGAATTTTTGAAAAATTTCTTCAAATCTTTATCGATCCTACCTAGTAGACACCGAAAATGACCCCCGTTAAAATTTATATATATATATATATATATATATATATATATATATATATATATATATATATATATATATATATGTCTGTTAACACGATAGCGGCCAGAGTTTTTGTTTTTTCGTCACGAAACTTGGTATATAGCATTCAATTAGCAAACGATTGAACGAGTTCGTTAACCACTAAAGTCGGTCCACCGGAAGGGGGGTTTACCCCGAACCCAAAACACTTATTTGACTATGTCAGCCGTAATATTTGTTATATTTCAACGAAACTTGGTATTCGTAGTGGTAATATAGAGAGAAAAGTGAGATATAAAAATGAACTAAATCGGTTCATTAGAAGGGGGGGGTTTACTCCGGACCCACAATACCAATTCGCCACTACCAGCCGTGATTTTTGGTATATTTCGACGAAACTCGGTATTCGTAGTGCTAATTCACAGGTAAATATGTGTTGTAAAAATAAACTAAATCGGTTCATTAGAAGGGGGGGTTTACTCCGGACCCAAATTCCTAATATACTCATACCGGTCGTAATTTCTGCTGTATTGTAACGAAACGCGGTATACGTCGTGAGTAACTCATGAGAAAGAAGTGTTGTAAAAATGAGCTGAATCGGAAAGCGGGGGTTTAATTTGTAATATATTTGAATAGAAAAGCCGGCAGACGTAGGTTCACAAAGCCGCCGCAAGGAGCGCTTTCTACCACTAGAGTGACTGTATCCTGTTCCTGCGTTAGATCAAAATACGATAATATGAGGATTTTTGTATTTATTACGTAGTTGATCAGTTACTCATTACAAAATGAGAACTATTCACGTTTTTAGCACTTTCCTCCGAAGGAAAGTAGCTATTGAGGTTGGACTCATGACGGAATTTTTGAAAAATTTCTTCAAATCTTTATCGATCCTACCTAGTAGACACCGAAAATGACCCCCGTTAAAATTTATATATATCTATATATATATATATATGCATATATATATATATATATATATATGTGTCTGTTAACACGATAGCGGCCAGAGTTTTTGTTTTTTCGTCACGAAACTTGGTATATAGCATTCAATTAGCAAACGATTGAACGAGTTCGTTAACCACCAAAGTCGGTCCACCGGAAGGGGGGGTTTACCCCGAACCCAAAACACTTATTTGACTATGTCAGCCGTAATATTTGTTATATTTCAACGAAACTTGGTATTCGTAGTGTTAATATAGAGAGAAAAGTGAGATATAAAAATGAACTAAATCGGTTCATTAGAAGGGGGGGTTTACTCCGGACCCACAATACCAATTCGCCACTACCAGCCGTGATTTTTGGTATATTTCGATGAAACTCGGTATTCGTAGTGGTAATCCACAGGTAAATAACTGTTGTAAAAATAAACTAAATCGGTTCATTAGGAGGGGGGGTTTACTCCGGACCCACAATACCAATTCGCCACTACCAGCCGTGATTTTTGGTATATTTCGACGAAACTCGGTATTCGTAGTGGTAATCTACAGGTAAATATGTGTTGTAAAAATAAACTAAATCGGTTCATTAGAAGGGGGGGTTTACTCCGGACCCAAATTCCTAATATACTCATACCGGTCGTAATTTCTGCTGTATTGTAACAAAACGCTGTATACGTCGTGGGTAACTCATGAGAAAGAAGTGTTGTAAAAATGAGCTGAATCGGTCAATCGGAAAGCGGGGGTTTAATTTGTAATATATTTGAATAGAAAAGCCGGCAGACGTAGGTTCACAAAGCCGCCGCAAGGAGCGCTAGAGTGACTGTATCCTGTTCCTGCGTTAGATCAAAATACGATAATATGAGGTTTTTTGTATTTATTATGTAGTGTAATAGGTACCATGTGTAAACATAACTCTGGAAGCAAATTATTAATTGATCAGTTACTCATTACAAATTTAAAAGAGAACTATTCATGTTTTTATTTTATTTATGTAGGATATTTTAAGCAAATTGTTCTGGAAAGCAATCTACACTACCCAAATTCTGAGGAAAGTGCTTAGTTATGCAGCTCCTGCGTGACGGACTTTAATTATTATTTTATTTATGTAGGATATTTTAAGCAAATTATTCTGGAAAGCAGCCTACACTACCCAAATTCTGAGGAAAGTGCTTAGTTATGCAGCTCCTGCGTGACGGACTTTTTTTTTTATATTTTAGTATTTTTATAATCTTCACTTGTCAAGGCCAATGAAAATAATAAATCTGAAATTCTAGTTATGAAGCCATCTTTAAATAAAAAAAGAAGAAGATTTTTAATGAGGCAGGTATCACGGGTGATTTTTTTGTGGATTAAGGTTTTATTTGGAAAACCTGTACTTACTAGAAACATTATTATTTTTTTTTTTTTTTTATTTTTTTTTTTTTTAGAGTGCATTCTAGAAATAAATGGGTTAGGTTAGGAGATAATTCTAAAATTGTGAGGATCACTTTTTCATTCCTGGAAAACTGAGAATTATTTATAACGGGGTTCAGCCTGATGATTTTGTAATCTATTGCTTTAAAAAAATAAAAATATTCACATAGCATAGATACAATATTTAATATGAAATAGGTGGTAATATTTATAAAAATGCAAAGAATAAAACCCGTACTAACTAAAAGAAATCAACAACAAATTTGGTTTTTAGTGTGGTTCCTCCCCCCCTTCAGAGGGAGGAAACCCGCTTATAAGGTTGACCTAATGTTGCAATCCAGAACTGCCGACTAGAAAATGACATGCTTCAGAACCCATAGATTTAGAAAATAACGGTGGATCAAATTTGTATATATGTGTGTGTGTGTATATATTGATGTATATATATATATATATATATATATATATATATATATATATACATACACATACATACACACACCTGTTGGTGGAGTCCATCGTTACTGGAATCGGTGAGAGTACTATGGGCAAGCGGTGTTGAAGTAAGTACTTCATTCTCAAGCCACGGTTAAAGTTAAGTTAGTACTAATAGTGGCTTGATAATGACATACTTATGTCAAAAGCACTCGCCAACAGTACTCACACCGATGCCAGTCATGACAGAAATGCTAATAGTAGTGAGCATCTACAATCTAGATGCTCACTGCTGCCAACATACTTAACTGAAATTTCCCTCGCAAAACATAATTTAATTGTCATCGCAAAACATAATTTTTTGGAATGAGAGGAATCCAAGGAATAAAAAAATATATTATAGTTATAATAAATTAGTTGGAATTAGAATTTGGTTCCGGAGTAAATACCCCTCCTAATGAACCGATTTAGTAAATGTTTACAACATATTTTTCTCTGTGGAGGATCACAACGAATACCCATGACTGTATTTCGTTACAATACACAAAAAATAATGGTTGCTAAGAGCAAATTAGTAATTTGGGTCTGGAGTGAACCCCCTTCCTAATAAACCATTTTATTTTTTGTTACAACATATTTTTCTCTGTGGACGATCACAACGAATACCCATGACTGTATTTCGTTACAATACACAAAAAATAATGGTTGCTAAGAGCAAATTAGTAATTTGGGTCTGGAGTGAACCCCCTTCCTAATAAACCATTTTATTTTTTGTTACAACATATTTTTCTCTGTAGATGATCGCAACGAATACCGAGTTTTGCTGAAATATTTATTTAAATTTTAATGTCCATTATTATTAACTACGAATTTTGGGACGGGTCATCTATAGGTTACCACTCTTTTCTATGATCCCTTTTCTTTTTTCTTAAGAAAAGCCACCACCCCATAGTGTGAATTGAACCCACGATCTTTGGCACGGAGTGATAAGTGCTCACGGCTACCGGGCCTCCTCGTTGAAATATAACAAAAATACGGCTGGTAGTGGCAAATTGATAATTTGGGTCCGGAATAAACCCCTCCCCTACTAATGAACCGATTTGGTTTATTTTTACAGAACATTTTTCTATTAAGATGATCACAACGAATACAGAGTTTCGTTACAATACAACAAACATTATAGTCGGAGAGCTATTAACGCACCTTAATGAAGTGTTTTATGCACCCTGAAGTTTGGCTATAATGTACCTCTTGGGTAGATGAGAAGGTAAGTATGTTTTCCCTGGACATACCTTGGAACGCCAGGTACTGCGCATAGGGGAAAGGCGCAAAACAATATTGCCCAAAAAAAGTGTTTTATTCAGAAGCCAACTATTATTAATGAAAAAAATAGCAAATTAAGGAAATTTTAAAATTAATAATAAATAAGGCAGGCACTTTTAAGGGGGTTATAATTTAAACAAAAAAAAAAAAAGAAACCAAAATACCTAGATTTTATCTTTAATATTAAATGAAGTGTTTTATTCATGCTCCGATTTAAACAGCGTCTTCAATAAACATATTTGAAAATAATTACAAAAGGGCAGACAGTTTTGTGGGGTTTAATTATCAGAAAACATAAAAATAAATGTTGCCTATGATAGACTGCGATACACTGCGCGTAACCATAAGAGTGAATGAGAGCACCGCGCAGTTGTGGTTATTCTCTGCACTCTCGTTGGTTCTTGCTCACATAATCTTGTACAGCTGTTCCGGTTTAAATGGCAGCGCTAATAAAAATCTCATTTAATATTAGAATAAAAACAATTATTATTATTATTTATTTATTTTACGTGTTATGTCCCTTAAAAATGTCTGCCATATGTATTATTAATTGTAAAATTATAAAACTCTATTTTTGGGAAATATTGTTTTGCACCTTTCCCCTATGTGCTGTACCTGGTGTTCCAAGGCATGTCTAGGAAACACATATTTACCTTCTTATCTACCCAAGAGGTACATTATAGGTAAATTTCAAGCTAAGTGTTTTTCATAAAACACTTCATGAAACGTCCGGTTACTGGCGCTCGGACTGTTACGGCCGGTATGGGCAAATAACTACTTTGGGTCCGGAATAACCTCAGATTGACTTATTTTGCTGGTTAACGAAGTCGTTTAATCATTTGCTAGGGGAATACTATGTACCAACTGCAGACCCCCCCCCCCCCGAAATTTTGGTAACATTTTGTCATAAAAATAAATTAAATAAGATCACTAAGTTCAGAAGAACTTACTTGTACTTTAATGGCGCTACTACCTGGGTTGGGTCTTGGCCTCCTCCAAGAGCTTCCGCCATCCAGCTCGATCACATGTCGCCACCTTCCTGTTAGAAGACCCCTTGAATCAGCAGCTACTACATCAGCCCATCTAAGTCTTAGTCTTCCTCTTCTTCTTCTGGTGCGGTCCAAGTTACCTTCCAGAGCTTTCCTGGGAATCCCTTCCTAAGTTCAGAAGAAGTAATGTTTTTTGGGTGTTATAGCGTTTTAGTTGTACATTTTCTATTCCAAGTTCAAGATTGTCACTATTCCATACCCCCTAAATGCTCCCGGCCCTCCCCCCTCAGCTCAATAATTATGCATTACTAAACATTCGTGAACGTTGATTATTTGACCATCTACTTAAAAAATCTGTATTTAATTGTAAACCAAAAACTTCAAATTAAGTGTTTTGGTCAAATTGTAAAAACCGAAAAAATATAATATTATAACTTCGTTTTAAAACCATTTTTTAAAAAGTAAAATAGAATTCGTATCGTTGCTCGATTACACATCCGGTTAGATCCATGTTTAATGCTAGTACAGATATATTCTTGGAAGACGTTTCATTTTATTCCTCACGTTGCCACGGATGCCAATGCGCCGACTGATTAGGTATATAAATTTGTTGGAGTAGTTATTTGTAGGTCTCGTAGTTTAGTTGCGAACTGTTGATTGCCCAGATAACTAACTTATGCCCAATCCAAAAAGCATAGAAATAAATTTGAGTGCAACGTCATATTTATACCATCAATGAAATACAAAATAATAGGCGTATATAGAAAATAATTTCGGGGGGGGGGCTGAAACCATTTCCGGAGTATGGAATACAATAAATTTAGAGCTTGGAATAGTTTTAGGCAACTAAAACGCTATTTCACGTAAAATAAAATATTTTTTATGAACTAAGTGATCTTATTTAATTTATTTTTAAGGGTTTTACGGCAAGCTTTTACCATCAAATCAAAATGTCGGGGTCGCAGCCCCCCCCCTTTTGTACGCCCGTGTTCAAAATCACTGAAAGTTCGGCGAACTCATATCATGTGGTTTTGAATATTAACCTATTGGTGTTAATCAAACGTAAACAGCAATTAATTACAAAATAAGAGCAATTAAACAAAAAACACCCTTGGAATTCACAAAACGCGGTCACTTTTTCATCGCAGCTTGCATTATGACTGTATCATATACAGCCCAAGTATCTTCGTGCAAAAGGTTTGGATGTTTTTGGAAGTTACTTTTCAGGTTCGCTTGCTTTCATTTAATAGTCAGTAGGTAGGCAATAATTTTGATAGACTTGACTTGTATTTACAATGTGGTTAAAAATAAGTTGTTTAATTTTTTTAATCGGCGCAAATTCAAGGTAATTTTAAGGACAAATATGTTTATTTTGCAAAAAATGAATGTTTCACTACAGATTCTGAAAGAACGGAAAATGTTACGTTCAAATATGTGTTTTATTCTTTTTTTCCTATTATAGTCCTCCAGGTCATTTCAATGTCACTTTATGTTCCAATACACAAGGCAAAAATACGATTATGTGGCATGGGCGTATATAGAAAATAATTTGGGGGGGGGGCTGGTACCATATCTGGGGTATGGAATAATAACAATTTAGAACTTGTTATAGTTTTAGGCAACTAAAACGCTATTATGCCTAAAATAATCTATTTTTTATGAACTAAGTGATCTTATTTAATTTATTTTTAAGGGTTTTATGATACATTTTTACCCTCAAATTAAAATTTCGGGGGGCTGCAGCATCACCCCTTATAAACGCCCATATTATGTGGCTTCATACAAATAGACTACTACGTTAATATTTGTTATATCGTGTTAACAGCATGCTGCAATTATACTACATATTATATGAAGTACCCAGCCTATATTTTGGTTTTCGGTCTTTAATCCGAAGCATTCTTCGTAACCAGTCATCGAGTTGTTACATAAGTTTCTGAGGTATTGTGGAACTTCAAATTCACCACAAAAGTAATAGAAATAGTCAGAACTTTTATTAATCGTGAGAAGTAGATTGTGTTCTTGTAAGAGTATTCTCCGCAAAGGCAACGTTTCCCACCAATGTAGAACTTTGGACGCTTGCGTGCCCGCTTGCTCACCCTGACCAACCGCCGATACTGGGCATCCGAAACCCTACCATCATACCGTTTTCTGCCGTCTCCATGTGGAGGATACTATTACAAGAACTAAATCTACTTCTGAGGAGTCTAATAAAAGTTCTGACCATTTTTGCAATTGTGATGTAAAATTCTCTTATATAACAACATAAAGTGATTTTGAAGTGTCATTTGAGGGGTCGATAATTATGATCAAAACATTGTTTAATTTTTGTACTCGACAGCTTTAATATTTCAGGTGGAAAGGGAGTATTTACAAACTATTGTGGCCCAATCTCGTGGTATATGTGATATTTTACGCAACTCTGAGCTTTGCTTACAGATTCCTTCTGGACAAAGACTCTAGAACGTAAGATGATATATAGCTTTATAAATTCAACAATATTTATCAATTTAGTAATTCACAGTAATAAATCACATTTAAGGAATTAAGACAATTGATAACTTTATATTGTTCACAGAGGAGAAAAGAAATACACTTACTAACCTTATTTATTACATGCCATTTTACAGTTTAGCCAGCATAGCCTTTATAATAATACAAAATAAAATCATGTTTATATTGCAAATAACATTATTTTAATTCAACAAAAACATGGGCGTATATAAGGGAGGGATGCAGCCCCCCCCCGAAATTTTGATTTGATCGGTAAAAATTTCATAAAACCCTTAAAAATAAATTAAATAAGATCATTTAGTTCATAAAATATATTCTATTTTGGGTGTAATAGCGTTTAAGTTGGTTAAAACTCTTCCAAGATCTAAATTGTTAGTATTCCATACACAAGAAATGGTCTCAGCCCCCCCCGAAATTTTCCCAGCCCCCTCCGAAATTATTTTCTATATACGCCCATGAACAAAAAGGGTAAAAAACATTAAATAAAATAATAATATATTCAATAAACAACACGATTAGTCTTTGCTAAAATATTCATTTAAAAGGCACCCTGCCCTGTATATGTCTCAGCAAAATTAAAGCTTTCTTGATTAATTCCCTTTTACCAGACTCAACAAATATTTTTGCACCCTCAGCCTAAGTGTACTACCACCAATATTTATTGACAAAATCACACATAGAACGAGTGAATTGAGAATTTTCCAATTGGAGGATATCGTATATAATTTAAATTATATAATACTATGGTGATCGCTATAAAAATGAGTCAATGTTATATCAAAATTTGTATATTTTAAGGCAGGTTAATTTTAGCAGTGAGGTAAATTCCAGGCAAAAACCTCTTGGTTTGAAGCTGTAGTGGTAACCAAAACATATGTTTCCTTGTTATGGGATTCTTATGTTAAAAATACACACTCTGAGTTTTCTTTATGAACTGTACATCGTGTTTTTTTTTCTTTTACTATGTTCAATTTGTGTAGGTCTCCGCAGTATATACTTATCCCAGTTTTTTTAGAGTTTTATTTCATAGAAATTTAATTATAGGGGCCTTCTGATGGCAGTAAACAATAATTGGCATTTCACCCCCCCCCCGCTATTAAGCTATTACTACAGAAAGCGTTGAACTATTTGATTTTATTAAGTTTTACTTTTAATAGCACAGCAAGGTTATACTTCCTTATGCTATGTTAGTTATATTAGCTTTTATAACTTACCAAAATACTTTGGTACGACTTATTGAGTTTTAATGCATTCATACTTTACCTGTCCTATGCTTTCAAACTTTCCTTGCTGTTAAGTTTTCTTAGACTGCATATGAAAGCTTGTCAATGGAAATATTTGGTAGACTACACATAGTTTGTAGTAGTTTTATATCATTATCACTCTTTAATTGTACATATTAAAGCTGTGAGAAACTTATGGTTTACTGATGTGATAAATTTACTCTTTCTGTATATTTCAAGGACATTTGAAAAATTCTCTCTTCACTGCCAAATGTATGCTGATCTCATTCCAGTTTCATTTGTGTTGGGATTTTATGTATCCATTGTCATTAAGCGTTGGTGGGATCAGTATTTAACAATTCCATGGCCAGATGCCCTTGCAGTATATGTTTCCACTTTTATTTCTGGGCAGGTAAAGTAAGTATATAAGTACCTTAAAACTCCTTTCAAAGTGATCAATTTAAATAAAACTTTTTTAAAACATATTTTATATATTGCTTTGGACGAGAAATTAAATAGTATTTCCTATTCAAAAGAATTTCTAGATTAGAAAGTTTAAACTTTTAAGAGCAATGGTTGAAGAATCCTATGGGGGGCGGAGTAATTCTTGTTGAATAAATATTCCAAACTTTAAATACTTAAGCTGCTTCAGAAATATGTTATTCAAAAAAGTTCTTTTTTTTTCTCTTTTCAAAAATAGTATAATGTTTCATTAGAATTCATCATTAGAGTTAAAAAATAAAAATGAATAGATTTGTAAGAATTATCAAAAGGTTATGTTTAAATTTGAAGATTTTCATATGAAAAAGTCATTTTGAATTCACTTTCTTTGTTTTCTAGATTATCAACTAATGATAATCTGCTGCTCTTGAAACATTGCCAATTTAATTAAAATAGATTGAAACTGGGGAATGTGCTTTCTTGTTAAAAATGCAAAACTTTAATTAACATTTTAATTGATTCGTTTTAAAGAAATTTTCATGGTTAGTGATTATTTATTCAATTTATTATTGCTAAAATGTCGATGTTGCTTATCTAAATTTTTTGGATACATTTAAAAAAATAGAATTTCATTGTGCAGTAAAAAAACATTTTCCTTATTAAATACTTTGGAAAAAAACAAACTTGAAATGTACATTAGAACATGAAAAATAATGTCTGATAATAAAAAGAATATAAACTTGTAATTAGGAAATCATTTATTTTTCTATGCTTTACTGTTTTCTCTAGGATGAAAGAGCTCGTCTAATGAGGAGGACGGTGATGCGATATGCTAATCTTTCACTCCTCCTTACTCTTCGGATGATGTGCCCTACAGTAAAAAAGAGGTTCCCAACTTTAGAACATTTAGTGGATGCAGGGTTTTTACTGCCAAATGAAAAGAAGATTTTTGAAGGCCTTGATGCAAAGACTCCTCACCCCAAGTACTGGCTTCCTCTGGTTTGGGCAACAGCAATAGCCAGGAGAGCAAGAAGGGAAGGAAAGGTTATAATAATTATATAATACAATGATTATAAGTATATTATTGGCAGCAGTACTCTGCACAGTAAATACATACTGAAACACAAGTAGACTTTATGATAGCAGCATATGACAAAAGTGAT
Source organism: Gonocerus acuteangulatus (assembly GCA_946811695.1). Taxonomy (NCBI): domain Eukaryota; kingdom Metazoa; phylum Arthropoda; class Insecta; order Hemiptera; family Coreidae; genus Gonocerus; species Gonocerus acuteangulatus. The sequence continues at coordinate 50,224,055 of OX328127.1, forward strand.
CTCAGTCCTGGAATATAAAGAAGAGATTTTTCCCTTGGAGTATCTCCATGGATTTATGTATTATTCTACATGAACTTAAGCTATTTTGAACTAATTAGTCTTACTAAAACTGTAAACTAATGATGGATGATGATTAAAGCCTTATAACTTAGTGAAATAAAATTTGGTACTTACATATTAGCTTCACCTCAGGCTAGAGAAGTGGGTCTCGTTCAGTGATCTGGATCATAAGCGTAGGCGCAGAAATCAATTGAAGTTCTGGCAATATACAGAAAGACTATTTATTTATATTATCAATGAGTTGGGTTGATTAGAGTTTCGATATATAACCTTGAGGAAACACGTAGCACTTATGTTAATGGCATAATTGCTATGCGTTTCTGCTCGCTCAATGTTATATCGAAACTCCAGTCAATCCAACTCGTTGATAATTTAGATCACTATTTTTTCGGTTAGCAATTTATATTTATTAATATTATCAACAAACAATGAAAAGAAATTGGGTAAAAAACTCAAATCGTCAAGCGAATCACGTTGAAATCAGAAAGTAAACAAGACGGTTACTACAAAGAAGAACGGCCAATAGAAATGCTAATAGAATAGAAATGCTAAAACTTAGATAACCAAAATATGTTATAAAACCATTTTTGTTTTTGGGCACATCTGCTTCCAGGTGTCATTTAAGCTATATTAACAATATTCCATTTGGGTTGAGCGAATTTTCCTCGTTCAAACAAATGCCATATCTTCTTTTGGAAGATACCAAGAAAATAAACATTTAGAACAGAATTAAACACACTTTACCCTTCTACATACTAGAGTAAGTTCAACCATTCGACACCAAAATAATTATAAACACAATTGCCTAGATTCCTGATGACTTCGCCCTTAAAACAATTATTGATGAAGTAGTTAAGTTCAGGGGTGGTTGTGGAGGACTTCTGAATTTTGATTGGGTTAGTATCCCGCTGGTTTATACTCAGGTAAGGTAAGAAAGAATGTTAACCCATGCAACATACTTTGAAACTGGTTTTGAGTTATATTGTGTCTTAATTTTTCAGGTTGTTACACTTGCAGTATACACATACTTCACTGCTACTCTAATGGGAAATCAATATTTGGATCCAAGCAAGGGTTATCCAAATCACACGATTGACCTCATTGTCCCCATTTTCACTTTACTTCAGGTACTTCATTTTAGCCTTAGTTAATAAACATACTATATATAAAAACTTTTGCCTTATAAAAGCATTAAGATTTTTTAACATAGATTATTAAGGTGGATTTGTTATATAATGTTTAAGGGCTATTTTTGAATAGAAAATACTCTTTTTGTCTAGAAATTTCAGATTTTTAAAAATCTCTCAAGCAAACCAGCAACCATGATATAATATATTTTTGTTTTATAAGTATGCAATAATAATTTTACTCAGCTTAATTTGTGTATAGGAAATGAGAAAAGTATATTTTTAAAAATCTGTCACACCATTAACCCATGCGATGCGACGCCCTAGAATACTCGCCGGAGAAAGATGTCCCTCAGAAGCGACACTGAATATTCTCGTCTCAGCAGTATCTCTTGATTCCGAGCCCTCTTTAGCCTTGAGCGTGTACAGAGTGCTCTTGCAGGAATGGGGGATAATTGCTGCATGGGCGTATATAGAAAATTATTTCGGGAGGGGCTGGGAAAATTTTGGGGGGGCTGAGACGATTTCCGGGGTATGGAATACTAAAAATTTAGAACTTGGAATAGTTTTAGGCAACTGAAACGCTATTACATGTAAAATAAAATCTTTTTATGAACTAAGTGGTATTATTTACTTTGTTTTTAAGAGTTTTACGACAAATTTTCACCATCAAATCAAAATTTCGGGGGGGGGGGGGGGGGCTTGTACTGTACGTGGTAAAAATGTTCTTAGGGCATTTTTTTAGTGAAACTGTAAATAATAAAGGAGTAGCTTATTATAATAATAAATAAAAAACATCCTTATAACAAAATATAGACTTGGGTATATCAGTGGCATCACCGGGTTCCTGCTCGGGTCTTGGCCGGCGTGCGGCGCTGGCTGGTGCTCTGGGTCGTGTTCGATCACGGATTCGGAGGTACTGTGAACGGAACAGGCACGTGCACACTCCCCACGAGAGTCTGCTGCACTGAGGTGTTATAGTCTTCCTGTAGAGAGGAGCCTGCCCACCAGAAAGGGTCTGGGCGGGTCGCCCGGTGGGGGCACCGATAGTTATCAACCATAGCATACAAATAGGCATATATTTGCTCATCTCCATTTTCAACTTAAAAAATTATCATAATTCAGATTAACATACACAATTTAACTTGGCAAAAATAAAATCAATTCCATAACTTCGCAATACAAAATTCATAAATATCGCCCTCTTCACCTGGCAATTAATGGCTAATAAGCTGGCAAGCCAAAAACAAAAACAAAAAAAAAAATAAAAAAAAATTTCATTGCACATTTAAAAATCACGTCTAAAAATAAGAAGTGGTTTCAGAATAAAGTAAAAAAGAGAAATATAGGGAAGAAAAGTAACTAAACTTTGTTTTAAATGGTTATTGTAGGTTTGCTGCGTACCTAAATTGTAGTAAATAAATTGTTTCAAGTAATACACATTGTCGTTCACGTAAGATAAACATGAAAATGATGTTTAGTAACGATCACCTTAGTAAAAAAAAAATAAATAAAATGCGGGTGTGTACGGCCACTCTAGGAGAGAGAGTTTGGTCCACCTGTGGAGTGAGTAGGCAGCTAGCCCATGTCGCATCGAAAAGGTTAAAGATTGAAGTTAAGAGTATTATAATGTATTCAGTTTCCATTCCTATATTATTTTAAGGATTTAGTTATTCTTATTTGAAAGAGTTTTTTTTAAGATAAACCAACCAACCATTATGCGCTTTGCGCATAGTGATACAAATATTTCATTATTATTTACCTACATCATTCAAAGGAAAACAATATTAAATTACCTTATTATATTTTTTAATTTTCAGTTCTTCTTTTACATGGGATGGCTTTTGGTTGCTGAAACATTAGTTAATCCTTTTGGAGAAGATGACGATGACTTTGAAGTAAATTGGTTAATTGACAGGAATTTACAAGTAATAAAACCAAATTTTTTTTTTTTTTTTTTTTTTTTTTTTTTTTTTTTTTTTTTTTTTTTTTTTTTTTTTTTTTTTTTTTTTTACGGTGGACCAACATTATAGCCACGCTATTTGCTGATTATCACCCTTCCTAAACATCCATGGTGCAGCAGGGAATTTTCCCAATGGGGCCAAAAATGAGAAAAATCATTTGTATAGTTGTGGGGGTATGAGCAAGACTCATACCCCCATCTTAAGGTTATAAGTTTTATCTTTTTTTTATTCAGATTTCATACGTGATTGTCGATGAAATGCACGAGGAACACCCTGAGCTGATAAAGGACCAATATTGGGACCAGGTTTTTCCCTCAGAGCTTCCTTATACTGAAGCAGCCAAGCAGTACTACATGGAACCATTTCTCGGCTCAGCTTTTGGAGTAGATGTTCCACAGCACATGCAGGCATTTGTTATGATGACAGAAATGGTGAAGGTTAGAATTGTGTGTCAACCTCATCTTTGCCTTGTACAGAATATAAATGCATTAAAAATTTTAGGTTGAAATTTAATGGTATGTATTTTTTTAAACTTAATTATGAGAGTTATAGTTTGGTTCCTTGCTCTCTCCATAGGGAGGATACGTCGCTTATGAGGTTGACCTCATGATGCAATAAGGAAGTTCCGAATAGAAAATTTCATGTTTCAGATCACATAGATCACAAACATAATTGTGGTACAAATTTGTATCTGTACCCCGGAGGTAAAAGACACCATATCGATTTTTTTTTTTTTAATTGACTTAACAACATGTTCTTCTTGTGAATTTTTTGATCCATATAATGGTATAGGGCACTATGTCCTGTTCCAATGAATAACAAAGATAAGACAGTGAAAAATAAAATCATGTCTGTATTCATTAGAGGTAAAAACACAATGTGGAGGACTTGGTTGTGTTTGACAATCATCAATACCTCCAATTACTTGTCAATGCCAATAACAATGTGAACATTTTTCTTTGAACTGTTTCTATAAGTAATGAAGAAACAAATTTGAATAGTTCAAGTTATAGAAAATTTTTTCTCCTGAACAATTACAAATATGTGACATTGTGTCCTTTACCTCTGGGGTATATATATTTATATTTATTTATTTGTCTGTTCGCTCTCTCACCACTTCACTCTTGGCTCAAAAATGACCCAATTTTGATGAAATTGTGGTAAGCGGAAGGTGACCATTCAAAAACTTACTACATTCCCTACAATAAAGATTCTGATGTAATTTTCGATGGGGCGATGTCAATTAGAGAAGTAAGTGCTTAAAACTTAGAAATTGTTAGCTTTGTTCTTTTCAACCGAGTTTTGTCTCAGTTTACCAAACTTTTTAAGTGGTTGTTTTTTTTTTGTTTTTTGTTTTTTTTTACGGCGCATCTACAACTTGGCCATTAGCGCCGCTTAAGTGGTTGTTGTTTTTTAATTGAATTTGACAGTAAAATGAGTATTTTAGAAAAGCTAAGTAAGAAATTTATAAACATTGTTATTGTGTTTTCAAAAGATAATATTGAGAATGAGAATAGAGTAATTTCCGCTTAGGATACAATCAGATTCCTGTTATGGTGCTTAAAATCTTATATTACTTTTCTTTGAGATTTTATTTTATATTTTTCATGAAATATCAAAACCTACCAATAACTGACAAATAAAGGGTGGAGTGAATAAAAGCTAGGATCTAGTAGGTAGAATCTAGCCTTTAGATTCAACTCTTTCTCAATACCGAGTGAATATACAGGAGCTACTTCTAACTATCAAGATCTAAGTAAGTTAGACTCATCTGATAAACTAAGGACATGCTAAGGCTAGCTGGTACTAAGCCCCTAGGCGCAGCTACCTCGCCTCTCTCATCCCTGTTCCTTCCTGTCAAGGTTTGTTGCTTGTCTCTCTCTCCTCATCGGGACCAGTGTTTCTTGTGCAACTACCGACACGCTTGGGCCCCATAAGGGGCAGGGGGGGGGGGTGCGACTGATTCTAAGGTATTGGAAAAATCTAAATTACCAGCTGCTATTGAAGAAATGCTTAGGACAGAATTAGTAATAAATTACCAGCTGCTATTAAAGGAAGAAAACATGCTTGGGACAGAATTAGTAATGAATTTTCAATTGCCATAGGGAAAACATCACTGCTGCGCAGTTAAATAAGTTTTTGATTAACATGAAGTCAAGCATAAAGAAGAAAACCTATCAATAAGCCGATAAAATTGAAGCAGTGGGGAAAAGCTTTTTAAAAATTAGTGATCGAGGGCAAAAATCCCAGGAAGCATCACAGTTGGACTCACCGACTCATCGGCAAGCGTAAAACAGGGAAGTAACTCAGATGAGGAACACAGCACTGCTTCACAACAAATTGCAAATAAAAAATTGAAAAAGTGCAAAAATGGTTGAGGTTTACGGTACAAAAGAAGCAAAAGATCTATCAACTCCAGAACTTCAAAGAATCGTTTTACTGCAGAAAATGCAGCTAAACGAGATGAAAATAGAACGTGAAGAAGTATCTGCGCATACAATACTCCTTTTGCTTACGAACATGCATAAACTCCACCATGATTGAGTGAAAAGAAACGGCTAACCAAAAAGCTAGTGTGACCCAGACCAGACTAGCTTTTTCCTTAGCAATTACTAACTTAGTCACAGCTCTTTATTCACACCTTCTACCTAGCTGCAGCTAGGAACCGTGATAAACTAAGCAAGTGCTAGGCCTAGTTGTAGCTAACACTTTTATTCACTCGGAACTAAGAAATTGCTTGGAAAATTCTTAGTACTAGTAACTGCTAGGTTTTATTCACTCCACCAAAGTGTTAATTGAACCCTAAGGAAACCAGAAGAAAAATAAGTATTTTTTGTTACTGCCAACATCAATTTTGATAGTTCTTGGGGACTTTTTAACAATATAATTTCTTTAAACTACTTAAATGAACTGAGTTAATTATTTTAGGAAGATCAAAGAGAGACTACCCCTATGTTCATTCAAGGGGCTCCGCAAGAGAGACAGGATTCTAATCCTTCTATTAATCAATTGACGGGTAAGTTTCACAATATTTTTTTAAAAATAAGAGTGTTTTTCCAAAGAGACTTTCAATTTTTCATTTGCTAAATAGTTTCAGACATACATATGAAAAAGTTCTAATATTTTGATATGTTATATAAATCAGTATTCTTGTTCAGAACCCTAGTGTTTTACTCCCCATCTACACGTATATTTCAGTTTGTCAATCATATCTTGTTATATTATATTCTGATCGATAGTTTATTTGAATTGCATGCAAAATTGATGGAGGAAAATATTCCCTTTTACTCTCTCCACTGTTCCGTGCCATTTGCAAAACCATTTAATGAACAACACTATATGTTAAATACTCTAAAAACTGATTATACCTTTTTCAGGACCAGGAAAGGCTTAGAGTTGTGTGTTGAAAACAATTTAAACTATAACGTTGCCAATTCCACAGGCTAAGGTTGTTTTGTGTACATAGTCATGAAAAAAGGAAAAACTGTAGGTGCTCCACGCGAACTCTTTCAAATAAAAATTAAGATAGAAAAAAGAAAATACTTGCGGACAACTTCAGACAATTTGTTATACAAAAGAAAATAAATGAAATGTATGCTAATCTTAAAGTGGTGCCAACTATTCGCATTCCACGGAAACAATTGTCAATTGTAAATATTTTGAAAAGTAGTTCGGGATATTCGTTTCAAATTTTTAAAATAATGAGTTACAAATGGAGAAAATTAATAATAGGGAAGGCAGACATGATCATTAATTAGTGTTAAGGTTGTTTTTTTTTGCAGGTTTTATGTGTGATTTTTTTTTTTTTTTTTTCATTTCTGCTCAAAATTAAAAAACGACATTTTCCTTTTTTCATCCATCCATTTGTCACACACTAAGCAATTCCCACTCACTCCTGTGCTACAAATCAACACTGGTTTCCCCACAATCTTCACAAATGTGGTTTCCACACACATCGCTTTTCCAATGTGTCATAGCCCTTTCTTTTCCAACCCACTGTGTATACTTTCATTTATATAGATAAACATATACTCTTTCATTTCCGCTTTCTATGATTGGAAATAGCTATAGTATACTATAACTCCAACTGCTAGATTAAATGATAACAAATATATAATAATTAATTAACAATTAATATTTTCAAAATGGCATTTCCTTAATACAGAATAAAATTAAACCCTCCAGTAAACATTTAGTTATTTATCTATAAGAAAAGTTATTAATAATAAGTCATTGTTAAATTATTTATTGAACAAAAAAATAATATAATTATGTGTTATTATATCTTACAATTAATTTCAACAAAAGCAAATTTGTATAGCCTCTCCTAAATAAAATGTTGATATTTTCCAGGCAGCTCATTATCTTTGCACAAAAGGAAGTGGAAGCCTTTTCCCAAAAATCTTTGCTCTCAGCCGTACAGTATTAACTCTGGATATAATAATGAAGATTTTCCAGTTAGTTAATAAGCACTTACATTACTATAAACTGCAATATAAATTTAATTAACTGAAACGTACAAAATTCAAATAGAATTTCATATGTGTTAATTTAAAATATCAATTTAAAATAACTGTAATTTTGTTCTGGATTCATATTACTATTTCATCTAGATCTCAGGTAATTTGCAAACAGGTTGCTGTCCCTTTCTAAGAAATGAAGTGTTTCCTTTCCGTTTTTCTGATAGTCTGAGGGGGTCTATCTTTCTTATCATTTCTAGAATTGAAATTATTTACTATTAATGTGACTTTAAAATTTTGGACACTAAAGTTCAATTTTATCGTTAAGGAACATTTTTTTCCCTGAATTATAATCCAATAAATAATTATTTAGAAGTTCAATTAATTTGCATCTTCTTTGATAGTTATTTCTTCTTTTATTAATAAAATGCTTAGAAATTGTGAATAAGAATTATGTTTGTTTGGTGGAGGCCCGGCGTCCATCAGTGTTAAGGCAAGAGCACTTAACACTCCGTGCCAAGGGTCGTGAGTTCGATTCCAACTATGGGGTGGTGGATTTTCTTTAGAAAAAATAAACGGCATCAGCCTTATCCTGGCTAGAAAAAGGAGGTAACCTATAGATAACCTGTTCTGAAATTCTTAGTTATTAATAATGGACATTAAAATTTAAATAAATAAATATTTGTTTGGTTTAATTTCTTTTTGTTGCCCATTAGGATGATGTATTCAGTATGTCTGCTTTATCAATGAATTCAAGCCATGTACACAGTGCTAGAGCGGTTTCTTCTGGAAAAGAAATGTCCCTTAATGAAGTTAAGAAAAATACTGCTCCTTCTGATTCTGAAGAAGTTCCAACAGCAGAATTGTCTGTAAGTAGACCATTTATAACTCGTGTTAATTGTGCTTTCTTTTTATTTATTTATTTTTTTTTATTTATTTTTTCTGTAATTTAATTTTTCTGTTTAGTTATTTGTTTTTTCCATATTTTACTTTGGATTCTATATTAGTGTCGTAGTATATCATCACTATGAGCAACTATTACCAGCAATCGATGCCATTCATAGACAATGTGGAGCATCGAAAAAAATAAATAAATAAATAAATAATTCTAAGATATCTTGACAGTTTTGATGCAGGCTTTATAAACAATCATCCAGCCTTGTTTAATTTTAATTTGATCTTTATATCCTAATGTGGATGTAATTGTTTACATATATTGTTAAGTCTTGATATTCATCTCCAATTAAACTCTTGTGCCCTTTCCTATAATAAAAACCCAAGTTTAGTTCCTTATCTGTGAAAAGTGATGAGCTAAAAAAGACTCTGACTATAAATTCAAGAGTATTGAACACACTTAATTGAATTAATAAAAAGTCCTGCTGAATTGGAATTTCATCAGACTAGATACATTGTTGGCTTTGATATGATTGGTTAATGTTGACAGTAAGGTTTTTTTTTTTTTTTTTTTTTTTTTTTTTTTTTTTTTTTTTTTTTGTGGGGGGCAAATATGATATGCCTATCTTAGTAATTGAAAATTAAGGAATACAAAATAAGGTCAATAGCTAATTATATAATTAATAAAGTAGATGCGTATAGCATTATAAAACACATATTTATCTTCTTTTTCTAGTCCCTATACTCGAGAAAATCACTTTCACCGTAAATTCTTAAATCCTTCACTTAAAATTAGTAAAATGTAGCAGATGTATTTGAAAAATTAAATTCAAAATAACATCACTTGAAAAAAAATAAAATGTACTGTCACATTTTTATAGTCACAAAATTTAATCTATGTTATACAAATCAAATTTTATTCTACTGAAATAAAATTAAATTTATATTTTTTAATAAAATAATATAAGATATTTAATTAAAATACTTTGTTGAACTTCGATTTTACTCATTAATTTTTTTCCAGAGTGCCAACTCTTCTACTCCCAGGAGTGGTGGAATGTCTTATGTACCTGATGCTTCATATTCTAACCAACTTGAGTACTTTACAAACATAAACACTATTCTCCAGTGTAATAATAACCTCATTTAATACAATTGGTCATTCAATACTATGTTAGAAATACTGATTTGCCATTTTTTAGTTGAACCGAAACAGGAATTATTTGAAAATAAAGAAGAGGTAATCTTAAGTGATTTTTCTCAAAATAATTGCCAGTTCAGGTAATGATTATGATATAATATATATTTTGCGATTTAAATAAGACAAATAGATGAACAATACTTTAAAGTAATTAAGGCCTATTCACGCTAGACCGGCCCTGGTGAAACAATCACACCACTGTTTTTAATGGACTAGTTCAAGGTAGACCGGGCCGGGGCCGTGCCGAGCCCGTGTCCCGGTGAGAAAGGGAGGTAGACATTCTTTCCCGTCCGGGCCCGGCCCGGGCCGGCTCCCTCTTTTGTTTGTTTATTTATTTATTTAACTAGCTGAATCCGCGAACTTCGTACCGCCTAAATAGCTACGAATCTTCGGAAATAACTACGTATTTATTCGGGGAGTGTCACAGGATGGTTTAAAATCATCTATCAGATGTCTGTCTGTCTGTTTTTTCCTTATACAAATACACACAGTTTGGCCAATTTTGACTACACTTTGCACAAAGGTAGGTTTTTAACCGGGAAGTGGCTTAGACTAGGTCAAAATCTTCAATCAGCTGTCTGTTTGTTCATTATAGTAATGTACACCGTTTGACCAATTGTGACTAAACTAGAGACACAGATGGGTCTTTATACTTGAAGAATGTTAGGCTAGTTCAAAATCGTCTATCGGCTGTTTGCCTAACTGTTTATTCCTTAAACAAATCCACATGATTTGACAGTTTATGATCAAACTTGGCACACGGGACAGGTAGGTCTTGGCTCGGGAAATGGCATAGAATATGTCAACATCGTCTATCAGCTGTCTCTCTGCATTTTTGTGTCTTACAAAAAATTCACACCATTTGATCGATTTCGACCAACATTGGCACACAGGTAAGTATATTTCCGGGAAGTGTCACAGGCTAGGTCCAAATAGTCCATCAGCTGCCTTTCTGCATTTTGTTCACAAATTGACAATATTTGACCGTTTTTGATCAAACTTGGCACACAGGTAGGTCCTAGTCGGGGATCTGGCCTAGACTAGGTCCACAACGTCTATCAGCTGTCTCTCTGTATTTTTATTCCTTACACAAATTCATACCACTTCAACAATTATGACCAAAATTGATAGACAGGTAGATATATCCTTCCAGGAAATGGCATGGACTAGATCAACATCGTCTATCAGCTGTCTCTCTGCATTTTTATTCCTTACACAAATTCATACCACTTCAACAATTATGACCAAAATTGATAGACAGGTAGATATATTCATCCAGGAAATAATATGGACTAGGTCAACATCGTCTATCAGCTGTATCTCTGCATTTTGTTCTGTACCCAAATTGAGAAAATTTGACCGATTTTGACCAAAATTGGCTGACAGGTAGGTCTTGGTCTGAGAAATGGCATAGACTAGGTAAACATCGCCTATCAGCTGTCTGTCTGCATTTCGTTCTATACAAAAAATGACTGTTTTTGATCAAACTTGGCACACAGGTAGGTCATGGTCCGGGGAATGCACTGGCTAGGTCAAAAAGGTAATAATGCAATTTAAATTAATTTATATTTGCGTTAACGAGGAAAAAAAAGAACCCACTTTTCTATATTCCCATACAAAAGATTCACAATAATACTTAAAAGTCAATTTCAAATTTAATATCATACCACAAAGTTTTAGTGTTAGTGAAGAGGTTCAGGGAAAGCAAAACAATTGAGTGGCGTTAGTGTACTCAATTGTAAATATGTCAATATTTGAAGGGCTCATTGCCAAAGGTGACTATCCCGAAATTAGTAAATACTTAAAAAATTGAATTTAAAGTAAATAGAATCTAAAATACATTGTGTTGGTGACAAAAATTATTTCAATTGGAGCAATTTAAGTCAATTAAGTCATCAACAGTAATGTTTTTCAGATTTTTTTAGTTAATTCTAGTTTTTGGCACTCAGCCCTTCATTTATATGATGGTAACATTAGCCAGAAAGAAATTGTCTATAATTAAATGTAAATTGTCTGTGGTAAAATGTCACTTGAAATGTAAACATCTCTTTGCTGTACATCTATAATATTAGTAAATCTAAAAGCCACAAGTTTCTATAAAATTACTAAAGTGTTGTGTGTTTGTGACTTACTAAATATTCCTCATATAAGGCGTCGGACAAATTTAGGCAGATGAACCCGAAATGCAAAGAATCAAATTAAATATCAATGTTATTTTACTGCCCAGGAACGTGAAGATTGCAATGAACGTGAAAGAATTCGGTTAAGACAGACTCATGAAGCGCGACAATCGACTAATAATGGTGCAAGTTTGAATTGAGCTGCTGTCAATTGATTACAGTGCCTACAACTGTGTTGCTATTGGACCTATGAACTCAGTTCGACTATAAACAAATTCCAGGGGCAGTCATTATGTGTTTGTGGTGTTCATTTAGAAAACCCATGTTTCTTGCATGGCCAATTGTATGTCGCCTTTTCCCGTGGTGGAAAAACCATCTGCTCTGTTTGTTTATGCGCCAGGTAATCAAAGAAAAATTATCGCGTACCATAATAAACTACAATACAAATGAAACTTAATTTAGAATAGGCAAGTAAAAGTAAAATGTAATATAACAAGTAGATATAATAATAAGAAATCAGAAATCGTAATTTTCATTGTGATTTTTTATTGACTATTAAAAGAATTTTAAGTGTTTTACAATTTCTATTTATTTTACATAATTTAATCGTTGAATTATCAACTTTCTTTTTTTATCTTACTAGCAGACATTGTGTCCCGAATAACAGAATAAGAAATAAATAAAAGAAATTCAAACATGCAGTAAATATTTTAGTCTAATACCATGATTCTAAGTAACCAAACCAAGAACTTGATGTAACAACTATTTTTCCGATTTTCTTGGAAACGGTTAATGCTATTGCTTTAACCGGTTCCATTCATTTACTAGCTCAAGAAGCCTATAAAACGAATAATTACATGCATGTGATGTAAGCGTAAATTTTTTTCGCGTGAATTTCGCTTCAAAAACCATGTTCCGATGGGGTGGATTCTGTTCGTTAACAAACTTGATCTTTCAAATTAGACGAACGATTTTTATACCAAATTTCATGAAAATCAGACCATTTAAGACAAGGAAACCGCGAACAGACATATATATATATATATATATATATATATATATATATATATTGTTATAATATTAAAAAATAAAAAAATAATAAAAATTTTATAATAAAAATGTTAGAAACTCTTTATCTCAGGGTTGGGGTTCGATTTTCAGTAAAGTAACACAAAAACCATTTTACATAAGAAAAAAACTCATAGATAAGTTAAATTTTGAATTAGACAAACAAGCATTACCTGATATAAAAGCCAAATCTGGAACCAACCTCAGAGAACAGGATCCTCGTTACAAAAACAGCTTCCTTTTAACTCAACAGACTGCACTGTTTTCAAAAAGACTGACTATGATACCACTGTATACCAAACTGTAACTGTCTCTTGTAACCGACTCTCATGTGAATCTGGAGCTACCTTTTCACAGACTCCCTTGTAACAGACTGAACTCAACTCTCATGGCGGGAGCGTCATACCGGTATCCACTGCTACCTGTATGGACTGCTAGACCAATATAACAAATAATAATTGTTTATCACAATGAACTTAACATATCAATGAGCTTTATTGGATTTTCCGAATTTTCTGTGTTAGTTTTTAATTTAGAACTTTTAATTTTTGATGAACGTTAATATAAGAAAAAATTTATTTGTTTTTTATTTTCCGCAAACCTTGTATTCGTCTTTTCCCGCCTTTTTTTACCTTTAACGTTTATTCGAATTTAAAAATTTTAAATATGTAATGTAAAATATCATTACAATATATAGGGGAAGGTGTTGTGCCTTTGACCACTTTGCACAATTGAGTTTTTTTCAGCTTGAATATTAATGGTAAATTCATTTTTTTTATTTGGTTGTAATTAGTATTATATTGTTTATCATATATAATTTTTTTAAGGTTCTAACTTTACATTTAATTTTTTTTATTAATTCTTAAAAAAATAATCGTACAGTGGTCAAAGGTACATGTAGTTGTACCTTTGACCACGGGGTGTTGTACCACTGACCACCTAAAAACAACACAGCAGTGCAGAAAAAAAATTGTATTGAGTATTATTATAAATAATTGTAAGTTTAATAAATACAGGACATGGGTGTAAGCATAATAAAAAGCTATTATTGATATTATGTTATGCTTAATATGCTCAAAAATCCAGTGCAATCGATAAACGTTTTAACTGTCAAGCAGATCCACTAGCAATAGTAGGGTATGGAAGTTTAGCCACAATGTCTTCAACATCGATATCAAACAAATTTTCATCTTCTCTCGTAAACTTGTAACTTAAAGTTTGTTTTTCAAATATTGTATCCTAAACATTGGACATTTAATACCACAGATCTCTGCGACTAAATATGTAATAATCTTTTTACTTTTATTTTTAACTCCTTTTTTTCAAATTGTTGCTGGTTCATTGACTTAATTCACGACATTCATTAGACAGATAAACATCACTTTCTCCTGAAGAAATTTCGGTGTATCAAAATCTGAATTGTTATTAGAATAATTTTCTTTTTATTTACCACTTTTTAAGGAAGGGGTTCATTTGTGTATGGTTTCTTACATTTAGAGTGTGGCTTTTGTTTTGTTTTTTCACTTTCAATAGTTACCTTTACAGGAATATCTGTCGGAATACGAGTTTTCCCTTTAGGCCGGCCCCTGTTTGACATTTTCCTAGTCTGCACTTTTCGATGACGTCTTACAACTTCAAGTGGAAAGATAAGGGTCGATAGGATTGAACTGCTACACTGAGGATTAATAAAGCCAGCTCGAACTTATTTAATTTATTATTTTTTAAGTTCTTTGAAAAATTGAAGCAACCAATATTAATTTAAAAGATATTGTAGCAGAAGAACAAAAAAAAATGAATTATGTAAAAATCACTCAGGTGTGTTGTACTAGACATGCGCGCCGAGGCTGAATTTTCCGGCGGCGGCGGCGGCGCGCGTGGCGTGGGCTATTTTTTAACCCCCAAGGGTGACGTTTTATAAATATATATATATATATATATATATATATATATATATATATATATATATATATATATATATATATTGTAATGATATATTACATTCTCAAAAATATTTTTAAATTCAAATAACCATCGATATTTTGAAAAGCCCGCGCAAATCACAAACCATATATACAAATAACATCGTATTATATACATTTTAAATTAATAATATTTTTGGACAATACTGGTGTACAATATATCCATATTAAATGTACATTCAGATGGTAATAAATTAATTATTTGAAGTTACGAAAAACATAATTATTATCTCTATATATGAACGAACATAATGCGGAAGTTTAGAAATAAAGGACGCCAAACTTTCCCGCTCGAACGGAGCGTCACTCTATTCTCAGCAGCGATAGAGGGAAGAGGTCACTCTATTCTCAGCAGTGGTCGAATGCGGAGCTCTCCTGCAAGGAGTACGGAGTGTATTGAGGTTTTGTTGGAAGCGGATTGATTTAGAGGTAAAAATTGTTTTTTTTTTGTAGTTGTTGATTCTTTTATTATTTGTATGTATTTTAATATTGTTTTGTATTTCGGAATTGTCTAAGAATCAATATTATATTCTTCATTCACTCGGAACTTTTATCTCTGAGAATAAGTCAGATTCATATAATAAAACTTACACAAGTAATTAAAATTTTTTTTTTATTTCTTTTTATAAAAAATTTGTCTTAACATTTAATGGCGCCCAACGTAGACGGCCGAGTGAATTGAAGTTAAAAACGTTAAATAAATATCTTAATAACAAGAAATTTTAAATAAAATAATAAAAGTAAATAATGGATGATGCAATTGAAAATCGATTATATAGAAATGGCGGCAGCTCGTTCCAGGATCTGCTACGCGTCACTAGGATATCATATTAGATAACGGGAATTGAATTCAGGAAATGGATGAGATACATCCGCGTTTTTAGGAAAATATATGTCGATATCAGAATTGAATAACAAAATGGAGGAAAATATAATAAAAAATGAGAAAAGCAATGACAATTTAAGTAAAAATAATGAGATGCATCCTCAAAGCCTAGAACATTTGATGAGGCTATTATTGGAACAAAATAAAAAATTAGAAAGTAAAATTGACGCAAGTAGGATCGAAGTAAGTAAAAATAATAAAAAATTGGACGATTTATGTAATGCTTTAGATAATATTGGTAAAAATCAGAATGAAGAGACGATAGAGTTGGAAAAATCGAATAATAACCTTTTTAATAAAAATAATATAAGTAGTGAAGAGGTCATTGAGATAAATGAAAGTAATAATGAAAATTTAATTAAAAATGCCAAAAATGACGATACATTAATACATAATGACGATTTGGATGAAACAATAAAGGACAATTTAGATAGTAGTGATGGTAGTAATGACCAGATATTTGAAGATGATAAAATGTTGATTAAAAATAAAAATGACTGTAATTGTTTAATAAATGAAGATGGTACAATTCAAGAAAAAATATTAACTGAAGTAAATAATGATAATGAGGGTACAAATGAAATAATTAATAAAAAGATAATTAATGATAATTTCAGAAGTATAATAAGGACAGAAGTTATAAATAAGATTGTGAAACAAAATAGCATTAAAAAATTAACTGATGACTACAAATTTATTATAAACATAAGAGGCTATAATACACGAAATGAAAATATTCCAAAGGAGCTGAATAAAAATGTTAATAAAGATAATCATTTAAAGATTTTGAATGTCAAATGTGAAAATAAAATAAAAACTCTTTATAAATATAAAAGACAACTTAGAGTAGAAAAAATTTCAAAGCTAAGTCGGCCTCCAAGGAAAAGAATAAAACACTTTTATAAAAAGAAATTGGACAACTGCAAAAGAAAATTTAAGGACCAGGAATAAATTCAAGGCAATTGCTAAACTTTGCTTTAGATTAGTGTGTTTTTATAAAAATTACTAGTTTAGCATTTTTTAATAAAATAAGAGTTATATTAATATAAGTTTTAATTGATAATAATAATATTTAAAAATTTATCATAAATTTAATAATCATATTACGGTACTTACGTACTAGTTGCACCGGTGTCGAGAACTGGCTCCCAGTCAGTGATCCGGATCAGGCAATATGGCGACAATTTCAATATGGCGACCTATTATTAAGACCAAGACCAAGTCTTAATATTATCAACGAGTTGGATTGACTAGAGTTTCGATTATCGATTATCCTTGAGCAAGCCTAGCGAGCGGAAACACGTAACAATTCTGCCATTAACATAAGTCCTTTTAATTTACTAGATTACTTAACATTACAATTATTTTAATTTAATGATTAGATTAGATTATGAGGTTATCTCCATTATAAGAGCGGAAATGAAAACATCTAGCATTTCTATTGGTTGAGCAATTTGGTCTTTTGGGCAATTTCATTGGTTGTTCTCTTTTCCGCTCTAGTCTTGATTGTTTTGAGTGCCTTGCTCTTAAATTCGTCTCCTTTAAAATTTATTGCTTTAGTGAGTTGAGTGTTGTTTGTTTTTAGAGCCAATTTGTGTCCTTTGTGCTGTTCTTTCCAAGGTCATAATGAGTCTTTGGAATTTACCCACAACTGAAAAAGATGCGATTGCATTTTTGCAGCAACGCAATATTTTGCACCAAGAAAGGAAATGTCCCAATTCACATTCTATGCAACTGTATTTCGGTACTAGGGACTTTTGGAAGTGATATGTAGCAAACTGTTTTAAGCAATTCGGCCTTCGAACGGACACCTGGCTGGAAGGAAGCAGAATTCCCTTTGTCACAGCGATAAGGTTTATATACTGGTGGTGTGAGGAGCTGACATCAGTTACATTCTGCAAAAAAAATCTGAACATATCTGATAAAACAGTGATTGACTGGAATAATTATATGAGAGAATTGTGTACATTAGATATGGAGAGCAGAGAAAACAAGAAGATAGGTGGACCAGGCTGCATTGTAGAAGTGGACGAAAGTCTTTTTACTAAACGCAAAAATAATTGTGGCCGTATATTACCACAACAGTGGGTGTTTGGTGGCATTTGCAGGGAAACCAAAGACTCGTTTGTAGTGAGTGTTGAAAATAGAAATGGCTCAACGCTTCTGCAAAAAATCATGGAAAATATAGCGGATGGTAGCATCATATACTCTGATAGCTGGAAAGGCTATCAGAGTAATGCTATCGAAATTGCAGGTTTTCAACATGCTAGAGTTAATCACCGCTACAATTTCATTGATCCAGAAACAGGAGCTCATATTCAAACCGTGGAAAGAATGTGGGGGAGTGCCAAATGGAGAAACAAAAGACATAGGGGCACACCACCTGGAAACGTATCTTGTAGAATTTATATGGCGACAAAGAAGTAGAAAAGAAAATAGAGACCCGTTTGAAGCAATATTAAATTGCATATCGACCCATTTCCCACCGAAAACCCAGTGATCAATATTACCAACGAGTTGGATTAACTACAGTTTCGATAACGTTGAGCGAACTTACCGACCGGAAACGCATAGCAATTTTTTTTACGGCGCATTTGCGCCATAATATTGGAAACTAGCGCCGACTCTTGGCCATTAGATTACATAACATTAGCAATTATTAAATTAAAATAATATCTAATGTTAAGTAATCTAGTAGATTAAAAGGACTCATGTTAATGGCAGAATTGTTACGTGTTTCCGCTCGCTAGGCTTGCTCAAGGATAATCGAAACTCTAGTCAATCCAACTCGTTGATAATATTAAGACTTGGTCTTGGTCTTAATAATAGGTCGCCATATTGCCTGATCCGGATCACTGACTGGGAGCCAGTTCTCGACACCGGGGCAACTAGTACGTAAGTACCAAAACATTTTTCATTCTTTTTATAAAAAAACATAATCATAACATTTAATGGTGACCCAACGTGGCGCAATCATTTTATCAAAATAAAATTTTAACAATATATATATAGGCTTGCCATATTTTTGGTGAGTGAAACCAGGACAAATTGATATGAGAAGGGCATACCGGGGGGGGGGGATGAAAATGGAGCGAGTAACAGGAGTGGGGGATCTAATTCTTAGTCTCCCCACTTTATTAAACTAAAAGAGGAAATTTTGCTACTTATTTTTGCTAGTTCTTGCATTTGCTCTCTGATTACAGTTACAATCGTTCTCATTTCTTTGGCACTGCATTCATTGTAGAAAAGTGACCAATTCATAAATAATTCTTAAAAACTAAATCCATTACTTTATACATTTACAGGCGATTCCGGGACATTGATAAACGCGGGTGGGACGCCAGGACAAGAGACAAATACCGGGACGTATGGCAAGCATATATATATATATATATATATATATATATATATGTATATATATATATATATGTCTGTTCGCTACAAAGTATCTCTAAAAAAATGGTTCTGAAGAAATTTTCGATGGGGTGATGTCAATCGGAGAAATAAGGGCTTAAAACTTTGAAAGCGTTTCGTTTTGTTCTTTTACAGGGGGGGGGGGGGGTCGGTTTATTTATCCCACTTTTTAATTGATTGTTTTAAATTGAAATTATCAGTAAAATTAGTCTTTTCGTAAAGGAAGTAAGAAAATGAGAAACTTAGTGTTCAAAATATCTCCCACAAAAGCTGGATTTATTTTTTGAGTTAAATTACATGTTTATATACCTAAAATTCTTGTATTTTACGCTTTTTTCCAATCAAATACCACAACACACAAGCGTTTACTCGTAGAAAAGGTAAGCCAAAAATGGCGGCAGTTCACCACGCTGTCTTCCTACCCTAACCCACCGGCTACACCCTTTCGTCCAGTATTGCCAACGAAATCGGCGCGCCGACTGAATAGGTTCGGCGGCGGCGCGCCACTCAAAACCCGGCGTGGCGTAGCGGCGCCGGCGCGGCGCGCATGTCTATGTTGTACCTTTGACCTGGTCAAAGATACAACACCTAGTCGTGGTCAGAGGTACAACACACTGGTAGCGCAAATTATAAAGCATGCTAAAAATGTTAGGGTTAAGATAAATCAATTTCAGAAGCTACACCATGTTTCTTATTGTAATAGCTACTTTGTCAAATGATATCCATCTAAAAAGACGTAATACAAAAAAAAATTATTAGGCAAACCGTTATCAATAAATAACTTACATTTTTATAATAAAAATGGATAAGTATTTTTTGCAAGAATATTCTTTGACTCGAACTATCCAAAGTAGGTTACACAAGCCCTTCAGTGAAGGAGCTAAACACTAATCACACCAAAATTTATAAAATGTTGCTACGTGCCGCGACAGCCTCGGTGGTCAAAAGTACAAGACGGTCAGAGGTACAACACCTTCCCCTATATATATATATATATATATATATATATACATATACATATATACATATACATATACATATACATATACATACACTAGCTGTTACCCGGCGTGCCATGCTACACCTACTTTCTTTATATAGAACAGCCTAAATAAATTAGGAACAAAATAAGTATTATTAAAATATGATAACACGGATCTGTAACTGTTTTGAGCCCGTGACCTCTCAACTGTGATTCCTAGACGACTTTGACCTACCCTATCACACCCACGTATCAAGACATACATGTATGCCAACTTTGGTAAAAATCGATCTAACGGTGTGGATTTGTATAAGGCACAAACGTACAGACAGACATCTGGATTTTTTTTTGACCTAGTCTAGGAGATTTCTCGAATCAAGACCTATCATTATTCTAAGTTTGATCAAAATCGGTCAAACGGTGTGGATTTGTATAAGTAACAAACAAACAAACAAAATGACAGACAGAGATATATGGGTCGAGGTTAGCTCAGTGGTAGAGTACTGGACTAATAAGCTGGAGGCCTGAGTTCAAATCTCGAGCTAGCACTAAACATTTTTTCTTCTAGTGTGTTCGTTCATGGGTTGAATTCGGCCTCCCTGACCGTCCCTAGTCCAACACAGCATTTAATTAATTTAAAAATGGGTACCTTGGTTGGTGCTAATGACTCTAGCAGTCAAAGCAGCTAAGAAGAAAATCAGGTAGCCCGAGCATAGTACTAACCACACTATCTCCCTAGTATGCCGTATGGTCATGAATCAGATACCTCTATAGTATCTGCCCCTCAGGGCCCTCGTGGCCTGTTACGGGGCTGATTTTATATATGTGTATATATGTATGTATATGTATATATATATATATATATATATATATATATATATATATACACTAGACATGCGCGCCACGCCGGGTTTTAATGACGCCGCCGCCGCCGCCGAGCCTATTCAGTCGGCGCGCCGAGGGGAGGAAATCTACTAGTGTACTGCATGGTGACCGGCCGGCGCCATTTTGTGCTTACCTTCTGATCGATTAAACGCTTGTATGTTGTGATCGTTGATTGGAAAATGACAAAGCTTGTATCAGAAAAGCCTAAAATAAAAGAATTTTATATAAACATACTCGACGATATAAAACTAAAAATACGTCCGACTCTCAGGAACTGCGTCATCTTAGCGCGGTTCCCTTCTTAGCCCTAGGGCTATTTGTAAAGGAATAAATACAGTTTATGGATAGGGTTTGATCTTTCTTTAAAAATATAAGAGAGAAAACGTTATTTAAGACAAAATAAAATGGGCTCCACAATTAAATTGGTTTGCTAGGTATACAGCGTGCTTATCATCCATTCGGAAATAGGGTCAATTTTCAGGCTGAAGATGTAAGGATTTCGAAATAAGTAATAGAGAATAAAGAAGATGAAGACGAAAGAAGGAGATAGTGATGGATGAGAAGGAATTTCCAAATCTCAAACAAAAGGAAGTTTAAGAAGCCACAACAGGAAATTGACAGTATCCTAGGACTCCCCGACAACACAAAGTTCGCCCCGTGATAACACTATTATCATTAAGTGTCTCATTTTCTTGCCTTATAGACTAATTTTTTTTTTTTTTTTTTTTTTTTTTTTTTTTTTTTTTTTTTTTTTTTTTACGGCGCATCGACGTCTAGGCCATTAGCGCCGACATCCAGGGTGCAGAAAGGAATGTTCCCAACGAGCCGTGGGATGAGAACATTCCTGCCGCCGCGGCGGCCCCGGGGATCGAACCCACGATGTACCCAAACCGAAAATGAGTTACATAAACATTTGTTCCACTATCAAAAACTGTAACAGATATCGCTTTAAAAACGGTTTCATTTGTTTTCGTATGTTAAGGAATATATTACGCGAGTATCTGCAAGCATATAAACCCGTAGACATAAGCGTTACGATTTTTTTCGCGGGAAGTTCTCGCCAACACCACTCGGAGGACGGATTCTACTGGTTAACGAACTTGACGTTTCAAATTAGACGATTTTTGTACCAAAGATCTTCAAAATCTGACCATCAGCCACCATGGCTATTTCTGAGCCTGTGATATATATATATATATATATATATATATATATATATATATATATATACTGTGATTAAAATTTTAACATCTCCCTTGGGGGTTAAATAAAAATAGCCCACGCCGCGCGCGCCGCCGCCGCCGGCCATTTTAGTCCAGCGCGCCGCCGCCGGAAAATTCAGCCTCGGCGCGCATGTCTAATACACACACACACAAATTTGAACCACCGTTATTTTCGGTCTCTAGGGGTTCTGAAATGCGAAATTTTGTATTCGGCACTTCCGGATTGCGTCGTGAGGTCAACCTTATAAGCGGATTTTTTCCCTATGGAGGGAGGGAGGACCCTCACCGTCCAGGTCATTCTGGAAGAGACATTCTCATATCATATAGTTTATATTAGCATAAATATGCTTTAACCGATGACTAAACTAAAAAAAATTTACACAAACGTGTCCGCTGGTGTTCGCGCATGCGCAGTAGCCATGTAAGAAAAATAAGACTGTAATTTATACTGCAGTATCAACTGAAGCTACAGCATATTTATTTTCCTGAATTTGAGCAGAAGCTCTAAACGATTTTTTTTATTTAATGTAATTTATTTATTTCCAAAGATGCGTAGCTATTTAGGCGGTACGAAGTTCGCGGATTCAGCTAGTTAAATAAATAAATAAACAAACAAGAGAGGGAGCCGGCCCGGGCCGGGCCCGGACGGGAAAGAATATCTACTTCCCTTTCTCAATGGGGCCCGGCCGGGACACGAGCTCGGCACGGTCTAGCGTGAACTAGTCCATTAAAAACAGTGGTGTGATTGTTTCACCGGGGCCCGGCCCGGTCTAGCGTGAATAGGTTATAGCATGCATGCTGCCTTGGCAACCGGGTCCCGTCCATACCCCGGCCCGGTCTAGCGTGAATAGGCCTTTATAAGAGACTAAAAGAAACAAATATTTTATGTCAAAGACAAAAGGGTTTGATTTGTGAAAGGTCCGTCACAAAGGCGGACAGGAGCTGCATAACTAAGCACATTCCTCAGAAGGTGTACCTAACATTTCTGATAAACTTGTTTAGATACAAAATAAATATGAATAGGTTTGACCTTTAATATTACCAGTTAATTTGTAACAGCTGAAACAATTATTATTTTACAAATAAATTTTATTCCAGTTTGTTGGGTGTGTGTGGTACTACACTACTTAATAAATGCACAAGAACTTCAAATTTTTGTTTGTTGATCGTAATGAATAATAAAAAAAATAAAAATAAATAACTGATAGAACAACAATAACAATGCAGAATACCGGATACAGCTGTTCAGAAGCATACAACAGTGCTCCTTAAAAACCAAGATGCTAAGTTTGGCAGGTTAATTCAATTTGAAGACACTATAGAGTAAACTCAAACTTCTAATGAACAAATTTTGTTTTGGTGTTTAAAACAAATGTTCATATTGGTGGGGTTCTTGTCAACCATGTTTCTTTGGAAAGGAAATACAAATAACAGCGGGTATGGGCAAATTTATAACTTGGTTCCAGAATAACCCCCTTCCTAATGGACCAATTTAGTTTATTTTTACTATACATCATTCTCTATAGATACTCATGGCATATGCCAAGTTTTGTTACAATATAAAAATCATTAAGGCTGGTATGGACAAATTACTAATTTGTAAAGTAAACCCCCCTCCGGTTGGACTGATTTTGCTGGAGAACAAACGTCCAATTGTTTGCTAAGGGAATGAAATTTACCTAGTTTTGTGGGGGAAAACAAAAACTCTGGCAGGAATCATTTTAACAGACACACATGTTTATGTGTATGTATGTATATGTATATGTATATATATATATATATATATATATATATATATATATATATATACACACACACATATACATACATACATACAATTTTTATTATAATTTTTGTATTGATTTTCATGATGGCCTCATGAAGATTACTTTGCCTATTTGTCATATTCCCCCCTTCTGACTTGATTTTTCTTCATATCATTTATCTACTGGGTGACCCGATGGGCATGAGTTTTAAAGCGTGAACACTAAGGTTGTGGGTTTGATTCCTCCCAGGGGTCATGGCTTTTCCTACAAGAAAAAGAAAAGGCACCAGCCCTATTCTAGCTAGAAAAGGGTGGTAACATGTAGAAAATCCATCCTAAAATTCTGTGCTATTTATAAATGGAAGTTAACATTTAAATAAACATATCTATTTACACAGCTTCTTACTTTTCTCTGCTTCCTTTATAAACATTTACTTTATACCATTTCACAAACCCCTCATCTCAAAAACGAGCAGATTTTTTTTTTTAATACTGGTTTAATTTCCTTGAATAGAAAGTATTAGTTACTAATATTATTGGTAGTTAAGTTAGAGGTCTAAATGCAGACCACAGAACATGCTTTTGTATCCATCCACCATAGCATGACATTCTTATAGGCTTAAATTAATTACTTGCTTATAGTGTATCAGGCAAAAGGTCAAAAAATAAATAGTAAGCATTAATAATTATGTTAATTAGATTTGTTAATTATGATTATTATTATTTGTTGTCGTTCCGCCTGATATATAATAAGTAGGATCACTTTTCAATAACTAGATTATTTGGAGCATAATAATAAGTCTTCTACCTGTTGCCTCTTATATTTCTAATTAATAAAAAAGTAGGCTTTGAGACAAAATGCAGTATAATGTCTACATCCCATGTGGCAAATTGGACAGTTCAAATTTATTGGGGATGAAGTGAAAGTAAGAGCACAGGTCACTGTATAAAAAATTTAAAAAAAAAAAAAAGAAGATATATTTTCTTTTCTTTTTTTTTTTTTGTGCATTAGCTGCCTGGGCCATTAGCATAAACAGACATCCTTGTTAAATATAACAAAGTCCGTCACGCAGGAGCTGCATATCTAAGCACTATCCTAAGAATTTGGGTAGTGTAGACTGCTTTCCAGAACAATTTGCTTAAAATATCCTACATAAATAAAATAAAAACATGAATAGTTCTCTTTTAAATTTGTAATGAGTAACTGATCAATTATTAATTTGCTTCCAGAGTTATGTTTACACATGGTACCTATTACACTACGTAATAAATACAAAAACCTCATATTATCGTATTTTGATCTAACGCAGGAACAGGATACAGTCACTCTAGTGGTAGAAAGCGCTCCTTGCGGCGGCTTTGTGAACCTACGTCAGACGGGCTTTTCTATTGAAATATATTACAAATTAAACCCACGCTTTCCGATTGACCAATTCAGCTCATTTTTACAACACTTCTTTCTTATGAGTTACCCACGACGTATACCGCGTTTCGTTACAATACAGCAGAAATTACGACCGGTATGAGTATATTAGGAATTTGGGCCCGGAGTAAACCCCCCCTTCTAATGAACCGATTTAGTTTATTTTTACAACACATATTTACCTGTAGATTACCACTACGAATATCGAGTTTCGTCGAAAAATACTAAAAATCACGGCTGGTAGTGGCGAATTGGTATTGTGGGTCCGGAGTAAACCCCCCCCCTCCTAATGAACCGATTTAGTTTATTTTTACAACATATATTTACCTGTGGATTACCACTACGAATACCGAGTTTCGTCGAAATATACCAAAAATCACGGCTGGTAGTGGCGAATAGGTATTGTGGGTCCGGAGTAAACCCCCCCTTCTAATGAACCGATTTAGTTCATTTTTATATCTCTCTTCTCTCTATATTACCACTACGAATACCAAGTTTCGTTGAAATATAACAAATATTACGGCTGACAGTCAAATTAGTGTTTTGGGTTCGGGGTAAACCCCCCCTTCCGGTGGACCGACTTTGGTGGTTAACGAACTCGTTCAATCGTTTGCTAATTGAATGCTATATACCAAGTTTCGTGATGAAAAAACAAAAACTCTGGCCGCTATCGTGTTAACAGACACACACACACACATATATATATATATATATATATATATATATATATATATATATATATATACAGATATATATATAAATATATATATATATATATATATATATATATATACAGATATATATATAAATTTTAACGGGGGTCATTTTCGGTGTCTACTGGGTAGGATCGATAAAGATTTGAAGAAATTTTTCAAAAATTCCGTCATGAGTCCAACCTCAATAGCTACTTTCCTTCGGAGGAAAGTGCTAAAACAAGATTAGACAAGGAGGCTGTTATAGGCAGTATGGCTCCAATGAATCTTGAAAACAGCAGGGATTCTCATTTGCCGAGAAAATAGTAAAATATCAAAATAAACAAGATGGAGATTGCAAGAGTAACTCATTACAAATTCAACACAATTAAACATTGGAAGCAGTATAGGAATCTTCTAAGTCAGCGAACTATTAAACAGTCCTCGTAATTTATTTAAATTTTAACATCCATTATAATTAACTGAGAATTTTAGGACGGGTTATCTATAGGTCACCACCCTTTTCTAGCCAGGATAGGCCTGATGCCTTTTCTTTTTCCCAAAGAAAATCCACCATCCCTAGTGTGGGAATCGATCCCACTACCCTTGGCACAGAGTGTTAAGTGCTTATGCCTCAACACTCATGGCCGCCAGGGCCTCCTACCCGTAATTTAAAATATGCAATATATGTATTATTTTTTATTATAAATTGCTTCTTCCACAGTACTGGACACTGTTTTCGTATTAGGAAAAAAAATTCAAAATTAATAATGAAGGTTTATAAAGCTAATGACCTCAGCAGTCATTTCACTAAAAAAAAAAAAAAATGTAAAATAAATAACTCAAACAAAGAAAAGTTTCTAGACTGTACTTTCCTATTCCAAGCTGGTACTAATACTGACTTATAAAAACAAAACACCCCAAAATCAGGGAGGGGAGATTTTTCATATTAATTCCTGAGAAAGGGACTGGAATTCTGTTCATAAAAATGTTCAACGATTACTAAACGGTTTGTATTGTTAAATAAGCATGCTGACAACCATGATGATGTATGGTATTTATGAATTCTATTTTAATGTCTTCAGAAGTAATTTAGGGGAGATTTGTCTTCTTAACCCCCGTCCCCGTCTTTGTGGGTTCTGAACTTGCTTTGTTCTTATTCTTGGTTTTGTTACAGGAACAGATCAGCTGAAGGAACATCCTACCCAGTACTACCGGCTATTAATGATCAACATAATTTATCACTTATGGATATGAATTTAATAGGAAAAGCTACTAAGCTTGAGATATTAACAGATTACAAAGCTTTCAGTTGTGAGATAAACCCAGCGCCTTATTTCCCTGATGCAGATACATTATTGGGACAAAGATCTGAAACAATAGAAATCCCTAAAAAGTCAGTGTTTTCATCATTATCTCAGACAAATATATCAGAAGAGAACGAAAATTCCGTCAAAGCTAACATTGGAGATTGTGACGTTCAAGCTAAATAAAAATTGGATATGAAATTGCAACAAATAGATTATTTGATGTACTATTATGGTCTAACCCCAAATAACAATGAACTTTTTATTCGTAATATATCAATCAAAGTGAAGTGAAAACAATTTGTTTTTCTTTCTTTAGTCAGTTTACCAGAACAAAATTTCACTCCAACATGTGCCATCTTTTTTAAAAAATATACATTTATATTCTTCTAGTTTAGTAGGTTGATAGTAATGAAATAAAAACAGTTGATATCACAAAATTACATTAACAAGTGATCAATGTACAGGGTGCATTTCGAAAGTAATGCAATTGAATTTCCCGTGTCTCTCCTATTGGTCGCAGTGGGATCCAACCATTTAGGGTAGATGTGGGAAATGCTATGCTTTGCTGCGATATTGGTCTCAGTGCTCTCCAAGGTTTGGAAGTGGCTGGACATCACCTTAGATATTGTAAACATCTGCATTCCAACAGTGTCATGGAAAAAATAAATCTAGCAATTTTACGTGAATAAGTTTTGTTTGTGCTAAAGAGAGAAATCTTTTAAGGAGACTAAAAAAATGGTCTTAAGGATTAGGGGGACTCTTCCCTGTCATACTCAAAATATTCGAGTTGGTTACAACACTTTGCAAGTTTAACACTTTTAGGCCCGATGCCTTCGAACAAAATTTCCAACAGGGCCCAAGTCTTCCTTTTGTATAGTTATTTCGGCAAACATATAAAAAAATAATTAAGTGAAGAAACTTTTAAAATTACGTACTTTTATGTACGAGTGGATTAATTACAATTTAGTAAAATGTAAAATACGGCATGAAGAAAATATTCGCGCAGATTCAGTATCATACGATACCAGACCCGCAAAACTAAGGGAGAATAATGTAATGAGGTCCCAAATATGAAGGGTATAGGACAAGGCCTGGAGTAGTGGGGATAGAAAGAAAGCTAAGCTACATGCCACGACGCTGGGCCTGAACGAGTTAAAGAGGAGGTTTAAACGCTCTTTGTGGCTGCCAACCAATGTTCACTTTTGTTTATTCCTCATTATCATTACAAATCCCACCCCGGCTGATACATCATTGGAAGATATATTCATCGTCACAAATGTATAATAGTAAATGTTCTTAACTTTCAACAGTATCATGCTGCATTAATCTTACTCCCCCTCCAACCGAGGCAAACATTTGATGAAATTGGTCTCTTTTCTTTCTTAAAACGGGGATGCCTTGATTTTTTGCTCAAAATTGAGGTCACTGTTTTTTTGTTGGCAGATGGGGAACCAGTGTGTTTCCATTATGATAATTGCCTTTTTGTCTCAGAGTTGCAGTGAGCCAATCTTGTTTCACCACCAGTCACAATGGAGCTCGGAAAATTCAAATCGCTCGAGGAACTTGTGAGTGGAGTGCTAGTGACGGATACAGTTTGTGTTAAAATCAGGCATATTTATTTAAATATTTCCATACTATCTATCTATTATACTAATATCAATTATTAATTAAGATAATAATTTAAGGGTGGTAACCTATAGATAACCCGTCCTAAAAAATTCTTAGTTAATAATAAATGGACGTTAAAATTTAAATAATAATGAATGGGCGATAAGGACTTAATTATACAAATAATACCATAATAATTAAAATATTTCATTTAATAACTCAATCAAGCCAGTAGTAGTACAATTTGGTAGAAAACAATTTAAAGGTCTCAATAAGTATTGTCTTGGCAGTGAATGTCTGAAACATTTATAAAATTAACAAATTTATTTCATAACTGGTATGTACCTACATGTTTAGATTTCAATGTAATAACCAGCTATTATAATTTAAAGCAAAGGCACATATTTTAATGTTTATTTTATAATTTACATTTTTATAACTGTGTATTTGTACAATATAAAAACTTACTATGAATATATTATATTTAAATTAATAATAATTTAAATGTACATGGCCTAACAAGCGAAATTAAAATCTGTACGATTATATTACAAAAGTGTTATCCTAACAAGTGCTTGAATAGTAGTAGGGTCACCAATTATTGATTATTGCACACACTTCCAACAATTTACATATTATTTTAATTTATTTTTATGTGACCCAAGAAAGCAATGTAGTCATAACAAATACACATACCAACTAAATAACATTAAAAGTACAACAAGGTACATAAAAAACTCTAAGGACTAGAAAACAAAACTTGTTTACATAAACTTTGGGTATTTTAACTGATCAGATTTTTATTAGTTAATAAATCAGATTGCAAGGAATCAGTGCATTCTCAAGCAGTGTCGAACTAGCTAATAAATTAAAAAAATAAAAAGAAACAAAGAAAGTATTTTTTGGCCTGTATTTACAAACAATGATGTACAATAAATATTAGAATAGAAAGACAAAATATTGGCAATAATTATAAATATATTAACATTATTTAGAATAAATTTTATTAAAGTCAATAATCAATCTATACAATAATAATATATACACTATTTTTACAAAAAAAAAAATAAATAAATAAAAAAATAATAATAAATGAATGGAGATTGGTGTAGTATGAAATAAGAGGTGGTCTGATTAGAGAGCATTTTGTTAGCATTGGAATGCATTTAGGATGTATAATTCATTAGTTCAACATTCTCCATTCATTTTATGACTCATATAGGTTTCATCAAACAAGAAATGCTTCAAATAAATAAAATACACCACAACTGAACAAAAAAAATGCCCTCCTATAAAACATAAAAATACTGTCGACTTGTTGAAACTATTAAGATACAGTTTCTTTTATTTTAGTATACAATATAAATAAAATCAAACACCATGACCTCAATCGTACATCATTACAGATTATATAACCAACAAATTTAAATAAATTATCACCATTTCACAGCTTTATCATATCTCAAACTGAGCATTTGAAGAAGTATAAATACTGTTAACACTAATAACGAACAATAGAAGTAATAATGAGATTGTTTGGTCTAAGATGCAGGGGAAAAGAGGATGTAAAGCAGAAGTCATTTAGACAGTTTGCTTATCACTCGTATCAATGCTCCATTTTCATCCTTAAGTCGCTGGTTTTCACATTTAAGTTGTTCAAGTTGCTAAAAAACAAAAAAATAAATAAGTAAATTAATTAAATTGAAATATAACTATATCAGTTAATTAGTAATTCTATAAACAACAAATGTAAGCCTGAAATTCTATTGAATACGTGTAATAATATAAAGTAATTAAAGGGAGGTAGTGTTTAATGTTTATGAATACTCAAAACAATTTATTATAGTTTCAATTGTTTTCAGTCTTACCTTTGACTATAATGTTTGTAATAATTTGTCGCTTTCTCACCGGAAGAAAAATTGTGCCATTTTTATGAAATATAGCAAAAAAAACTTTCATTTAATTTCAAATATCAAGTTCGTTAACCAGCAGAATCCGTCCACCTGAACATGGGTTTTAAAGCAAAATTTGGGCAAAAAAAAAATAACACTTAAGTCATTAATAAAGTTAATATGCTTGCAGGTACTCTTTTTATAGGTTCTTTAACATAGGGAAATGAAAGCAGGTTTCGTTTGAGTGCTCAAAACTGAGCCAAACTCAGTGGTATAAAAATATTAAGTCCATGTACGGTCCGTACATGCTTTATAATCACATAAAGTCTATTTGTTCTTTTTACAGCCTAGTTGAATGAATGAATAAAGGAAAAAACACTTTATCCTGGGACATTTTAGCCCCATAAGATTACACTTGAATAATTGAATAAAATATAGATTAACTTAACCCTTTGATGCATGATGTTTACTTTTCTCATAAAAAACATCTGAGAGGTAGAAATAGGCCTCAGGATAACGGGAAAAATACGGAAAAGAATTATCAATTTTTTTTCGAGTAATTTATGAAAAACTGAAAGATGCCTGTAGGCATCATTGTGCAATCAAAATCACAAATGGTAATCCTTGAAACATGATTTGCCTTTAGTTAAACACAAATAAAGTTCACATTTATCATAGTAACCACAAGTTTGGTTCTTGTAGTTTTCCATCCTGCATCTCATCTTCTGAGATACATCAGGCAGTACATCCTCAAACAAATCATTCAAATTTGAGAAGGGACCATTCAAATCGTCGCCATTTACCTCTAAAACATTGGCTGAAAATACTCAAAGGTTCAGAAAGAACATTGTCGTCAACATCTTCATCATCCTCACTATCATCTGGTGCTGTGATTATATGAAAAATCTGTTTCTCTTCTCCCCATTATCGATCAGATAATGGGATCCATCGCTCTGACCTCAGTACCAGATGCACGATGGTGCCCTCAGGAAACAAATGAACAACCTCAAAAATTGGCACAAAAAAATAAAACTTCAATAAAACAAACTTTCACTGCGTAAAATACACCACTAGTACCAGGAGTAAGATTTTTTTTAGGTCAGAATGGACGTTTTTAATAGTATTGTGGCCTTGCGAAACGGGTTCCCTCGGGGTTAGAAACGAGACTCCTGGTTTAGTCAACATTATTCCTTCTTGGGAACAAAGTAAAATGTTCAAAATCTTCCAGTCCCTTTGACACTTGTTGATGCTTACAGGAAACGAAATATAATTTGAAAAAACTGAACATAGTGCTCTGGGAGTGTAAAATATAATATGTCTGCAGGCATCACGATGCAACAAAGGGTTAAATAATAAAATTACATAAACTTAACTATTAAAATAATGAAATGCCTCAACATGAGAGGGAATGAATGTGGAATATGAGAGCGAGGAAGTAATGAGTGAGGGAAAAGTAGAAAAAGTCCGATTTGCAGGAACTGCATCATCTTAGCGTGATTCCTTTTATATCTCTAGTGCTATTAGTAAAGGAATAGTAGCAGTTATTGGTGGGGTTTGATCTTTTGTGGAAAATATAAAATATAATCTTGAAGAGAAAATAGATTTAAGGCGCCACAACAGGAAACTGATAGAACCATGGTGAATTCCCTCACCTTCTCAACGTTCTCTCTTGGAAACACTATAACAATGTTTCACATTTTCTTACCTTGTTTTAGTCAAATACAGAGTTGGGCATTATTTGAAATAATTATTTTAAAAATGTATTTCAAATACTATTTGAAATAAAAATGTATTTCTTATTTGAAATAAATTATTTCAAATAATCACCAAAATAATATTTTACAGAGAGACATGATATTTGAAATAAATAAATTTATTTCAAATAATCAAAAGTATTTCAAACACTAATTTTATTTGAAATAATTATTTTAGATATTTATTTTGAAATAATTATTTTAAGAAATTCACTGAAAAATTATTTTAAGAGAGTGTGAAATTATTGTTTGGTAAGTTTAAAATTATCTCTCACTATGTTAATATAAACATAAACGTAGTGATTTAATCGCAATTAATTCAATTGCATTTAACCCTTTCTGGACGGTGGGCTTCTCCAGCAGAAAGCAGTGACTGGCTGACCTGATGGTGGGCTTCTCTAGAAGCCAGCACAAAGCCATAACTGGCTTCTGTAGAAGCCACCTCACTCTATTTCGTATAAGGAGGGCAGCTTCTTTTCTTCTGTTGTATTTAGGTCGTTGCAACCTAAATGATCGAAAATTATATTTAAAAAAATAAGGATTAGTCAGATTTCTTAGTAAACGTGTTTGAGACTTCTCGGAAGATGATAAATTGCAGCCCAGTCCTTCCTCAGCTCCAGGAAGTAATATTGAAGACCATTCCAGGATTTCAACAAAGAGTAGGCTGGTAGGCTTTTTCCGAAGCGTAAACAATGTAATTTGCTGAGGAAGCATCGCAGTTTCCAGGGATATAAGTTTTCTATCAGTAGTACAAAGGTGTTACATGGAAAGGTTTCTGCACTAATTTAAGAATATATATATATTACTAATACAAGAATACAAATCTAAAAAAAAAAAAAAAACAAGACAATTGTCGAGCGCCCTTTGAAGGGAGCTAGCTAGTAGCTGTCAGGAGGGACAGGCAGGTATCGGGAGGGTCCCGTCACCGGGTACTCTCCCTCATACGACTGCTGCCATCTCTTTAGGGTTAACCATTCATTTGTTAAAGGAGGTAATAGGAGAGATATTGATTAAGGTCATTTTAGGAAGGATATAGAAGGTGGTATTAGGAAGGATTTTGAAGGTAGTATTAGGAAGGATATTGGAGGTGATATTAGGAAGGATATTGGAGGTGGTATTAGGAAGGATATAAAAGGTGGTATTAGGAAGGATACTAAAGGTGGTATTAGGAAGGATATAGAAGGTGGTATTAGGAAGGATATTGAAGGTGGTATTATGAAGGATATAGAAGGTAGTATTAGGAAGGATTTCGAGGGTGCTATTAGGAAGGATATTGGAGGTGGTATTACGAAGGGTATTGAAGGTTGGAATCGATATATTTGCTAATACAACCTTTTATATACATTTGATATGCCACTTTCAATATATTTTCTAATTCATACGCCAATATCCATTCCAATACCACTTTAATATCCTTCCTAATACCACCTTCAATACCAGCTCAAATATCCTCTCTAAAACCACCTTGAATACCATCTTCAATACCCTTCCTAAATCCACCTTTAATACCCTTTTTAATACCAGCTCCAATATCCTCCCTAATACCAGTTCCAATATCCTTCCTAATACCACCTTCATTACCCTTCCCAATACCACCTTCAATGCCATTCCTAAATCCACCTTCAATACCCTTCCTAAATCCAACTTTAATACCCTTCCTATTACCACCTCCAATACCCTTCCTAATACCACCTTCTATATCGTTCTTAATACCACCATCTATAGCCTTCCTAATACCACCTTCTATATCCTTCCTAATACCACCTTCTATATCGTTCTTAATACCACCATCTATATCCTTCCTAATACCACCTTCTATATTCTTCCTAATACCACCTCCAATATCCTTCCTAATACCACCTTCTATATCCTTCCTAATACCACCTCCAATATCCTTCCTAATACCACCTTCTATATCCTTCCTAATACCACCTCCTATATCCTTCCTAATACCACCTCCTATATCCTTCCTAATACCACCTCCTATATCCTTCCTAATACCACCTCCTATATCCTTCCTAATACCACCTCCAATACTCTTCCTAATACTACCTCCTATATCCTTCCTAATACCACCTCTTATATCCTTCCTAATACCACCTCCTATATCCTTCCTAATACCACCTCCTATATCCTTCCTAATACCACCTCCAATATCCTTCCTAATACCACCTCCAATACTCTTCCTAATACCACCTTCTATATCCTTCCTAATACCACCTTCTACATCCTTCCTAATACCTTCTTCTATATCCTTCCTAATACCACTTTCTATATTCTTCCTAATACCAGCTCCAATATCCTCCTTAATACCAGTTCCAATATCCTTTCTAATACCACCTTCAATACCCTTCCCAATACCACCTTCAATGCCATTCCTAAATCCACCTTCAATACCCTTCCTAAATCCACCTTTAATACCCTTCCTAATACCACCTTCTATATCCTTCCTGTTACCACCTCCTATATCCTTCCTAATACCATCTTCTATATCCTTCCTAATACCACCTTCAATACTCTTCCCAATACCACCCTCTATATCCTTCCTCATACCTTCTTCTATATCCTTCCTAATACCACTTTCTATATCCTTCCTAATACCACCTTCAATACCTCCTAAATACGGTTTCCAATATCCTTCCTAATACCACCTTCTAAATCCTTAATTTATTTGAAATAATATTATTTCAAAATAATTTATTTTAAGTAAAGATGGAATGGTTGAGGTTTTTTTAGCCGAATCCTAGGCTAAAAAAACCTCAATATGATTTTTGTTAAAAAAAATCTTTATTTTGGACGTTTCGGCTACTCATTGGTAGCCTTCATCAGCAATGGAAATGCCAGACACTTTCACAAGGGTTACTTAACTGTCAACCTTGGTCTTCCTCTGCCTCCCGGCATTTCCATTGCTGACGAAGGCTACCAATGAGTAGCCGAAACGTCCAAAATATAGATTTTTTTTTAACAAAAATCATATTGAGGTTTTTTTAGCCGAATCCCAACCATTCCATCTTTACTTATCACCTCGACGGCTAACTATCTAATCATCATGATAATTTATTTTAAATAAAATTATCTCAAATATATTATCTTGAAATAACTGTATTTGAAATACATTATTTTGAAATAATGTTATTTCAAATACATTGTCTTGAAATAATTGTATTTCAAATAAATTATTTTAAAATAATTGTATTTCAAATAACTGTATTTTGAAATAAATGTATTTGAAATAATTCTTTGAAAATACATTTCCTTGAAATAATATTTTAAATACATTGTTTCAAATACATTATTTTGTATTTGTATTTGAAATACATTTTGCCCAGCTCTGGTCAAATAATTTTTTTACTGTTAAATGCAATTAAAATAAGCAACAAACAGTTAAAACGTTAGGTAAACACTTACAAAAACCCGTTCAAAAGATCAAAACTAACAATTGCGAATTTTCAAGTCCTTATTTTTCCGATTGACATCGCCCCATCAAGAATTACATCAGAACCTTTTCTGTAGAGAATATAGTAATCTTTCGAATGGTTACCTTCCACTTACCATGATTTCCTAACCGTTTTCGAGATATTTTAGAAAATATACCAAAATCCCAAATCTTTTCATGCCTGGTAATGAAATATTTTATTTCTAGTACTATCTTAACTCCAAACGTAACGAAAATTTACCTATCGTAGATTAGATGAATATGAAACGTCTGGAACAAGTTTCAACTGAATTAATAGTTTCTGAATGCCCAAATTGAAAATTAGTTTGGAAAAGTAGGTGTTTCAATGTTTCTCAAACACAGTTACAGATATCGCTTTAAAATTGGTTTCATTTGTTTTTCTATGTAAAGAAACCTATAATACGAGTACCTGCAAGCATATAAACTTGAATGTGTAAGTGTTACAATTTTTTTTGAACGAATTTCACTCCAAAAAGCATATTCCGGTGGACGGATTCTGCTGGTTAACAAACTTGACCTTTCAAATTAGGAGAACGATTTTTGAACCAAATTTCATCCAAATCGGACCATTTTTGAGCCACCTAGAGAGCAAACAGACATATACAAATATGGGATCTAAAACATGAAATTTTCATGTCAGCACTTCCGGATTGCGTCATAAGGGCTAACTCATAAGCGGGTTTCTGCCCTATGGAGGGAAGAAACAAAAATGTGAGAGAAAATAAAAGAATAACAAATAAATGCTTATATATATATATATATATATATATATATATATATATATATATATATATATATATATATATATATTGTAATGATATTTTACATTACATATTTAAAATTTTTAAATTCGAATAACCGTTAAAGGTAAAAAAGGCGGGAAAAGACGAATACAAGGTTTGCGGAAAATAAAAAAACAAATAAATTTTTTCTTATATTTAACTTTCATCAAAAATTAAAAGTTCTAAATTAAAAACTAACACAGAAAATTCGGAAAATCCAATAAAGCTCATTGATATGTTAAGTTCATTGTGATAAACAATTATTATTTGTTATATTGGTCTAGCAGTCGATACAGGTAGCAGTGGATACCGGTATGACGCTCCCGCCATAAAAAGTTGAGGGCAGTCTGTGAAAAGGTGGCTCCAGGTTCACATGAGAGTCGGTTACAAGAGACAAGTACAAGCAGTCACATATAGTGCATTTTTAAAGAAACATTCCATTCCGGATGCAGCTCCAGTTTGGTGTACAGTGGTATCATAGTCAGTCTTTTTGAAAGCAGTGCAGTCTGTTGAGTTAAAAGGAAGATGCATTTGTAACGAGGATCCTGTTCTCTGAGGTTGGTCCAGATTTGGCTTTATATCAGGTAATGCTTGTTTGTCTAATTCGGAATGTAACTTATCTATGAGTTTTTTCTTATGTAAAATGGTTTTTGTGTTACTTTAGTGAAAATCGAACCCTAACCCTGAGATAAAGAGTTTCTAACATCAATTATTATAAAAATTTTATTATATTGGTTCCCAACGTAGAGGTATACGTAGAATAAAACATTATAAAAAAAAAACAATTTCTTTTTTATTTTTTAATATTATAACATTTTGGCGACCCAACGCGGCGCAATTATCTAATTCAAATAGTTTAAATATAAACAATTTCTTTTTTATTTTTTAATATTATAACATTTTGGCGCCCAACGTGGGGCAATTATCTAATTCAAATAGTTTAAATATAGACAATTTCTTTCTTTTTTATTTTTTAATATTATAACATTTTGGCGTCCAACTTGTTGGCTAAGTAAAGAAATAATAAATAAATTAAAATGTCGGAAAATAATATTTTAAATATTTCGAATGGAAGCCAGAACGCGTCTGGTGATGACGTCATCCAATGCGAGGAAGTTGAACTCTCGGAAACGGCCGATGTTGCGAGTGGCGAGTTCCTACAACCAATGGATAATACTATGGAACCAATGGCTAATACTATGGGCGAGGTCCTGCAAATATTACTAAGCCAAATTAACGATATAAAAACAGGACAAGCCAGCCAAATCAACCAATTCAACCATTTTAAAACAGAACAAGTCAGACAGATTAGCGATTTAAAAACATCATTCGATAATTTTGAAAAGAAAATATCTAAAGATATAGACATTAAAATCGAGTTGCTAAAACAAGATATAAATGGGCATGTTAAAAGATTAGAAAATTCCATTGAGGATTTAGATCAAAAACAAAAAATAAACACAAAAAATATTGCTGATATAAAAAATGACTGTTTTAAACACGAAGAAAACATTTCCAAAATAGTACAGATATGCAATGAAAAATGTGATGACATTCTTATTAAAAATAATGAGAAAAATGATGAAAATTTAATTGAATGTAATGATAATTTAAGTGAATTAATAAAAGATAATTTGAATTATGATTGTAGTATTAATGATCAAAAATTTGAAGAAAATAAAATAATTTTTGAAACTAAAGATGAAAGTGAGAATGTTTGTTTAGTGAATGAAGATGGTAAAAGTAAAGAAATATTATTGAGTAATTTGAATAATAATAATGAGAAAATAAATCAAATAATTAAAAATAAAATAACTAATGATAAGTTAAAAAATAAAATAAGTACAGACGTTACGGATGAGATTTTGAAACAAAATGACATTAAAAAATTAGTTGATGATCATATAATTAATTTAAAAATAATGAGTAATAATAATGGTAATAATCAAAGTAATATAATGAATAAAAATGTTAACAACAGTGATCATCTGAAAAATTTGGACATCAAATTTGGAAATAAAGTAAAATTTCTTTTTGAGTATCAATGTCAAAATGGGATAGTAAAAATTGCAAAATTAAATCGACCCCCAAGAAAGAGAATAAAACAAATCCTTAGAAATAATTCGGACAGATGCAAAAAAAAAAAAAAAAAAAATATTAATGATAAATAGTGGATCCAGGACAATTTTTAAATTTAGAATTAGTTTAGTATAAGATTTAATTGATAATAATAATATTTAAAATTTTATCATAAATTTACAATGATAAATAGTGGATCCAGGAAAATTTTTAAATTTAGAATTAGTTTAGTATAAGATTTAATTGATAATAATAATATTTAAAATTTTATCATAAATTTACAAATCGTATTAGTTTAGAATAAGATGGTTTAATAATGATAATGTTTAAAAATGAACAATGAAAAATGATAAATTGATTTGGGAAATTATAATGAATAAAAATTATGTAACGAAATAAGTTATTGAAAATTTAAAGAAATAATAACAGGCTGGCCAATAGTTCTAATCTCGATAACCAAATTTTAAATTTTAAATTCTATTTTTTATTTTAATACCAAGCATAAATCATTTTTTTATTATTTTTTTTTTTGACAGAAGTGCAAATGTAATGATATTTTACATTACATATTTAAAATTTTTAAATTCGAATAACCGTTAAAGGTAAAAAAGGCGGGAAAAGACGAATACAAGGTTTGCGGAAAATAAAAAAACAAATAAATTTTTTCTTATATTTAACTTTCATCAAAAATTAAAAGTTCTAAATTAAAAACTAACACAGAAAATTCGGAAAATCCAATAAAGCTCATTGATATGTTAAGTTCATTGTGATAAACAATTATTATTTGTTATATTGGTCTAGCAGTCGATACAGGTAGCAGTGGATACCGGTATGACGCTCCCGCCATAAAAAGTTGAGGGCAGTCTGTGA
This sequence comes from Gonocerus acuteangulatus, assembly GCA_946811695.1. NCBI lineage: Eukaryota > Metazoa > Arthropoda > Insecta > Hemiptera > Coreidae > Gonocerus > Gonocerus acuteangulatus. The sequence continues at coordinate 50,263,950 of OX328127.1, forward strand.
AAAGGTGGCTCCAGGTTCACATGAGAGTCGGTTACAAGAGACAAGTACAAGCAGTCACATATAGTGCATTTTTAAAGAAACATTCCATTCCGGATGCAGCTCCAGTTTGGTGTACAGTGGTATCATAGTCAGTCTTTTTGAAAGCAGTGCAGTCTGTTGAGTTAAAAGGAAGATGCATTTGTAACGAGGATCCTGTTCTCTGAGGTTGGTCCAGATTTGGCTTTATATCAGGTAATGCTTGTTTGTCTAATTCGGAATGTAACTTATCTATGAGTTTTTTCTTATGTAAAATGGTTTTTGTGTTACTTTAGTGAAAATCGAACCCTAACCCTGAGATAAAGAGTTTCTAACATCAATTATTATAAAAATTTTATTATATTGGTTCCCAACGTAGAGGTATACGTAGAATAAAACATTATAAAAAAAAAACAATTTCTTTTTTATTTTTTAATATTATAACATTTTGGCGACCCAACGCGGCGCAATTATCTAATTCAAATAGTTTAAATATAAACAATTTCTTTTTTATTTTTTAATATTATAACATTTTGGCGCCCAACGTGGGGCAATTATCTAATTCAAATAGTTTAAATATAGACAATTTCTTTCTTTTTTATTTTTTAATATTATAACATTTTGGCGTCCAACTTGTTGGCTAAGTAAAGAAATAATAAATAAATTAAAATGTCGGAAAATAATATTTTAAATATTTCGAATGGAAGCCAGAACGCGTCTGGTGATGACGTCATCCAATGCGAGGAAGTTGAACTCTCGGAAACGGCCGATGTTGCGAGTGGCGAGTTCCTACAACCAATGGATAATACTATGGAACCAATGGCTAATACTATGGGCGAGGTCCTGCAAATATTACTAAGCCAAATTAACGATATAAAAACAGGACAAGCCAGCCAAATCAACCAATTCAACCATTTTAAAACAGAACAAGTCAGACAGATTAGCGATTTAAAAACATCATTCGATAATTTTGAAAAGAAAATATCTAAAGATATAGACATTAAAATCGAGTTGCTAAAACAAGATATAAATGGGCATGTTAAAAGATTAGAAAATTCCATTGAGGATTTAGATCAAAAACAAAAAATAAACACAAAAAATATTGCTGATATAAAAAATGACTGTTTTAAACACGAAGAAAACATTTCCAAAATAGTACAGATATGCAATGAAAAATGTGATGACATTCTTATTAAAAATAATGAGAAAAATGATGAAAATTTAATTGAATGTAATGATAATTTAAGTGAATTAATAAAAGATAATTTGAATTATGATTGTAGTATTAATGATCAAAAATTTGAAGAAAATAAAATAATTTTTGAAACTAAAGATGAAAGTGAGAATGTTTGTTTAGTGAATGAAGATGGTAAAAGTAAAGAAATATTATTGAGTAATTTGAATAATAATAATGAGAAAATAAATCAAATAATTAAAAATAAAATAACTAATGATAAGTTAAAAAATAAAATAAGTACAGACGTTACGGATGAGATTTTGAAACAAAATGACATTAAAAAATTAGTTGATGATCATATAATTAATTTAAAAATAATGAGTAATAATAATGGTAATAATCAAAGTAATATAATGAATAAAAATGTTAACAACAGTGATCATCTGAAAAATTTGGACATCAAATTTGGAAATAAAGTAAAATTTCTTTTTGAGTATCAATGTCAAAATGGGATAGTAAAAATTGCAAAATTAAATCGACCCCCAAGAAAGAGAATAAAACAAATCCTTAGAAATAATTCGGACAGATGCAAAAAAAAAAAAAAAAAAAATATTAATGATAAATAGTGGATCCAGGACAATTTTTAAATTTAGAATTAGTTTAGTATAAGATTTAATTGATAATAATAATATTTAAAATTTTATCATAAATTTACAATGATAAATAGTGGATCCAGGAAAATTTTTAAATTTAGAATTAGTTTAGTATAAGATTTAATTGATAATAATAATATTTAAAATTTTATCATAAATTTACAAATCGTATTAGTTTAGAATAAGATGGTTTAATAATGATAATGTTTAAAAATGAACAATGAAAAATGATAAATTGATTTGGGAAATTATAATGAATAAAAATTATGTAACGAAATAAGTTATTGAAAATTTAAAGAAATAATAACAGGCTGGCCAATAGTTCTAATCTCGATAACCAAATTTTAAATTTTAAATTCTATTTTTTATTTTAATACCAAGCATAAATCATTTTTTTATTATTTTTTTTTTTGACAGAAGTGCAAATGTAATGATATTTTACATTACATATTTAAAATTTTTAAATTCGAATAACCGTTAAAGGTAAAAAAGGCGGGAAAAGACGAATACAAGGTTTGCGGAAAATAAAAAAACAAATAAATTTTTTCTTATATTTAACTTTCATCAAAAATTAAAAGTTCTAAATTAAAAACTAACACAGAAAATTCGGAAAATCCAATAAAGCTCATTGATATGTTAAGTTCATTGTGATAAACAATTATTATTTGTTATATTGGTCTAGCAGTCGATACAGGTAGCAGTGGATACCGGTATGACGCTCCCGCCATAAAAAGTTGAGGGCAGTCTGTGAAAAGGTGGCTCCAGGTTCACATGAGAGTCGGTTACAAGAGACAAGTACAAGCAGTCACATATAGTGCATTTTTAAAGAAACATTCCATTCCGGATGCAGCTCCAGTTTGGTGTACAGTGGTATCATAGTCAGTCTTTTTGAAAGCAGTGCAGTCTGTTGAGTTAAAAGGAAGATGCATTTGTAACGAGGATCCTGTTCTCTGAGGTTGGTCCAGATTTGGCTTTATATCAGGTAATGCTTGTTTGTCTAATTCGGAATGTAACTTATCTATGAGTTTTTTCTTATGTAAAATGGTTTTTGTGTTACTTTAGTGAAAATCGAACCCTAACCCTGAGATAAAGAGTTTCTAACATCAATTATTATAAAAATTTTATTATATTGGTTCCCAACGTAGAGGTATACGTAGAATAAAACATTATAAAAAAAAAACAATTTCTTTTTTATTTTTTAATATTATAACATTTTGGCGACCCAACGCGGCGCAATTATCTAATTCAAATAGTTTAAATATAAACAATTTCTTTTTTATTTTTTAATATTATAACAATATATATATATATATATTGTAATGATAAATTACATTCTCAAAAATATTTTTAAATTCAAATAACCATCGATATTTTGAAAAGCCCGCGCAAATCACAAACCATATGTACAATTAACATCGTATTATATACGATCAAAATTAATAATATTTTTGGACAATACTGGTGTACAATATATCCATATTAAATGTACATTCAGATGGTAATAAATTAATTATTTGAAGTTACGAAAAATATAATTATTACTTTTATATATGAACCAACAAAATGCGGAAGTTAAGAAACAAGGATGCCAAGCTTTCCTGCTAGAAGGCGTCAGTTGATTCCCAGCAGTCGTGAAGTGAGGAGCTAGAGTCCATAGCTATCCTCCGAGGAATACAGAGCGCAGTCCATTGTTAATTATCATAGAAGGCGGAGTGAGAAGACAAAAGAATCCAGACTTTCAAGATACCCATTCTATGCGCGAGACCTGGCAAGAGGGCGTGTCGCCTTGAGGAAGAAATTGCTAAAGCGCAGTGTATTGAGGCTTTGTTGGAAGCGGATTGATTTAGAGGTAAAAATTGTTTTTTTTGTAATTGTTAATTCTTTTATTGTCATTTGTATTATTTTTGATATTGGTGTTTGTATCTCAGGATTGTCTGGGAATAAATATTATATTGTTCATTCACTCGGAACTTTAATCCCTGAGATTAAGTCAAATTCATAAAATAAAACTTACTCAAGTAATTAAAATTTTTTCATTCTTTTTATAAACAATAAAATCTTAACATTAAAATGGCGACCCAACGTGGCGCAATCATTTTATAAAAATTTATCTTAACAATATATATATATATATATATATATATATATATATATATATATATATATATATATATATATATATATATATATATTGTAATGATCTAAAAGGGGGTGCTCTAGAAAGAGTCAGTTTCTGGCATAGCAAAGAGTAGCATTCCTATTCAAAATAAAGGCTAAGTTATATTCCATAAGTCCATCACAAATATTATCTTTTGTCAACCAATTAAATAAATAAAAGAGTAATAAAAGGAATAGCAATTGGCAGTGCTTAGTTTGGCAGTATTTATTTTTTTTAAAAAAAGGCAGTGTAAAATAAAAGAAGAGTCCAAATATCTCGGCTAGGAGCGATAAGGTATACAAGTTTCCCAGGGAGATAAGAATAGAGGTGCTTCCAAAAGATGCCCTTTGAACATCCAGGTGGCGATCGCTGAAGACAAACTTCCTTGGCATGGTGGGAGTAACGCCTATAAAAAGGGCCTCCCCCCACCACTCGAGCATCAGAGACGAAGGGCACACGATCTCGCTGCAGAACCAGCTGGTCAGCCGACACCAAGCTCTCACTTCATCTTCTCATGATGGCCAGACACCACTCCATGATCTAGCAGCCGACCATCACTCTCATCAACATGCCGACATAACTACAACCAGTCTACCTCTTCACTTCCAGAACATCATCCGTACCATAAGCTGAGTATACCTCAATAACTGCCAATCTTCAAAATCAAATTAAATTCAAAAGCTATCTAAAATTTCATAATGACCAATATTTATATTTTAATATACAAGTTAATATTTTAATTACGTTCTAACTTATCTTTAATAACCAACATTGATACAATTATGTGAGTCAAGCAATTTTTATCTTTTATATTCTTTTTTATATCACAGCCATGCCAAATCTTAAATTATATCTTTTATTCAATATAAGTCAATTATTTCCAACTCTATTTTATTTACTATGAACCTTTCTCCTGGTATTTAATATGGTCTCAACACATAAAAGGACAGATGGTAAGAAGTGGTTCTAATTTGATATTTCTCATGCTTTTCTTTCAGGAAATTTATTAAATTAAATTAATTATTCAAATAGTTTTATTCATAAATCCGTATGTGGTGAGTTTGGTAATATTAAATGAACCCTGAGATATAATGAAAATATAATAAAAACAGATCAAATCAACTTTTCCTATAATTAACTTTTAAATATATTCAATTTTCTTATTTTTGCCCAAACCAAAACACCACAATATGTATATGTATATGTATATGTATATATATATATATATATATATATATATATATATATATATATATATATATATATATATATATATATAGGGTGTCCCAAATAAGACGGCTCAAACTTATTGTGCGGACGAACGGTTGGTCTGAGAAAAAAATGCTGGAGATAAAAGTTGTAGGGCTTGACCTAAGCTTTCTAAATATGTCAACCATTTAACATGTTGACTGCGCATGTGTGCACGGCGCTAGATGAAATGTTGAGGTTTGCAGATGACCCCTATTATTATGCACATCATTTTGAAGGGAATTAAAAAACAAAACCTTTGCCGCAAACCGCACTTCGATATCTTTAAAATCAAATGAGTTTCGTGCGATTCAAATTTTATTGTTTTAAATGAAAACTTTTTAGTAGGGACTCACAGAAGTCGGTTATGAATGTGTGATGCACTTTGAGGTATTTTTTCCTCAAAATATGGCTGATCCTCTAAAAGAATTATTCTTCCTAATAACATTAATAAAATTGAATATAAGGCTTTTTTTAAAAGTATTTAGTCTCATTTTTCGTATGAGACGTTCAATTTAAGTAATAACCCTATTTCATTGATAGATTAAATAATAAATGGTAAAGAAAGCTCTTATCTTGCAGTTTCAAAGCATCCATTTTACTGTATTTTTATTTCTTCAAAAATGAATAGTGTCAACTGATGCCACCTTGAACATCCAGGCACCTTTGAAGTCTGGAACATATGCTGTCAATTGCTCTAAATGCTTGTTCCTCCAATATGGCTCTGGAGGCTTCGACAATCCTTCCTTCTATTTGGCTTGTGTACTCGGCGGATTAGAATAGACCACATTTTTAAGTGTACCCCATAGGAAGAAGACCAGCGGAGTGAGTTCAGGTGATCTAGGTGGCCAAGAAATAGGGCCATCCCTGCCAATCCAATAGTTTCCGAATATGGAGGTTACTGCATTCGTAGCTTCTCGGGAATAATGGGCTGGACTACGATCATGCTGGAACAACATTGTACATCTTGTCTCTAGTGGTACGTTCTCCATGAGCTCTGGAAGTCGATCCAAGATGAATGTCCTGTAAGCATTCCCTGATACGGGACCTTCCAAAAAATATGGGCCAATAATTTTACTGCTCAGAATCCCACACCAGACGATTGCTGACCACCGATACAGGTGGTCCACCTGCCTTATCCAGTGAGGGTTATTCATGGACCAATAACGTGAGTTATGGCTGTTCAAGAACCCATCACTTACAAATGTGAATTCATCACTGAAGAGAACATTCCTCATGAATATCCCGTTTTGCCGTTGGATTGGCAGGGATGGCCCTATTTCTTGGCCACCAAGATCACCTGAACTCACTCCGCTGGTCTTCTTCCTATGGGGTACACTTAAAAATATGGTCTACTCTAATCCGCCTAGTACACAAACCAAAAGCAAGGAAGGATTGCTGAAGCCTCCAGAGCTATATTAAAGGAACAAGTATTGAGAGCAGTTGACATCATATGTTCCAGACTTCAAAGGTGTCTGGATGTCGAAGGTGGCATCTTTGAAGACACTATTCATTTTTGAATTAATAAAAATACAGTAAAATGGATGCTTTGAAACTGCAAGATAAGAGCTTTCTTTACAATTTATTATTTAATCTATCAATGAAATAGGGTTATCACTTAAATTGAACGTCTCAAACGAAAAACCAGAGTAAATACTTAAAAAAGGTGCGTTATTTTCAATTGTATTGTAGTTATTAGGAAGAAAAATTCTTTTAGAGGATCGGCCATATTTTTTTCAGATATTCAAAAAATACCTCAAAGTCATGCATCACACATTCATCTCCGACCTCTGTGAGTGCCTACAAAAAATTGTTTTAATTTAAAACAATAAAATTTGAATCGCACAAAGCTCATTTGATTTTAAAGATATTGAAGTGCGGTTTACGGCAAAGGTTTTGTTTTTTAATTCCCTTCAAAATGATGTGCATAATAATAGGGGTCATCTGCAAACCTCAACATTTCATCTAGCGCCGAGCGCACATGCGCACTCAACATGTTAAATGGTTGACATATTTAGAAAGCTTAAGTCAAGCCCTACAACTTTTACCTCTGACATTTTTTTTCTCAGACCAATCGTTAGGCCGCAAAATTAGTTTGAGCCGTCTTATATATATATATATATATATATATATATATATATATGTGTGTGTGTGTGTGTGTGTGTGTGTGTATGTGTGTGTATAAGATCCTAAAACAAAACAAATGTGAATAAAAATCAAATAGAAATGCAAATAAAATAAAACTTGTTTAAAAAGTATTTATGGATATATAACAGGGTGTCTACTAATTTTGTGAAAGCCAATTTTGTGACATTTTCATGACTTCAAATGCAAATATCATTTCCATTAATAAGAAAATAATTTCACTTAATAAGAAAAAACCTTAAATTAAATTAAATTTCCCATACTATATAAACCAACAAATTGTATCAATTGTATTATAAATGTTCGAACAGTCAAATACAAGAATATCCCAGCTACACGCGAAAACGTTTTGTACAATAATACCAAAAAATGATTTTGAAGAAATATACAAAAATTATGCAGTTAATTAATATTTGTCAAAAAGTTATACCTCGTTACAAAAAATGGAATAAGATTTAATTTAGGCTGTAGAAATGGAAATATCCCCCCCAAGGTAAGGTAAATTGACTTCTATAATCATTAATTTCCCTCTGTTGTTTCTCAAAAGAGTGCCCAAGAAAAATAATAAGTTTATTCTGAACAGTATACTGATAAGTATTATATCAGAGAAAATATTAAAGTTTTAGCGCGGTTCCTCCCTCCCCCATAGGGAGGAACCCCGCTTATAAGGTTGATACAATGAAACAATCCGGAAGTGCCGACCAAAAAATTTCGCGTTTCAGAACCCCTAGAGACCGAAAATAACGGTGGTTCAAATTTGTATATATATATATATATATGTATATATTTATATATATATATATATATATATATATATATATATATATATATATTTGTCTGTTCGCTCATTTCTGGCTTCCCTGATGGTCCGATTTTGATGAAATTTGGTACAAAAATCCATCGTCCAATTTGAAAGGTCAAGTTCGTTAACCAGCAAAATCCGCCCACTGGAAGATGGCGTTTGGGGCGAAATTCGCGCAGAAAAAATCGTAACGCTTACGTTTTTGAGTTCATAAGCTTGTAAGTACTCGTTTTATAGGCTTCTTGGGCTAGGAAAACGAATGAAACCATTTTCAAGGCGATAGCTTTAACCGTTTTCGAGAAAATTGGAAAAATAGTTTTTGAATACCGTTTTTGGTTTAGGTACTTAGAATCATGGGATTCAGTTGAAAAATTTTCTGCATGTTCTACTTTCATTAAAACTTATATGTTGAAATTTACGTTACGTTTGGCGTTAAGGAAGGGTCAGAATAAAATATTTTATTAACAGACATAAAAAGTTTTGGTAACTTTGTATACTTTCCTTAATATCTCGAAAAAGGTTGAGAATCTTTGTAAACGGAAGAATACCATTAGAAAGCTTACTAAATTCTCTAAAAAAAATATTCTAATAAAAGTTTTGATTAGACGATGTCAATCGGAGAAATAAGTGCTTAAAACTTTAAAGTAATTGATTTCGCTTATTCGAACTTTTCTTTTTGTCTGTTTTTATTCCTTATTATTTTTTAACTGCTTGTAGTTGGATAATGTATTTGATAATAAATCAGGTTAAGAAAAATAAGAAAAACAATTTAATCTTAGAGATAGATAGCTTTTCAAATGCCTAGCGGGGTCCTTCCTAGGGCTGGATACCCTGGATGGGTATCCAGGTAAGATCGTAAATAAGACCTTTCTTGAAAGTAAAGATGGAACTGTCAACGTTGGTCCTCCTCTGCCTCCCGGCACTTTCATTGCTGACGAAGGCTACCAATGAGTAGCCAAAACGTCCTAAATATAGATTTTTTAACAAAAATCGTATTGAGGTTTCTTTAGCCGAATCCCAGCCATTCCATCTTTACTTATCACCTCGACGGCTAACTATCTAATCTTCATGCTTTCTAGAAATGTGGACCCAAAATAATAACAGCTTCTATTTTAATAATTTTAAATGAGTCTAGAGATAAGAACGGAACCGCGCTAAGATTATGCAGTTCCTGCGAGTCGGACTTTTTAATTTATAATGTCTTAGGTTCGATACTTACTAGAGATGGTGGTTTTTCTTTAAAAAAAAAAAAAAAAAAAAAAAAGAACAGACATCAACCCTCTCCTGTAGCTAGAGCTTAAATTGGAGATAGATCAATACTGGTTTAAGAACTAGATGGGTAACATCTGGATCCAAGTTATATCTGGACATAATGGTTATATATGGGTAACATGGATCCAGATGTTACCCATCTATTTCTTAACCCAGTATTGATCTACCTCTAATTTAAGCTATAGCTATAGCACATACTTTCTGTGTAATGTTTTTCTATTTTTTGAATCTTTTTGTATATTTATAAATTAGTATTAACTCTGTCCTACTTGTTTTAGAGCCCTGATGAAGGCTTGAATTTTAAGCCGAAAGGTCGGCAAATAATAAAACGTATTTTCACATGTAAAATGTAGTTTTATTAAGAAACAACAACCGAACCCTGACAATTTCTACCTTTAAATCTCTTTTGGTTTAGGTTTAAAAGAGGCAAAATAACTGAGGAGTTACTGGGTTTGAATGAGAGAATATTATTTTTTATTTTATTTTTTTCCTGTTTAAGAGCGTATCAACTATTGGGCTATTAACGCCGGGCTATCTACAGGTTGCCACCCTTTTATAATACCAACAGCACGTGGTCGGCCACCCATTCAGGCACTGACCAGAGAATATTATTAAATGCTATCGTTTCTAAGCATGCTTTTTTTCTATGAAACTACAAAATTCAGATCCCAAGAGCACCCCATTAAGCCTATGATAAAACAAATCATTTACTCATAAATAAATTAAAAACAATAATCCAACAAAAAGTACAAAGCAAAAACAAAGCACATTGAAGCTAATTTCACTTTTTGAACTCACAATGGACAAAAATATTTATAAAACACACATGACTTTTTTTAATCAGCAAATATACGCTGAAAAAACAAACAAAAAAAAAAAACACATTCAAATCCTCAAACCCCACAATTTAATCTTCAATAAATCTGTTTCAACATATCTCGTGCAGATTATTGCAAAACACAAAATATATAATTGTTTTTTAAATGTTAGATTGCAAAAAACCTTCAATCACCCTATTACCTATTTTATGTGTGAAGAAGTAAGTTTAGAGACTACACGCGTTAGAGCTCTATTCTCGGCTCTCAGTCTTTCGTTATCAGATTTCAGTTTTTGCAATTGCTGAAAAATTAATAAAACTTAAAAATCAACTCATGAGCAGTTGTAGTACATAAATATATGATTCTATTTACTGAACCACAATTTTTTCCTGAAGAAGCTAGTAATATAAGAGTCAAAAGATGGAAAGACGTTGAAAAGTTCAGGTAAAATAAACATTTGTCATTACCTTCAGTTCTTCTTCCATTTCTGAGAGCTTCCTCTCCATAGCTCTTCGTTCTCGCTTTTCAGTCTCAGACAGAGAATTTCGATTCGCCTATAGAAAAACACAGAACTTTGTTATTCTTAATCATTCCACTATTTTTGCCAGAGGAAGTGAGGAACATTGACCTTGATGTATAGCTCCATTTGTAGATGTTCTGCCCACAGGTAAAAGCCAAAGTTGGAAAACTTAAAAAACAATATTTTTTATCTAACTCCAGTAGACTTACATACACTATATTATTATTAAAAAAGTCTGACTCTCAGGAAACTCACATTAGCGTGTTTCCATAATTTCTTAACCCTGAAGTCATTTGGAAACCTCGGAATATGTTTACTTAGTATTTTGTAAAATCATTAAACTTCTACTCTCATGAAATCTTGAAGATAAGTGAGATTTTTCATTATGTGCTGAAAATTTACAGTAGTGAAAATTCCTCATTCGGCCTCTTCAATTTCTGTTTGAGTACCCAAACCGAAAATTAGTTAGAAAAACCAGTTTTATCCACTTTTCTCGAAAAGGGTTCGAGATATCCCGTTGAAAATGGTTTAATTTGTCTAACTACGTTTGAGAACCCATAATAAGTGTACCTGGAGACCCACAAACAAAAAGCTGAAAGCGAAAGAATTTTTTTCGGGCGAATTTTGCCCCCATAAAACACTGTTTCGGTAGGCGGATTCAGCTGCTGGAACTTAAAAATATTTTCTTATATAAATTTATACTTACAAGAATGGCATTCTTCTCTGAATTAGCCTTTGTTTGAGCCAATTCTTCTTCAGTTTGCCTGAGTTTCTCTCGAAGCCTTTCATTCTCTATTATAGATTCTTCATAGAGCTGAAAAATTAACTAAGAGTTCATAAATGTTCTTTAAAAAATTGGTAATTCTTCAATTATTATTAATTTCATAATGTATTATAAATTATCCTGTATGACCTAATGTAATAAATAAACCAACATAATAACCAACAAATAGTCCCAAGTAACCGAAAATAACTACACAATCCTAAAAAATTACTAATTTGAAACAACTACTGACTTAAATTTAAAGTAACTAAATGAAGATTTAAGACCGTTGAAAAGAAGGTTCTTTCACACTGAATACAAACACAGGCATGATAGAAAGGCAGAAATAGTATGTGAATGGTCAGAGCCTGTAATTAATCGCGTAACAGTAGCTTAACGATATGTAAACAAAGAATACCAAAATTCCACAAGATAACCTCCAAAAGTAAATCCACACCACATCTGTGAAGCTTAGGTTTCAGTCATGAATGAAGCTGATATATCGAGACGACAAGCTGGCAATAATCAGTGTTAGCAAATAGAAAGAGAACTTGCTTTTTGGCATATGCCAACGTTAGCAGTGGTGAGATGCTTGAGGAGTTTAGGTATAGGCTGTTGTTAGCACTGGAGACAGCATAGCTCTGTCGGAATATGCTGTCATTAGCACTGGAAGAACATAATCCCGATATATAACATAGGCAAGCGAAATCCTGAATAAGTAAAATTATTTAATTATTTATTCGATTCCAACTCCTACTCCTTTAACCCTCATCTATAAACACAACGTGGAAAACAGCGCATATTTCCTCAAACCCGCACTGAAACGTCAAAAGGCTTCAGGTACCCTCTCAGTCAATCCCACGAAAGCCACAGACTACGTTTACGTCTGTCAGGTAAGAAATATAATTTTTTTTTAATCATCTTTCAATATAAATTTTTCCCGAACCCGGGTCGGATACGACCCAACGTTTATGATAATGTACTTGATTATAGATGCTATTGTTCCAGGTTTTCATTAAAAAATCATGGCTTCTGGAGAAAACAAATTACTCATAACCATGGAAGAAGTTATAGCCAAATTCAGGTGACAAGAGAAGCAATCTGATGCGGAATTCGATGACCAAATTGATGAAATAGATTCAGAGTCTGACGATGGTATTTTCTTAAATGATGACGAAGGAGTCGAGGAACTCTCAAATCAAGATGATCAAGAATACCAAGATATAGAATTTTTTTTTTTTTTTTTTTCGATTTGACCCTCATCTGTCCATGTGTGCCACAGTGCCTGTGATTATTTTACCAAAACAGAAATGTGATATAATGTGTTCCTCAAGTTTTATTGTGATATTAAATTAGTTATTGCATGTATGTGTATATATATTGTAATGATATATTACATTCACGAAAATATTTTTAAATTCAAATAACCATCGATAGTTTGAAAAGCCCGCGCAAAACACAAACCATAAAATACAAATAACATCGTATTATATACACTTTAAATTAATAATATTTTTGGACAATACTGATGTACAATATACATATATTAAATGTACATTCAGATGATAATAAATTAGTTATTTGGTATTACAAAAATATAATTATTATTTCTATATATAAACCGGCAAGAATGCGGAAGTTGAAAAAAAAGGACGCCAACTTTCCGGCTAACAAGAAATCAGTCTGTCGATAGCCACCGAATAGTGCGGAGCTAGAGTCTATCGCTAGCCACAGAGAATACAGAGTGCAGTCTATTGTTATTTATCATAGAAGACGGAGTGAGAAGACAACACCATCCAGCATTTCAAGATATCCATTCTATGCACGAGACCTGGCAAGAAAGCGTATCACCTTGAAGAAGGAATTACTGAAGCGCAGTATATTGGGGTTTTATTGGAAGTGAGTTGGTTCAGAGGTAAAATTATTTTTTTGTAATTGTTAATTCTTTTATTATTATTTGTATGTATTTTAATATTGTTTTGTATTTCGGAATTGTCTAAAAATAAATATTATATTATTCATTCACTCGGAACTTCTATTCCTGAGATTAAATCAATTTAATAAAATAAAACTTATTAAAGTAATTAAAATCGTTTTTATTTTAAGTAATAAATAATCACAACATTATTGGCGACCCAACGTGGCGCATTCCTTTTATAAAAAATTAATCTTTACATTTAATGACGCCCAATGTGGCGAATCAATTTATAAAAAATTTAATCTTAACATATATATATATATATATATATATATATATATATATATATATATATATATAGTTGTTATTACTAATTTTTTAACGTGTCCTAAACAATTTACTATGTTTTCTTATTTTTTTTTTTTTTTTTTTTTAGAATTAATTTTACTTTTCTGAACTCAAATGCTTGTTTTCCTTTATGAATTGTCTTTCACGTTTTAAAAGTTTATTTTATTCACCTAATATTTGAAAATAAATGCGTAAATCCCAATAACTTATTGCATTTCAGGCCCAAAAATAGCTCTGGGTCGAATAAGACCCAACGTTTATGTGTGAGTGTCAACCTTAAACGTTTATAGAGAAGGGTTAATACCGCATTTTCATAATTATTTTTTTCACCCAGATAGATGCATGTGTTGTGTGGATATAAAAGATCATATACATAAACACAATTTGAGAATGTATTTTCCCGTTAATTATAGTAATATAATACATTTATTTTATTGTTTAATATCCTTTAAAAATAACTTTCCAATCCATAAATCAATCAAAAATCATAAATAATTTGTCCATTATATTTTATTCTTAATAAGCAAAATGTCCTAAAATAAAGTTACTTTTTAGGTTCATATCGTTCTGAGATACTAACTTTTAAACAGATAAATAACCTTTTTCTAATAATATATAAAACAAAAAATCAACAAATTGCCTAAATAATACCTTCTTATAGTCTATTTCTCCATTTTCTGTGGACTTCCTATCCACAGTAGAGCTGCTATCCCCAGCGGCAGGTGGCTCAGAGTGTAACCGAGAAGGAGGTTCAGATCCTTCACCACCACTCTTCAGATGAAAAAGAAATAATAGAGATATTTATGTTTATGTGCTGAGAAAAAACAATAAAATGAATACAAATTAAGCTTATTAGTGTTTCTCTAAGAAAAACTACAAAAATGCATATTGAAAAGAATGTTTATTCCATTAAGTGCTACCATTAATTTGACTAAATGCTAGCAGATCTTAAAACGCAATAATGGATCACGCATTTTTTTTTTTTTTTTTTATTGTCATAAGTTAAAAAAATGAATGGGTTAATAAATTATTTCTATATTGTAAACAGTTAAGACAAGTGTAAGTTTCATTAAAGAAAGAATTTCCTAAGAATAATCTATTATGTTGGGCACTGACACGTTTCTCAGAAAACTCAATACAAAGAACAACTGGTTTTAGAATAATTAAGAGATAATGAAAATGACTAGATGATGATTCATACTATTTTTTCCTCAAATAATAAATGGTATGAATAGTTTTCCTTACATGATAGCCATCTGAGGCGATGCTTTTTGTACTACCTAAACCAGCTACAGATCGCACTCTTGACCGAGAACGTTGTCTGTTGAAACTGCTAGATCTGCTTGGAAGCTGAGATGAAGTGGGACTTCTAGTTAGGGGTGAAAACGACAATGAATTTAAACCAGGAATAGATGGGACTGACAAATTGTGAAGAGAACTTGAAGATGGTACGTAAATTCCACCATAACCAGAAGAGGTACCTCCATAGTACGTAGAATTGAGGTAAGGAGAAGAAGATGAGAGTGATGGATTAGACCCTGTAATTACAAGATAAATAGTGATCTAAAAAATAACATATTTCAAAGACTAATTAGATGAATTCAATTTCTGACATTAAAATTCTCTTCACCTTACATTCAAAATTTGGCTTTTATAAAAAAAATTTCATCTGATCAATCCTTCGTAATCAAAATCCCAAAAGAAGCCAATAAAAAAAAAAAAAGAATGTAGTTCTGAAGGAATGCGGTTTGGTTTATAGGGCACAGACCATCATTTCTATTTTCCACTATATCATTGTTTACAATACTCCTGGTTTGTTGCATTCTGCTGGGATAAATCACTGATATTTTTAGTATTGTGTTATTACAAGGATAGTCTGTATTTTGGGATAACCGGTTTAAATAAAACGTTTTTTGGTGATACAAGGTTCAAAATAGTTGCTACGTGTCCAGGGGCCCTAGGATTGGAGCAGAGATATTATAAAATTCAAAAAGCTTCATTTTATTATCATGTATTCCTACCAAATACATGCAATGACACTAGGTTTTGCCACAATTGAAATAAATATATAAATGAAAATATTTGATTTTTTGTTAATTTCACTTTTCTTTTCCTCACTCATAAAGAAGCCTCTGAATACTCATAAATTGCTTTGCTGAAAGACAAGAGATTTAGTTTCTGGACGAGAAAGTCCAAACAAGAGATGAATGGTAAAGGCTTTAAAAAAAAAAAAAAAAAAATATGTTCACCCTGCTGAATTTATATAACTTAATATATAAAAAAATGGCTTACTTCACTTGACTTTTACACTGTTTTTATGATTTTTATCATAAAACCCCTTGTCATTTACCCTATAAACTGTCACAGTATACGACTTACAGTATCTCCCCAAGGCTTTAACACATATGGCCAACATGCTTTCAACATAAAAGGATTCCCACAGTCCTGAACGGAAACTTTTCTTTTTTTATTCTTGGGGGTCCCTAGATTTAGTAAATATTTTTATTTATAATAATTAATTCACACAGGAATTTTTATAGTTAGTTTTTCCTTAACTTTAAACCCGAAATACATAAGATAGTGTGAAAAAAACTACAGTGGCACCGAGAGCCCATTTCCACAGTTTAAGCTCCCAGTCAGGGTGTTTATAAAATCCTGCATATTGTTTCCTTATTTTCTATAAAAAAGAAACAATTATGTTTAGTAACCTTATGAATTATTAAGAACAAAGATAAAAAGTACTGCTTAAATAAATTGAGTTATTAAATTTATATGAATTGTAACATCCCATTGTAATATACCCTCAGAAATGACGAATATTTTACGGCCTAAACCAAAAAAACATTTCATTGAAATTTGTGTGTACCCACCTTGTCTGTAGTTTTCATTTTTAGTATAACACAAAGCATCTGCTTTATTTTTGTCATTTATGTTATTTAACATAAGTTGAATAACTGATGTTGAATTAAGTAGTAAATTGCTTTATTGTTAACTAAGTTTTTATTTGTTTATTTTATCATCCTTTTTCATTTTGTCTCCTGTTTATAATAATCAAAAGGAGGCCCGGTGGCCATGAGTGCTAAGGTGTATGCACTCCGTGCCTAAGGTCGTGGGTTAGATTCCACTAGGGGTGGTGGCTTTTCTTTTGAAAAAAGGAAAGGCATCGGCCCTGTCCTGGCTAGAAAAGGGTGGTAACCTATAGACAACCCGTCCTGAAATTCATAGTCAATAATAAATGGACGTTGACATTTAAATAAATAATCACAAAATCATATAATTTAAAAAATCCTATTCATTGCTGACTTTTTCATATATACTAAAAGAAATGCAAATTCTTTCTGTTGCTGAGTACTTTAAACAATGAAATAATTGTTGTTTTATTTTTCCTTGATTTATTCGACCTTCTATCAGAACGTTAATCCTTCAGAAAAAAGGTTTTGGTTGGTCTCAACTGCTTAGATAGTCAATAACTGTAAGCTCACATAGCCGAGGAGTAATACATTCTATTTATTAACCCAGGGCAACAAATGAGGGCTGTGTTTTTAATTAAATTAAATTGATGATTTAAAGGGTGGTAACCTATAGATAACCCGTCCTAAAATTCGTAGTTAATAATAAATGGATGTTAAAATTAAAAAAAAAAAAAAATAAATAAATAAAAAATGATAATTGCAGGAATACATTGAAACTTCTAATTGATGGAAAACCATTCATCATTTCCAGGGAGGAGTTAATTAGATATTTTTAGTGGCTAACGCCTTAGATTCATGAGTGGGTTCGATTCCCACAGGCGGCAAGAATTTTCTCGTCTCACGGATCGCTGGGAAAATTCCTTGCTGCACCCTGGATGTTGGCGCTAATGGCCTAGATCTCGATGAGCCGTAAAAAAAAAAAAAAAAAAAAAAAAAAAAAAAAAAAAAAAAAAAAAAAAAAAAAAAATTATTATATCAGTATATATCTTTATTTTACAATTATGCAATACGTCCAGTATTTTTTATAATTATTTTGTGCTACACTAAGTTCACCTTTTTTTTTTTTGTTTTTCTACCTTATTCTTATAAAACAAGAAAATAAAACAATGAGTATAAAGATTTTACTCTATAACTTAGATGTATCATAAAGATGGGACGATTTGTATAAATCATAATTTGAACTAAAACCAAAGATATAATTAACTGAATGTTCAAAAATCTCATATTAAGGAGTGTTGGTTAAAATATATTGCTTATTAGCAATATTTTATAAAGGGTAGTAATTCATCAATTTCATGAACACAAACATTTGTAATCTAATTTTTTAGTTTGTTTACATAGAAATCTTGTTCAACTCATTGATATTACACAACTGTGATATAATCAACAGGAAAAATGAAAAATAAACAAGTTTATTCTAAAAATTATGAATTGTCTCTCATGATTTAAAAAAAAAATTAAATATCCTAAAGAAGAGTCCTCGAATACCTAATTTTTTTTATGATGTTCGCATTAATTTTATAGCATTTTAATGGAGTTGAAATTAGTTCTAAATTGAACTTATTTTCATCATTTATAAACTAAATTCTAAGAAGTTATTTTTATATCAAATCATTTTAATGTAGAATACCAGTCCCACAAAAACTATGTGAGACTGAAATCCTCTTTTTTATCTAAATATTAGACCTACTGTCATTCCTCATTTATTTTGTTCTTTATTTGAGAAATATTTGGACGTAAAATAAAAGGTAAAATTAACAATAAAACCTAGTGATGGTGCCCAATAATTGTAAAGATTGGATCGGCAACAAAGAAAAAAAAATGAACAAAAATATACTAAATTAAATTAAATTACTAATAAAAAATGTTCCGAGAGAAGATGAAGAGAACAACTGGAGAGCTAAATGAAAATACAAATCAAACCTCCGAGAGAACTAAAAGAAGTAGACGAGTAAAGGCTCGACGGCCTGGAAGAAGAAGGCTTCCTAAGGCTAGCACCTAAATTGTACGACATCCTGGCAGAGACTGAATCAAGAATAGTCCAGGAACCACCTCTCTCACCCCCACCTCCCCTCCCACGACCTACAACACAAGGTACGTAGTCATAAACAACTTTAAACTGTACACAACAAACCTACAGACATTTTGGCAATCCTCTGCCTCATTTAGGCAGACTAAAATATTTCAATTATATCCTGAAAATAAAGTATACACTTTGTTAAATAAGATAAAGAAAACAATGGATAAATTTGTTTTGGCAATTGAAGATATTTTGAAAAATGGAAAAATTCTATTATAAGTAATTATTTAAAAACAAAAAATAATGATTTAATTATCAGTAATCTAACACAATTATTCTAAATAAAGAAGCCTTAAATTTTTTACAAATAATCTTAGAATGTAGAAAAGCAAGTAAAAAATAGGCAAATAGATTTCAACAAGAGTCGAAAAACTGCAATCAAAGGCCCATATAAAGCTTTTAAAAAAATTATTAAGGTTACCAGAAACCGAAGGAACGAAATAATAGCAAAAAATGGTATTTAAATAGTAATTTTTATATTTAGAATTTATTGGACATTTGCTAAGAGCTAAAAGTGGTTTCATTAATAGAATAAATTTTCAGAATATTTAAATAAAGAATCTAAAAAAGAAAGACCAAGTAACAAGAATTGGGAAGGAACCAAGACTTTTTAAAAGACCTGTGTGGAAATCTCAGTATTTTTGGCAACAACTTCTACGTATTAAGTGTGAAGCAAAAATAGTATTGAGTTCAAAACCATACTATTACAATGTTCTTTCCTTATACACCCTATATTGCAAGAAAAAATATATAAGTACACAAAAGTTGACTACTTGGAAAATTAGGAAAATAAAATGAGAATACAACAAACCATGCAAAATGAACTGTTGAAATATTGCATAAATCTGATAAAAAATATAATATACTAGAAAATAGCATTGCACAAAGCTTTTTTCAGAAATCAATATATATTTTAATTCATATTGTGATAAATTTTAACTTATTTTGATAATTTGAATCTTGATAAATAAAGGGGGGGATTTGACTATGAGCGTAATTTGTTTATAAAGTAATAGAAAATTAATGGTTCCTTTGGCCCGGTGACCATGAGCATTATGGCATGAGCACTTAACACTACGTGCCAAAGGTCGTGATATTTCACGCCATATATCTTCTCTTTTGTTTTTGTTCTAATATTTCAGGATGTTAAGAATACCACAAAAACGTTGTTCATACAATTTAACAATTTGGTGTGCGTTTTTATTTTAAATGATGCGTAAACTTTCGGCTATACAACACGAGGCAACAAATACTCGTCTTCACGCAACAAACAGCTTAGTCTGAGGAACCTTTGAGCACAACTGTTTTGCCGACAAGCAGCTCATAGCGAGCAAGCCAGGTATCGACATCCCGAACATACGTCCTGAGGCGTTCTAAGCAGGCCACCTCGCACTGTCGATACTAGGCTTAACACTCAGGCATATTGCTAGTTCAGAGTAGGGTGAGTGTAAATCCTCTCCATCAAATTGATCATAATAAAAAAGACAAGGGTATAAGTCATTCAGGTTTCTTCTAATGATAACAATTTAAAGTATTTGTAGTAGTAGTATTTTCTAATTTTTTTTGTTTACTGGTGAAAGAAACAGGCACTATGATGAAATAACTCATTAATTGAAGGAATACTAGTCCAAACATGCGCATATTGGACTGCATCAACAAATTAAAAATACTTCAATTAAATAATTCTGAGAGTACTGTTTACTCTACTAGGACTGTCCAAAAGCTTTTAAATTACTTCCAATTAAAAAATGTTTAGGTTCATAAAAATAATTATGTATCTAATAGTTTTAGCCCACAACCAGGGAACTCAATTTTCTCCCATAATAATAATAGATATCAATTTGATATTAAAATTCTATGAAAAAATTATTTTAAAATGGAATTTAGCCAAAATCCATCCATTTTATTTTAAAAAAATATCGTAAAGAATAAATGCTAATATAAATACTTCCATTTAATTTTCTTTTCACAGAAAAAAACTTGTGTGTGTATGTACACACACTTTTTTTTTACAGCACACCAACTTCTGCTTTAATGTGGCCATGAGCACAAATTTATATTATTATATACCATAGAAGAGAGTAAATTACGCCGAAATTGAGAATTACACAATTTTGGAGTTTTGTTTGAAGGATAATAAGGAAGTATTTTAAGCAAATTATTAAAAATTTACGCATTTAATGATTTTTTGTTATTAGCACATCATCAAGGAAATTTCATGAATAGTAAGTAAAAATCTTTCTCAAAGAACATAATAAACTTTAACTGGTTAATGAATAATGTTTCATGGAATTAGTGTTTAAAAAAATAAATTCAAATTACTTTAGCCACATATTAATGAAATGTCCCATGAGCTCACTCCCGCTTATTTATGGTTGCCCCATATTTTAAGATTATTAAAAGCATACATTTGACCTTGACACAGTCGGCTATCCAGCCGGTCCTTATTAAAGTCTCGAAATGAAGGTCAAATCCTCTAATAATAATAGTTAATAGTTTGAATAAATAATTAATAAATACATTAAAATTAATAAATAAATGTCATACAATAGTAAGTGTTTTTAAAACATAAAGGAAGTAATATTTTTAATGTAGGAATTAATGATTTGGGATATATGATTGTTTGATAGTAATCTAATTTTTTTTAAGTTCCATATTGATTTTATTTACAAATATTTCTTAGATTCTTAAGATAATTTACTACTATATTGATTTATCTTATCAATTAACAGGATTAATTTAAAAAAAAAATTATTCATGTTCTTTTACTATCAATGTTATCTCTAATAATAATAGTTAGTAGTTTCAATAAATAATTAAAACTAAAATCAATAAAGATAAAAAATATAAATATAAGGAAGAAAGATTTCACCTATAGAAAATTAACTCCAATTTGAACTTGTACAAAAATGCATTCAACAATTTTCTTGTAAGTACTAAATATTAAATATTATTATTATCATCTAATAATATATGTTAATAAACATCTATTATTATATAAACACACCCCAAACAACTTTTTCCTTTTTTGTGAATGCTCCTAAGGTTAAGAATTGTTGAAGGAGTTAATGTTCAAATGTTTAAAAAACAGGCTATGCATGTTCATATGTGTGTGTGTATAATATTATTATTTAATTTTAGCCCAACATGGAAACATTACTAATACTAATTTTTATCTCGAAAAAAAAAAAAAAAAAGAAAAAAAAGTAAGAATCAAAAAATAATAATTCTAAATGTATACATATCAAAGACATAATCAATATAAACAAAATATAAACGAGAGCGAGAGAGAGAGAGAGAGAGCGGGCTTTGTCCATTTTATTTTTAGATGAGAGATTGATGACCCCCATAAAAAAGTTTATCTTTCACCAGATATTGAACTAAGTCCCTAAAAGTATTTTTTTTTTTTTTTTTATTTGGTAATATACAGAATTCTAAATCTATATCATACAGCAGATAACATTGATAGTAAAACAAAATGAATATTACTAAAGAAAAAAAAAACTGTTAATTGATAAATCAATAGAGAAGTAAATTGTTTTAAGAATCTATGAAATAATTGGAAATAAAATCAACACAGAACTTTAAAAAAATAAGATCACCATAAAATATTTATACTTTCCATCTCATTAATTCCTATAATAAAAATATTACTTTCTTTATATTTTAAAAACACTTACTGCTGCATGACATTTATTTATTAATTTTATTTTTACCAATTCCAAAATTATAATAACATTAAAAAAACACTGCAGGAAATGTTTAACACATAATAGGGCTATTATAATTAAATTAAAACAAAATATGAAAGAATTGTCTACATAAAGTTAAGTCTACATATGACTTGTAGACAAACCAAAAATAAAAAAAAATTTGTAATAAATAAATTTAATTCTAAAGATGAATAAAAAACAGTTATTTTTCTAATTCAAAGTTCTGAACTACTTTAGAAAATTAACTACTGAATATAAAAAGTAAATTGTTCTAAATAGCTCGCTCAAGCGTGTAGTGATTAGAGGAAATAATGGTTTCTGCGAAGCAAAATGATATTCTTAGAAATTACTCTATTCTAAATATAGATAGTCTATTGTTAAGGTTGGCCAAAATGACTAGATAGTTTACGAGGAGTTACAACACTACTCCCAAAATAAAATATAGGCAAATGGAACAAATATTGAAGTTTTTAAAGTTTCAAGAAATAAAAGCACAGACAAATCTTTTGCACCAGGTACTGCAGTAACCACAAAATATTCTACAAATGAAACCCAAGTAATGTATTTTCAATTGCTTAAAGAAGGGAACAAGACAAAATTCTAGAGTTCTTTGAAATCCTGGTTATAATAGCAAAATTTAGTGATTATTTTGTATTGAGAATTGCTACTAAAATCCCATTAAATATAATTCAGTTGATGATATTTAGTTTTGATTGGCTTGAGACTGTAATGACTTAAATAAGAAGTAGAAATAATTTGAAGGGGCTTTTCGGTTTCATTTCTATTAGCTGATGAAAGTTATGCTTATGAAAACAGATAAGATCAAACTTCTTAGTTGTAGCTACAACTGCTGTTTTATAAGGGAGCAATAATATTTGCAGGACATACCTCTATGCTATTTCCTTTAATTGGCTCACCATCGCCACTAGGGCTTGCACCACCACTAGCATCTGAATGTCTATCAGGGTCAATTTCCTAAAATGAAAATAAAAAATATTAAAAATAAATAAAATTAAAATAGAAAATAATAGTATTTTTTATTTGGCGCTAATATCCAAATAGTTGATGCGCCGTTAAAAAAGTAAAAACAAAACTTTGTATGCAGGTAATAAAATAATGTAATCTTAAGAACAAAAAGAATAAGATCACAAAGTTTTGTGCTAAAAGTAAAGGTGGCATACATCTGTACATACTAAGTTTAGTTTTTGTTCTAAATTATTGACAATTCTCAAAAAATTATCAAGATCTTCACTTCATTGTCACTTTCAGGACCGACGGCTTCGAACAAAATTTCAATCAGGGCCCAAGTCTTCCATTTGTATAGTTATTTTGGCAAACACACACACACACACACACAAATATGTATATATATATATTTATATATATAATAAGTGAAGAAACTTTTAAAATGATGTACTTTTAGCAGATTAATTACAATTCAGTAAAATGTCAAATACGCCATGACAGCGGGCCTGCTGAAGGAAATTTTCGGGCAGATTCAGTATCATATGATACCAGACCCGCAAACCTAACTGGGAACATGTAATGAGGCCCCAAACCAAATACAAAGCGTATAGGACAAGGCCCGGAGTAGAGGGGATAGAAAGAAAGTCAAGCTATCTGCTGGCGCATATGCCTCGACACTGGGCCTGCAGAACACACCTCTGTGACGCATATGCCACGATGCTGGGCCCGCAGACCACATCTCTGTGACGCATATGCCACGACGCTGGGCCGCAGAACACATCTCTGTGACACATATGCCATGGTACTGGGCCCGCAGAACACATCTCTCAGACGCATATGCCACAACGGTTGGCCCGAATGTGTTAATCTTGGCCTCTCTCCACGCACAAGCATTTATTTTAAGTAAAATATTTTTATCTTTCGCATTGTTGTCATAGAAATAATTTTCTCGCAATTTACTATTGTCTAAGTTCAGTTACAAATTAGTATTTCTTCATTATAAGTTCTAATTAGTGTTTGGTTGATATGTTTTATTAAGTAATTATTTTATATTATTCATTTAAATTTTAAGATCTATTATAATTAACTCAGAATTTTAGGACGGGTTATCTGTAGATCACCACCCCTTTCTAGCCAGGATAGGCCTGATGCTTTTTCTTTTTTTTTTTTTTTCAAAGAAACCACCTCAAGAAGGAATCAAACCCACAACCCTTGGCACGAAGTGTTAAGTGCTCACGCCTTAACACTCACGGCCACTGGACCTCCTATTCTATATTAATATCATTAATTAAGTGCATCATTTCTTTTTCTCTGCATTACATTTTTAACTGTTTTACTGTGGATATCATTATTTTCCCCCTTTTTGTAAATGTTATAGCTGAAGGAGGCTAACAAAGAGCAAGCCAAAACATTCAAAATAGATTCTTACAAAAATTTGTTGTTTTATTTAACCAAATCCTAACTATCCTTTCCTTCGTAAAAATAATTCAGATTAAAAAACAGCTTAATCAGATTAATGATATTTCCTTTGAAATAAAGTAGGAAAAAAAAAAAGAAAAAGAAACGATACAATATCTGTATATACTACTCACATCCATATCAACATGGACAACCCCAGTGGACCTTCGTTTTGGTCTTCGTCGCCTCTGTATTGCTGCTTGAGTGGCTTGGGCATTACGAGACTCACTTTCCTTCTCCTCTGCAAAAGAAGATGAGATGGATTAAAATACAGAGATGGACAGTTAAATATTTTCCTGATATCAACATTATAAATGGCACTTAAAATTTCACTGAGAGATTTATTCTCAGTTTATATTGAACCTAATCTAATAATATTCAACCAAGGTATAAGTATTTCACTGTCCTTCCCAGAATTTCATATAATTAAATGTGAAAGCATCAGAAGAAAATGATTGGGCAACAAGTTATTTTTTATTATAAGACAGTGACCCTATTTTTCCTATATATTCGTCTGTGGCAGAAGGTCAATTTTATAAAAACACACTTACTTTCTTCTGTACTCTTTTATTAGGCTCTACATGTTTCACGTCGCTGTGACACCTCTTCAGGAGCACTTAATCTAAATAAAATAAAATATGGTTACAGCCTATCCATTAGAGAACCTTCTGCAGGTAGGGCCACATCTGGACTGATAAGATCAATCATGTCTACTGGGTATCAGCTGTTTAAAATCGATAGTTTTAGGGTAAATGTCGATTTTCCAAAAGAAGTTTTTGTCATTTTATAAAATTTTTAAGTCGTCTTGTTTATTAAATTAAAAAATATTTTATCCAGGTATTTAATATCTGTTTTTTTGTTGACTGCCTTTTTCCTATTTTTAATTATGTGTATATTTTCCTTAATTTTTCTTTTTATGGGGTTTTTTCTCTTTATCTAATATCTTAACCGTGTCAAAATTAAATGTGTGGCTATATTGTATCGCATGATACACCAATGCAGTCTTGTTGTCTTTCTTGTCAAGGTTTTTGGCATGTTGTTTGATTCTCTATTTTAAAAGTTGTCCCGATTCTCCTATATACACCTTATCACACATTGCACAACCAATTTGATATATGTTATATTTGGTTTCCCTTTCTTTTAAATCATCTTTAATTCGGCTGTAGCTTTTTACGATTTTGTCGTGATATATCCAGGAGATTCTTGCTAGGTCTTTACATTTTTGTTTTATCTCATTGGCAATTATGGGATTATATCGAAAGGTAATATAATTAACCAGCTGGGGTCTCCCGTGGTCTATTGGCTAGCGCCTTGGATTCATAAGCGGGAGATGGTGGGTTCGATTCCCACCTCCGGCAGGAATTTTCTCATCTCAGAGCTCGCTGGGAAAATTCCTCGGCGCTAATGACCTAGATGTAGATGTGCCGTAAAAAAAAAAAAAAAAAATAAAAAAAAAAATAAAAAATTAACCAGCTCTAAAGTTTTCATATCTTTACTGTCATTATCCAATTTCTGTTTATAAATATGTTCATTGTGTATGAGTTTATCTGCTACAACTCTGTTTGTATTTAAAATGTTTGTTTTCCTATCGTCAAAAAAATCATAAATTTTACTTTGTATTCATTTTCTTCTTTTTTCGTGGTTGCCTTTTATGTCTATTGTTTGTGTATCCTGAAGTTTACGTTTCAGAGTATGTTTGGTGTCTGTTGCAATAGTCAGTTTTGGTTCTGTTAATTTAACTCTTTTGCTCCTATTAGAATTGTCAGTACCTATATGTTCAGTGTCATCCCTTTTCCGTTTACTATCAGAGTCTTCATAAAAATAGTCGTCCGTAAAATTAAAAACATTCAAGTCAAAATTGATTAAATTTAAATTTTCCTTCACATCCAATTTCCTTTTGTAAAAAACATTTCTTTCAGCTCTTTTAATTTATTTATTTATAATTTCCTCAGGGTAATTATTATCTCTAAATATAGTTCTGAGTTTATTTGTTATTTCATTTAAATATTTTGGTGATGTTTGCAGAAGCACCGTCAGTGTCCTATTATAAAGCAAATTCTTTTTAAAATTTAAAGGGTGACTAGAATAAAAATTAATCATACGACAGGAAAATGTATTTTTAGTCTGCCATTTAAACTCAAGTCTATTGTCATTAGTTCGAATTATTTCCATATCTAAAAACATAATTTTGTTTTAATTTTCAATTTCTAAAGTGAACCCTAAATTCGTCTTATTATTAAAAAACTGGAAGAGTCTATCTATATCGTTTTCATGTACACAAATTAATAAATCATCCACATATTTATAAAGAAATTGGATATGAATGTTACAGTCATTTATGATTTCTTCTAATATGTGGTTCATTTCAATTCCACTAATAGAAACAGATAAGTGGTTGCCCATTTGTACTCCAAATTTTTGTTTATAAATTCTATTGTTAAACTTGAAATAGCCATCCTTTGTACATAATTTAATACCATCTATAAACATGTTTTTGTCTTTTATTTTAGTTAGTTCTACAATTTTATCCCAATTTTTGCCAATAAGTTTGATAGCCAAGTCCACCGGAATATTTGGGAACATATTAACAACATCGAAGGAAACCAACTTATAACCAGAGATTACTGTCATCTTTTCTAATTTATGTTTTAAATCTATAGCATTTTTTACGTCAAATGGATTATTATTAACAAAATGTTTTAATTCCATGTTCAATGATTTAGATAATTTGTGTGTAGGGGATTCTGTTGCGCTGACTATTGGTCTCAGTGGTTGCCCTTCCTTGTGTAATTTTATCAAACCATAAATCAGAGGAATATTACTATTATAGTTTATATATTTTAAACGATCATTCTTTTCAATGAAATTCATTTTAACTAATTTGTCCGTAAATTTTATTATTCTATTTGTCAGTCCATTGGAGGGATCATAGTCGATTTGTTTAAAATTATTCGAATCATTAACTATGTCATTCATTTTCTTATTGTAATCATCTTTAGTTATTATGACTGCTGCAACAGACACCAATCATACTCTGAAACGTAAACTTCAGGATACACAAACAATAGACGACATAAAAGGCAACCAAGAAAAAAGAAGAAAATTAATACAAAGTAAAATTTATGATTTTTTTGACGATAGGAAAAAAAACATTTTAAATACAAACAGAGTTGTAGCAGATAAACTCATACACAATGAACATATTTATAAACAGAAATTGGATAATGACAGTAAAGATATGAAAACTTTAGAGCTGGTTAATTTTTTATTTATTTTTTTTATTTATTATTATTATTATTTTTTTTTTTTTACGGCACATCTACATCTAGGTCATTAGCGCCGACATCCAGGGTATAGCGAGGAATTTTCCCAGCGAGCCCTGAGATGAGAAAATTCCTGCCGGAGGTGGGAATCGAACCCACCATCTCCCGCTTATGAATCCAAGGCGCAAGCCAATAGACCACGGGAGACCCCAGCTGGTTAATTATATTACCTTTCGATATAATCCCATAATTGCCAATGAGCTAAAACAAAAATGTAAAGACCTAGGAAGAATCTCCTGGATATATCACGACAAAATCGTAAAAAGCTACAGCCGAATTAAAGATGATTTAAAAGAAAGGGAAACCAAATATAACATATATCAAATTGGTTGTGCAATGTGTGATCGGGACAACTTTTAAAAAAGAGAATCAAACAACATGCCAAAAACCTTGACAAGAAAGACAACAAGACTGCATTGGTGGATCATGCGATACAATATAGCCACACATTTAATTTTGACACGGTAAAGATATTAGATAAGGAGAAAACCCCCATAAAAAGAAAAATTAAGGAAAATATACACATAATTAAAAATAGGAAAAAGGCTGTCAACAAAAAAACAGATATTAAATACCTGGATAAAATATTTTTTAATTTAATAAACAAGACAACTTAAAAATTTTATAAAATGACAAAAACTTCTTTTGGAAAATCGACATTTACCCTAAAACTATCGATTTTAAACAGCTGATACCCAGTAGACATGATTGATCTTATCAGTCCAGATGTGGCCCTACCTGCAGAAGGTTCTCTAATGGATAGGCTGTAACCATATTTTATTTTATTTAGATTAAGTGCTCCTGAAGAGGCGTCACAGCGACGTGAAACATGTAGAGCCTAATAAAAGAGTACAGAAGAAAGTAAGTGTGTTTTTATAAAATTGACCTTCTGCCACAGGCGAATATAAGTTATTTTTTATCGAACCATTTTAATGAAAAACCTGATCTTAGCGCTTTTCCACAGAGTTCTTATTCCTAGGGCTTCCAAAGCCTGGAATAGGTGTAGTTAATGTTTTGTGAAAAGCTTAACACCTAATCCAATGAAATCTTATTTTCTACCTTCTACGATCTTAAAGAAAAGTTAGATTTTAAGTGCTATTCTGCACACAAAAAATTACAGTAGAGAAAATTAGTCACTTAGAATCTTCCACTTTGAAATCTCTATTAAAAATAACAAAAAACGTGTTTCTTATTTTACGTATCCTGTTTTAATGACAAATTCATAAGACTTCTATAAGCAATTTAAAAAATAACAAGCAATACAAACTGAGGAAAACAGACAAGGAGAACCTTTCAATTGAAAGAACAAAAACTTTGGAAGTAAAGCACTTATTTCTCCGACAGGGAGTATTCGAGATATTTAAGAAAATGTACAAAAATCCTAAAATTGCTCTTGTCTGTTAATACATTTTTCCCCCTACTACTTCCTTAACTCCCAACGTAACCAAAATTTCAAAATCTTAATTCGAATGAATGTCAAATACATAGAAAATGTATTAACTGAATGAGGATTCTAAGTACTCAAACAGAAAATTAGTTGGGAAAACAAGTCATATCCACTTTTCCCGAAAAACGGTTACTGTTATCACCTTGAAAATGTCTGCTGCAATTTTTTTTTGAGCGAATATTGGTGATAAAAAGGTTTTCCAGTAGGATTAATGAACGATTCGCTGGTTAACGAACATTACCTTTCAATCAGGACAACGTATTTTTATAACAAATTTCATCAAAATCAAATCATTTTTGGGCCAGCTAGAGTGCAAACAGATAAAAACAGGCTACAGACACAGGGTGTCCCCAAAATGAATGGCAAAACTTCGGGAATCGATGGAGGATGAAAAAAGAAAAAAAAAAGTCCTTTGGAATTTTTCTCGTTTTTGCTTTCTTTCCGAGAAAAACGCAAAAAACAACAACACAATTGTGAAAAGGCATTCTTGCATAATGCCTATATAAAAATCATTAAAAGCATATGTTTTATCTTCTACCCCCTCTACCCTCCCACCTCTTCCCCCTCCCAAAAAAAAACCAACAAAAAATCTTCTTGGTCAAAAAAATTAAATGACGGAATGTAAAGCAACAAGTTCAACATAATTTAAAATAGCTACTTTTCTTTGAAGGAAAGTCATAAAACACAAAACAAAAACCTTTCAATTATTAATAAAATTAAATTTTCAATTCTTAAAACAGTTTAACATTTGACACTGGACGGATAGTTAAATATATAAAAAAAAATTTCTTCTTCTAATAACTTCTAACAATCAATTTAAAAACTGTTCAAACATTTGGCCCCTTGCAGCACATTGACAGACTAGACGGAATTTCTGCATTGCTCTGCTGTAATCTGTTCCCAGGCCCATCTGATGCGATGGATAAGGTCCTCCCTGGAGCTAATGGGCTCCCTGTAGACCAAATACTTAATGTGTCGCCTTGCGAAGAAATCCAACAGCGTGAGCAGGCCAAAATACTGGCCCACCACGTCCTATCTGACGCCATAGATAGTTAATGCCCAAAAAATTTTGTACGGCCCTCCTGTAGTGGGCTGGACTAAGACCCAGCTTCCCAATCTTTGTGTCAAAAAGGACTTCCTCCAAGAACACCGGTAGTTTATTATCGAGGAATGTGTGGAAAGACTCTGCATCAAGTCGAGGGGTCAAAAAAAAAAAAAAAAAAAAAAAAAATGGAGACCTATTATTTCATTATTCCACAAAAAATCAGAGGCATACTCACTCCTATATTTGGGGGGGGGGATTAAAGGAGGTGATGGTGGGGCTGGGAGGATGAGTGTGAAAGATAAAACATATACTTTTAATGATTTTTATTTAGGCATTATAAAAGAATGTCTATTCTTTGTGGGTTTTTTTTTTTTTTTTTTTTTTTTTTTTTTTTTTCTTCTCGGAAACAAAGCAAAAACAAGAAAAATGCCAAAGGACTTTTTTTTTTCTTTCTTTTTTCATCCTGCATCCATTCCCGAAGTTTTGCTGTTTATTTTGGGGACACCCTGTACATATGTATATGTATGTATGTATGTATGTATGTATGTATGTATGTATATATATATATATATATATATATATATATATATATATCCGTGCCAAAGGTCGTGGGTTCTATTCCCACTAGGGGTGGTGGCTTTTCTTTAGAAAAAAGAAAAGGCATCACCCCTATCCTGGCTAGAAAAGGGTGGTAACCTATAGATAACCCGTCCTAAAATTCGTAGTTAATATTAAATGGACGTTAAAATTAAAATTTATATATATATAATTTCATTTTAATTAATATATATATATATATATATATATATATATATATATATATATATATATATATATATATATATATATATATATATATATATATATATGTATATATATATATACTAGCTGAATACCCGTGCTTCGTCACGGTAGATGAGTAGTTATTTTATTGCGTTAAATAATGTTTCATTAAAATTACGTTACTACACAATTCTGTGCAGTTTATTACAGCACGGTTCCCGTCATACTATATTTTATTCAATGGGTGTTAAAATTTAAAAGTTTGTGTTTCCAAGAAGTCATATGGTAACACCCAATATATTTACAAGTATTACCAAGGTTATAGGCGAGGAGGCTGTGCAAGGGTTCCGGATATTATTACCTCGCCTGGAAAACCTAAGGATATGCCATACATCACGGTTTGACCGGGACTGTCCCGGTATTTTGCAACTGTTTCGGTGTCCCGCCCAGTTTTATCAATGTCCCGGAAAAGGCTGTAAGATGTAAAAAGTAATGAATTCATGTTTATAAGAATCTTTTTTAAATCGGTTACTTTTCTACAATCAACATTTTTACTACTGCTCACAGTGTCAAAGAAATCAGAAGTAATCTAACTGTAAAACGCTGAAACTACCTGCACAGCGCTGCCAGCTGCCAGATATAGATACATACATACATACACACACAAATTTGAACCATCAGGATTTTTTAGACCCATGGACATCTTCTCCCTATGGAGAAAAGGAGGTACACGTTCAAATGGAAATATACTGCATCACGTATTTAGGGTGCTGGCTAAGACATTTTGCCTTCCACGTTCTAGAATTCAAGGGGAGGGGATCAAGCATTTTTCATCTAAATTGGAATATAATTCTTTATTTTTGGTGCCAGTTCTCTTAACAGCAGTTGTATAGAAGGATAACAAAACAGAGAATGCTAACACAAACAAATTTAAAGAACACACTGTGAACTAATTATTTTTTTAAACTCTTTTCAATGAATTGAAACGAGTAATGGCAAAGGAAGTATCCATCTCAGGAGATTTCGCAGCTGGCTAATAAACCGTGAGGTAGCAAAGAAAAATAATTTTAAATACACAACCTTCCATTTTCACCAATTCATCTTTACAAACTACTTGTTGATTTAAAAATCACTAATTAATTATTAATATAAAAACTCCAAAATTCATTACTTTCTGATCTAATCTAAGATCATTTATCAAACAATTAACTTACTCCATGGAAATATGAATTTTCCATTATATAATTTATTTCTAAAATAGTTCTTTAGGTATAAAATTCATCGAACATTAATTCTTTATTAATTCTCAATTTTCATCATCTGTAACATACACATGCTAATAGTGATCTGCTAATCTATTCAAAAATGTTATATAGTAAAATGAAAAATTTGTTTGAATTCAGCAAGAATTTCTTCATAATTATAAAACCAATAAAATCTGGACATGATATCGAAAACTCACCCTTCTCATCTGGCTTAGCTTTTCGCAGGGGTAAGGTAACTGTGGTATCACCAGTTTCTGTCACGGGAATAGCTACTGCTGTTTTTCGCACAATGTCATTATTATTCATTGAGCTACTACTTGTGGTATTGTTGTCGCTTTTCCTCGCATCTTCAAGCATGAACTGAAAATAAAATAAAACATTTTAACTAAATAATGTGCAAGGAGCCTAAGAAATAAATCGAATAACAAAAAATGAGTTTAATACCTGAATTTATTTTAACTGAACACATCCAATAATATCATTTAAAATCTCATTTTCCGCTTAGTTACAAAAGTATGACTTTTCATACAATACCAAACTTAAAGTGGACACTTTAAAAACGTTATTATTCTACAATAATATATGCCTTTTCTAGACATGCCAAAAGAGTCCATTTTTTACTTAGGCAGAGGGTGGGGGGTAAGTTGCTATTGTCAATAACAATAAGAATAGATGACAAACTCATGTGTGGTTCTTCAGGATATATATTGGAAGTAGCTGCTACTCCCAATCCTTTATAAGAAAATTTATAGAATTGTTGCCTGATTATCCGGGAGAGAATACACTATCAGTGGATATAATTTCACAAAAAATTCACAAGAAATAAATACTAATGTCTAAGATGTTTTGTGCTAATAAGCTCCCAGGTAAATTTTAAATAGTTATTTAGTTTTTTCTGTGGTCCTTTAATTAGTGTTTCTCTGGTATTATTTAGGCAACTTAAAAGTACTTGTAGAACTAATATTAAAGTTATAAATAAATAAGAAGAACATATTTGAAATTGTTGGGCTAGTATAATCATAAAAATTGTAGGTTGCAGTCACATTGAAATAGAATTGTTTTATTTTATTTGCCATCCAATTGACATTTCTACTTGCAATGTGGGTCTCATTTCAGATATTTGAATTGATTATATATTTAAAAGATGAATTTGATTTTTTTTTTATTAAATGCACAAATTGTTCTTTTTATTTTTATTTTTATTAAAGTGCTTGCACAAATTGTTATAATTGCAAAAATTATAGCACATCATAAGTGAAAGTTTTCAGTTTCATGCCTTCCTCCCAGATCATTCCAACAGGTATTTTGATTTATTACAGAAAAAAAAAACAACTTTTTCCTCGATACTGTGGTTTATGAAGAGACAGCATCTATTTACAAATTTAATTTAATTTTTTTTTTTTTTTTTTTTTTTTTTTTTTTTTTTTTTTTTTTTTTTATTTTACCAAGTGTGAATTACAGAATGAATAAACGCATTTTTAAAAATTATTTTGATTTATTAAATATTTCTTCTTGGGGTTTGTGTTGCTGAATGTTATATTTTTTACCCTCCCTCGAGACCATCACAAAATAAAAAATCAATTCAGGTTCACAATATAGGACATAAGTGTCTACAAAATAGATAATAAATGAAACAAAAAAAATACCACAGGACTGAAATCTGTCAATCTTGGACAACCCAAATTAAACAAAAGCTAAATTTACAATTAAAAGCCTAGATGATTTGTAAGTGGCCTTTATCTTTGGAGAGGAAGAAACAATCTATCTGCATGGAAATACATACACAACAAAACTCAGACATTCTTTAATCAGACATTTTTTCAAACATAAACAATCTTTTATTTTCTTTAGCAAAACAGTTAATTAAGCGATTCTTGGAAAGGATAAAGAATTCCACACTTAAATACTTTGAGTTGATGCTTATATTTTACAACTATTAACAAAATTTAGATCCTTCATATTTTTACTACATTTATTTCTCAGGGCACTAATAACAGGAAAATAACCACAAGAAATGTGGCAATAGCCTATTTATGTGAAAAAAGTAGTATGTACTAATATGAATAGATTTCTTGTATAGCAATTATGATTTAGGTTTTTAATTTTCTACTTTCAGTTTTTTCTTCTGCTGCCTAACTAACAGATAATTTTAATTTTCTTATTCTGTTTATCATTTTTATTGTTATGTTCAATGGCTTTGCTATATATATATATTGTAATGATATAAAAGGGGGTGCTCTAGAAAAGGTCAGTTTCTGGCATAGCAAAGAGTAGCATTCCTATTCAAAATAAAGGCTAACTTATATTTCATAAGTCCATCACAAATATTATCATTTGTCAATCAATAAAATAAATAAAAGAGTAATAAAAGAGATAGCATTTGGCAGTGTTTAGTTTGGCAGTATTTATTTTTTTTAAAAAGGCAGTGTTAAGTAAATAGAAGAGTCCAAATATCTCGGCTAGGAGCGATAAGGTATACAAGTTCCCAGGAAGATAACGATAGAGGTGTTTCCAAGTATGAACAGGAAAATCCAGGGAACGACGAAGAAGTCAGACACCCTTGGTGTGGTGGGAGTACGCCTCTATAAGAAGGGCCTTCCCCCACCACTCACTCTCACTTCGACGCCAGCCAAGGGCGAGAGAGCACCCTTTGCGGAACCAACTGGTCAGCCGACCCCAAGCACTTCACCTGGACATGATGGGGAGACACAACTCCAAGATCTAACAGCCGACCATCCATCTCCTCAACACGACTACAAGCAGCCTGCCTCTTCACTTCAAGAACATCATCCGTAAAACAAGCTGAGTATAACTCACTCACTGCCAATCTTTAATTAAATTCTTAAACCTATCTAAATTTTCATAATGGCCAATAGTTATATTTTAATATATAAGTTAATATTTTAAATATGTTCTAAATATTTCTTAATAACCCAACATTGATACAAATATGTGAGTCAAGCAAAATTTTCTTTTTTATATTCTTTTTATATCACAGCCATGCAAAATCTAAAATTATATCTTTTATTCAATATAAGTTAATTATTTCCAACTCTATTTTATTTATAATGAACCTTTCTCCTAGTATTTAATATGGTCTCAACACATAAAAGGACAGATGGTAAGAAGTGGTTCTAATAATATATTTCTCATGCTTTTCTTTCAGGAAATTTAGTAAATTAATTTAATTATTCAAATGGTTATTCATAAGTCCGTATGTGGTGAGTTTGGTAATATTTTAAATGAACCCTGAGATATAAGGAAAATATAAAATAAACTTTTCTAAATCAACTTTTTCTATATTAACTTAAAAATATATCCATTTTCTTTTTTCTTCCCCAAACAAAAACACCACAATATATATATATATATATATATATATATATATATATATATATATATATATATATATATAAAGTTTGAACTGACAATATTCATAGGAAATATCTTCAATAAATTAAATTTATTTTTTATGTCAGCTCGATGAAGAAGTAATAAATTAATTGTCTTAATACAATATATTTAAGAACATTAATGCAGAAAAATATACAAAATATGCTAGAACTAGGAATGGTATAATGATAAATACCACAAAAAACTGCAATTTTCATGCAGGAAACAATACACATGCTAAATATAAAAACACTTAAAAACTCAACTCGAAAGTAAGTGTTAACAACTAGATACTGTCAAGCAAGAAAGTGATCATGCATCTCAAAACTAAAAGACAAACTGGAATGGGATGACTCATAGGACCAGGAATCCAGGAATGAATCATTGGTAAATAGAAAGTGATAAAAGGAAATGAAGATACCTTTGAGAAAAACTTCATTATTTTACTCAACATGTTCAACTCAAGAGTAAACAAAAAAATAAATAAATAAATAAAGGAAAGTGATAAAAACAAGAGCCAATCGTTAATAAATTATGAACATACTAATTCATTTTTGTGTGTACTTGTGCATTATTTGTAAAGTGCTGAGCAAACACTGTAGGGAAAAAGGTGCAAAGAAGCAAAACATTAATACAAACAAAATAAAAAACACAGAAAACCACTCTTCATTTATTGTTCTGGAGTGTATTATATCACAAAACATTTAAATAAATAATAATGAAAGAAACTTTTTTAAAGTTTTCCTTCCAATGTTTTACTAATAACATTTTTCATTATGTATAGGTACTTAATGTCTTTAGCTTTATATATGCGCACATAAACTAATACCCAGTGTTAATATCACCCAAATATGGGAATTCCTTGTAAAAATTCTTAATAAATAAACTAGTATGTAATCTCTATATATAATATTGGTATTCATTTGAGACAAATTGCTAGTTCAGAGTATTAAAGAAACTCTTATTAAATAATTTAGAAGAGATAGTCGACCGTTGAGATATAAAAGGTGTAGATCATCGGGGTTCGGTCATGCCATTGAATAAAAACTATTACAACTAAAATGAGTTTTATTGTTGCCAAAGTTTCGGCTTGACATACAAGCCTTCTTCAGGGCTATGGAGGAGAGGGAGAACTATCCCGTTTCGTGGAGGCTACATTTCTTATTAAATATAATGGTTAAAATTATTACTAATTTAAATATTCTAATGAAAATCAAAATCCAGTAAAAATTTTACTTTAAAAAAAACAAACAAAAAAAAAAAAAAAAACAAAGAATATAAAAAGGAGACTAAATACATCATCCAGGATATATATGGGTAGTAACTGCTACTCCCAATCCTTTATAAGAAAATTTATAGAATTGTTGCTCGATTATTGGAGAGGGAATACACTATCAGTGGATATAATTTCACGCAAAATTCACATGAAAAAAATACTAATTCCTAAGATATTTTGCACTAATAAGCTTCCACGTAAATTTAAAATAGGTATTTACAGAACTCTCTGGTTTTGGATGTGCAAAAATAACAAACTTGAACATCTTTGAACATGTCCCATATTTATACAAACTAAGGTAAGTAAATTTTAGTTACGTTTGGAAAAGAGAAAGTATAACAAAAAAATATTATATAAACAGAACAGTTTTGGAATTTCCGTATATTTTATTAAATAACTTGAAAATGGTTGAAAATTCTAAAGCGAATTAAATTCCCTACAGAAATGGTTCAGGTGCATATATTTCGGAGGAATACCAAAGGTGTAAATTTCAATCAGAGAATAACAGTGCTTAAAGTTTCAAAAGTTTTGGTTTCGTTCAACCGAAGACAAAATATTGAGTTTATATACTAAGCTTTCTAAATTTCACTGTGGATAAAATAGGCTATATCCGAGTCAGAATTATAAATTTTAAACATTAGTGAAATTAAATCCATAATATTAAGGGATTTTAGTTATAAGAAAAGTGAAAAGTATACATACTATTCTACTGGACAATACTGAGTAAACTGAATCAAAAGTTTTATGAAATTAGCAATATAATGTTTATTAAAAAGAGCTATTAGGTCAATAACTTTAAAAAAGTATAATTTTCAATGGCATTCTGCAGCTGTTTTTGAGTTAGATGTTGAGAGGAGGCAAGTTAATTTTTACGATAATAACTTCAGAACGACTTATATAACAATAATTGATGTATGTGTAAATCGAAAAAAGAAAACAAGAAAATGCAATAAAACAAACAGATTATGGGAATGAAATATGGACATGCTGAAATTAGATATATTATTTCTGGACAAAGTTTCTTACATAAAAACAAAAAAAAAGAAAAAAAAAAAACGAAACAAATAAGGTATCTACAGACATTTATTTTTGGAACATCACAAACATACGAATTGATCCAAAACAGTCTTATAATAGTAACAGAACTAACATGGGATTCGGGTGCTTACTAAAATATGGAAAATAACTATTCTGGCATGCTCTCTTTGAAGTTGAAAAACAAAATAAATAAATAAGTAATTGATCAATAACAGGGTTATCTAAAACTGTTTATTCAGTTATCTAATTTTTTATTAAAATAACATTGGTTAAAACCAACTTGATAACATTAATTTAGTCAGTGCTAATAATCTAGTAGGGTAGGTGGGGGCAAAACCCTGCAGTTTGGACTTTTTATGGTATTACCACTAGTATTCTGTTTCTGTGAATATATTTATTATAATGACTGGTTGAAATCATAAAAATAAAATGAAAAAAAAAAAAAAAAGAGCCCAGAAAAATAAATCAATATAATAAGAGTGGTTTCCGCGTGAAGTTTAGTAGTAGGTGAGCCTAAAAGTCGTTCATGATAAACGACAGACCTTGCTCCCATTGTCAACTCTCAACCTCCAAGAAGGCCTCCTCTCTTCAGTAAATGTAGTTGTACCATTGCCACGAGTGAGAGTGGCACTCACAACAGGAGGAGAAGCTCCGCCACTCTCTTCGCCACTTCCTACAGGCTTCTCTGTATTAGGAGGTGGCTCTTTGTGCACCTTCACAACCACCTCATCTGTTGGCTAACCGAAAAAATTAAAAAAAAAAAAGAAAAGAAAACCCAACTTCATAGGATTACCCAAAAGAGTAATTTAATTAGGCAATTATATATTTTTCAAATTCAATTGAGCATAAATTAAAAAAATAATCAATTTTGCTTATCGTACATAGATTTTATGGGCCTAATATGTTAGGGTAAATAGAACAAGTTCAAAAGAGATTATTTAAGAAGAATGAGTTTATTATTCAGTACTTTAAAGTAAAATATCTTTACAAAGAACAAGATCTTTAATAATATATATTACCATAAGCAAACTAAATAATTAATAATCTGGTCGAGGTTCCTCTATTATTGTGTTTCCCCTAACTCATTCAAGATGTTTTGAGCAAATCTATCATAAAAATTAACCATAGTAAACATGGATCTGGAGGATTAAAAAATAAAAATTGAAAAAAAAAAGAACTGTTATATACAAAAACTGACAGGATTTAATATTTTTATTATTAGAGTTTTTATTTTGGCAATAAATGGGGGTTATGGTTACGTCTTGTCGTTTTTTTAAATTTTAGACAGTAAAATAAATTTTAAAGTATAAAGACAATTCTTTTTTATTTGATTAATTATTCTGCTTCTACCCCTCTGGGTCATTGGTGGTGCCATCCTTTGTATGTATATAGATGTTGATTTGTTTAATTAACGTGAGTAGTTTTTGGGCTGTCTATTCACCATCTTTAGGGTTTGTCTGACGAGGATGTTTTTTTTTCTGGTTGTTTTTTATGATATATTCTAAAGAGGTTTTGGTGTTGTATGCGATGGAGGCCTTTTAGTACGTAGTTGTGGATAAGTGTAGTGTACAATTTCTTCTCTTCAGAAGTGTCGTTGAGCTGTAGTCAAAATGTCTGTGTTCTTTTTTATCTTCATAATGTGGCTATGTTGAGTTTTGAATCTTGGGAGGTTCAATTAAAATAATAATTTTAAAATATATAATTTCTAAATAGAAGAAAAATATACCTCAGCATTATTCAGTTGTTGAGCCTGTTGCAGAACCTGCTGCTGTTTCTTCTTGACAAGTTGTTCTGCTGATTTAATTTCTTCTAATGTAACACCTTGAGTGGAACGACGAGTTTCCCTAACTCGCTTAGCATGAGCTTTGCGCTGAGTTTCAGATTCTTCATCCCGGACAGGTGGAACGAAAGACCTAAAACACCCACTCTTTTGCTTAAACATGATTTTTTTGATATGAAAGAAGCAAAAAATTTAAAGTTAAAATGGAAGCCTTTTTCTAAAATGATAATAAAATGGAATTTAAAAATTTTTGTTTGAAGAATACTCGCATAAAAAAAAAATGTTGACTTTTAAAAATTGATCTAGAATGAATAAAAAAGAAAAAAATAATAAAATTTATGAAAAACTATTGTAGAGAGTACAGTAACCAAACTAAATAATTTTGAGGCTGGCAGACAAAGGCTAAAGGTAGAATAAACATTCATTAATAAAGGGTATTTTCAATAAACAATCAGCAAACATTAATTGTTTTTAAATTTTTCAATAAGAAATTTAAGGAATAGCTATAATATTATTATATATTACAGTAATGACACAAAGCAAAAACATTCAAAGCATAGATAAATACCATGAAAGTTCATGCATTGACGCATACAAAAATGCTCAGTTAACTTTACAATGAAAGTAAAATTTTATAGCTTGTTCAGATAGAAAACTTCAATTCCGTATGCGAGAAATTTTGAGGGAAATATCCTCAACAGTTCCTAAATATTGATAAAAATTAAAAACTATCTCCTTTGGCTGATCTCTCAACCCCTCCCCTGGTCCTAAACGAGACATAATCAGTTTTAACTGAGTTTCATGCAGTGTGTTGATCATTAAAACGGGAATTTGCAAATGGCGGAACTATCAGGAATATTTCCCGCAGAATTTTGCGCGTGCGGAATTGAATTTTTCCATCTAACCGAACAGGCTATAGCAGAGGTTTAATGATATTCATTTGGGAAAAATATACTATGCCAAATCCCTGTAACGAATAGTTTAGTTAACTTCTTTCTTTCAACTAATTGAAGATTCTTATCTCTCTGAATGAAATAGAGTAAAATATTAATAAGCAGACATGTTTTAATAGCCTCAGCAGCCGATGCAAAAAAACAAAAAAAAAAAAAAAAAAAAAAAAAAATAGACAAGAGTGTAGTCAAAGTTTAATTGGGTCTCTATTTCTAAGATAAATGCTAAATTAGAGTTTACTGAAACTGAATGCTTTTTTTTATATCAATGAGAGCAAGGTTAAGTAACTAATTAAAATTGAATATTCAGGGCAGATTCATAAGTATCCACTGGGAATGATACAGCATGTTCAAACATTGCGGGAACTCAGTTTCTCATGGAAACTAGATGGGTACTGAGAAGAACACAGGCTTACTAAGATGTGTTTGAGTATGCCATATCTTTTCAAGTTTCTTATGATACATTAATGATCAGCTTAATTACAGTAAGTTTTTCCCCTGACATTCCTGAATAAAAACTAAATGTGATCAAACAACATGGACATGTGTGACTTTTTCGACCCTTAAGGTATAGTTTATAAAAACAAAATTGGATAGGAACACATTATGTTGGTGCCAAATCATGAATGTCTTATAAAATAAAAATGTATGTTTTGGAAAAAGTAAACTCCCAATTTAAAGGGATACAAGAAAAATTATTTGAATGAACTTATAGATTCTAATGAAATAGGTATGCTAGCTGAATTCATTCCTATCTTAAGAAAGAGTTATTACAAAGACAGGGCATAATATAAATTAGTAAGTGCAACTGCAGCCATAAGAATTTTTATAATTATAGAAGTATGTTACACATCTGAACAGAGCGTGCAAAAATATAGCAAACATGTATTACTAGGTGTTAAAATTGGTAAATGAAAGTTTTCTTAATCAGTCCATAACATTCCGATGACGATCATATTTTTAATAAGAGAAACTGCAGCCAAAAGCTATAACAGTTTCTACTGTAATTATAATGTTTTTTTTTTTTTTTTTTTTTTTTTTTTTTGTGAATGTAATTAGAAAAGGATATATTCTAGAATGTCACAATTTTTAATGTTCAACACTGTGAACAATAATCCAGTTGGAAAATAGTAAAACTGCTATTGAGAAGTACAAACAATACATATATGAAATACTGTAGACTCTCCCTAATCTGGCGTTCACTTATCCATCGCTGTATCTAATCTGGCGGTCTCCGAGAGGAATGAGTTCGGATCTCGGAACTCGCTGGAGCTAGACCGGCTCGAGGGTTCCTAGAAAACCTTGTCTTCCTAGCCAGCCACAAACATTGGGTTTGTAGTATTTCATTGAATGGAAGTCAAAAAAGGGGTATATATTTCGTTTTAGAGACAGAAACTTGTGTGTAAGGTGTACACCTGTGGCTGAAACGCCTAATTTTCCATTTAAACTAAATTTTGATATTGTAATAATATATGCGTACATATGTGATTTAGTTAGTAATTAAATATTTTTTATTTAGTTGAACTGTCTCTACATAGTTTTATTCCTTGAAACTTTTACATGCATATGCACTTGTAAATAATACACCAGCAA
Organism: Gonocerus acuteangulatus; assembly: GCA_946811695.1. NCBI lineage: Eukaryota > Metazoa > Arthropoda > Insecta > Hemiptera > Coreidae > Gonocerus > Gonocerus acuteangulatus. The sequence continues at coordinate 50,306,869 of OX328127.1, forward strand.
GAATTTACATATTTTGAATTTATATTATAATTCAGTACCTAAATTTTACTTTAAAATAGTACAGAACATATTATTATATCCTTAAATAATAAGGTTTTTGAAATACATAAGTGGCCGCTTCTAACTTAATTCTCTAATCCGACTGTACCCTGGTCCCAACAATGCCAGATTAGGGAGAGTCTACTGTACTTACTAGACATAAACAATTTTTTTTTCAATTATGAGTTCTTGCATATATTGTATTTTTCCATCTTCTCAAAACCTTACCAAATTAACAAAAATTAACTGAGGCTACAAAAAACCCCAATTTAAAACAAACTTTGTTGTTAGGCAATCTGATTTTCCATCTACAATCACCTTTTTTTGGTCAGGTCCTATCTAATTTTTAGATAAAACTTCAACTTTGTACCTAAGAGCATTTTGATGACTATTGACTTGAGATAATTAGTCAAAAATATTTGTGTAAGCAATGTAATATTTTCAGCAATAACGAACACCTAACTAAGAATAAAGTCATAATTTAAGCTTTAATCCCTTTTCAGTAAGCTAAAAAAAATAGATATGAAAAACACAAAGTTTTAAATATTTTACCAAATAAAAAGTTCTTCAAAATATTTTTACTTTAGAATAATTTTGAATTTTATAAATGATTGCTAGAATTAAACCATTAGGTGACTGAGGCAGACTGTTAATTGATTGATTTATTCACATAATAAAGAATTTGAATTCTCACCACACACTCAATGCAAAATAAAACCTTGTTAATTTATATCAAAAATAGGATTAAAATATCACATATGACAGGCACTGCTGTACATTTAGGAAAACGTAATAACATGTGTGGGTTATATATAAAAAGGTATACCATAGTAAAAATTGCCACAAATTCATTTTTCTCACATTTGAAATGAAAAGCGCAATGCCATAAAAAGCAGAATATGGAATAAAACAAATCTAACAAGCATTAAAAAAAAAAAAACAAGAAAAAAAAACGTGCAGTGGTGAAAACTTAAAACAGGGGTGAAGTACGCACTTGAAGAAGTTCTTGAATATATTGGCCGGGGATAACTTGCTTCCACCAGGTGTTGTGGGAGTAGAAGGAGTTACGCTGGAATTAGTGGAAATACTATAGAGCAAATAGGGTTTTTTACGTTTTAAATAATCATAACTCTAAGGGGTATTAGATAGAGGGATAAATATAAAATGAAAATACATACTGAAAGATAAAAAGGTGATTATCAACCATAAACTAAATAAAATAAAATAATACTGTAAATAAATTTACAACAAATAAGAGTAAGAAAAAAATTAATGAAGTAAAAAGAAGGATCTGAGTGGCCTGAACAAGGTTGAATTCAAGATGGGAGTTGTTAAGAATTCAGATATTCTTTCTTATTAAATACTGAGAGAACTTTTCATAACTGGAAGAAGGAAGCAGTCTAATTTCTAATGTTTTGCTTTCATAAACCAAACTAATAGAAATAAATATAGCAGGAGCTGAAATGAATCACCAACCACCATAGCCAGATCTGGGTATGCAATTAAATCTATAATTAAAAATAAATAACATTTCTTAATGAACTGACTTAATTAACTATGAGGCGTAGTTTGGATGTTCCTAACTATCAGCAGAGTAATAAAAATATTTTAAAACAATGAAGGATGACAAACAAAATAACCCCATAATTTAAGTTTAAACTCTATGTCCTACGTGCTAAAACTTCATTAAGGATAGTTAGTTTACCATTGCTCCCTCCCTTTATTTACTGCCGAAAACCGTTGTTTCTTCTTACCAGGAATTTACCCTACATATTTCTCTAGTAAATTTTGTGCTTTTCAAGTGAACAATTGTGTCTAAATATTTTTAAGAAAACTTATTCTGGACAGGAAATGTAAGAACTTTTGACGAGTGTGAGCAAAAATGAAGCAAAAGGGAATGCTAAGTACAAGAGAATTATTATTATTATATTAACCGACGAAACATTGCACGATGAAAGTATTCAGCACACGGGGCACTCCAGGTGCTAGGCTAACCCGCACTACCGCGTCATCTACTCTTATGAGTATTACGCAGCCTAAAGGTTAAAACCTGAGTGGGCCTAGGGCAAGACCAATTTCGCCCCCCCCCCCTAAGACGCCACTAAGAAGAGAAAATCTTTAATGTGCAGCTGAGTTTCAAACTCAGGACGACATCTGGAACATGAGCCCAGTGCTTTACCACTTGAGCCAGACTAATTTTAAAATAAATATTAACGTTTGTTAATTAGTCTGCTATCCTTTCTAAATAATGTGGTAAAAATTAGGATATTATTGTAGTGTATTTCATTATTATTATTTTTTTATGGCGCATCAAAACTTAGGTCATTAGCGCCGATATTGTTGTGTTAAACGAAGTTACGGAGGTAGATATTGTTAGAGATAAATCGTATGGTAAATAGATCTACATTTTTTAGATAAAAAATGTATAATATTTTTGACAACCTTTTGGCTTGAGATTGAAGTTTTCGCCTGGGTTGTAAACAATGAAGGACAGAGTTAATACTAATAATAATTTTCTATAAATGAGGAATAAGAAAGAAAAAAATTGTACACAGAGGATGATGTAATATTGATAGACGGTAAATATGTGTTACAATTAGTGATTTAATTAAAAGTACACAGACGCAGATTTAAGCATACAGAATGTGTTACATAGAAATAGGTACTGAGAGAATAAGTACAAATAAATGGACGTTAAAATTTAATAATAATAATAATAATATATTAAATACAACATTGTAGGTAACCTGCCGATGAGAAGAGAAATAGCTAATCCCTGCGGAAGTTTAAACTTTTCTTTATCTAGAATGTAAGAAATTGTAGTTTGGGCAACATGGGGATTTACTACTAAACATAGGCTGAAGAAATCTAAAAAAAATGTAGAGTCTAAAAAATAATAACCACACAATCTAAACCTGACGGTATCTAACTTCGCAATCTCAGCAGTCAATGATCTCCTCTCGATCAAATGAACATAGATTACAAAAACAAGTTATACAATGATAATTTATAAATCAGCATAAACAGCCCCTGTCTTATATGAACAGCACATAGTCACTATTCTAAGCTATGCAAAGTGTCAACAATTCATTAACCACTCCCTAGCAATACTCTATACTGAAATGTAATAAACTTGAAACAATGATTTGCACGATAGTTCAGTGTTGGAGTATCAGACGATGGATGTAATCCATTGATCGCTCAAGGAAAGGCTAGAAACGGTTGTAACAGATAAAAGACAGACCAGAACTCGTGGCAATTGAACTTGATAATAAATAATCAAGATCAAACACAAAAAAAAAAAAAAACAAGTCAATCAGCCTCCATAAATTTCCTCATGACAATAATCCTCCTTGGGTCTACCCATGGTCGGTTGGGTAGCGCATCATATTCCAACCTAAGGAGGTGAGGGTTTCAGGCCCGCCTGCAGCAGGTTAGTTTTATCATCGATGGGCCCCTAAAAACATTCCCTGTTTTACCATGTACGTTTAAGAAGGGTGGCAACCTTTAGATAGCCCTACGCTAAGGTATCAATGTTCCAGATGTAAGTGCACCATAAAAGAAAAAAATAAATGAAGAAAAAATACTTCTTGTTACTTTGGTTCCAATACCATTTGGTTTCATTAGACCCTCTATGACCCCCTAGGTAATTTTATGTTATAAATTAAATTTTGAGAGTGACTTCTAAAAGGAGGTCTCCCCTTGGTCTAGTAACTAATGCTTTAGATTCTCATGCGGGAGATGGTGGGTTGGATTCCCACCAGTGGCAGGAATTTTCTCATCTCACGGCTAGTTGAGAAAATTCCTCGCAACATTGGATGTCGGCACTAATGGCCCAGATGTCGATGCACCGTTAAAAAAAAAAAAAAAAAAAAAAAAAAAAAAAAAAAAAAAAAAAAAAAATCTAAAAATCTATCTGATTCTGATGATACTTCTTTCTTCTTCAGCTACTAGTTTTTATCATTATTATTTTTCTTTTACTCAGCTTAATTTAATTTTTTAATAGTTATGAATGAATTTATTTTATTTTTATATCTGTGCAATATTTTCTATTGTATTACAATTTTCTTAAGATGTTTATTTCCTTACTTTCTCTTCTGATAGGAAGGGTTTCCTAAATATACCAATTAGCTACATTAGGAAAATTCTAAAAAAGAATAAGTAAAGTTATTAATACAATGTAGGATTGGCACACTATAGGAATTTACTGATTTTCATCTGATCCCCTCTCCCTTTCTCTCGGAGCTTATTTATTGATTCATTTCTAAAATATAAGTTATATTATTCTAGTTAGCAAAGTTTTTACACCAGTGCTTCATTCTCTGTACCGAATAACAACAGCTGTAGAATATAGATCAGAAAAATATGGCTCCTGAATTCGCCATAACTAGTTTATTTTTCAAATGAGAATAATACATTTTTGAGGAGGCCGGTGGCCATGAGTATTAAGTCGTGAGCACTTAACACTCTGTGCTAATGGTTGTGGGTTTGATTCCCACTAGGGGTGGTAGCTTTTCTTTAGAGCAAGAAAAAAGAAAAGGCATCAGCCCTATCCTGGCTAGAGAAGGATGGTGACCTATAGATAACCCATCCTATAATTATCAGTTAATTATAATGAACGTTAAAATTTAAATAAATAAATACATTTTTGAGGAGAGATAAGAAATATCTCGTCTTGGAGACTGTCAGAGCTTGGCCAATCCTATTTTAAGCAAATGAAATGGCTTACCTTCGAACTTGAGCTGTTGCTTGTGGACTAGTAGAAGTAGTAGTCGTGACAGGGGAAGACACTGCTGCTACAGGAACGAGTACAGGGCTGGGATTAGGGGTTGTGGCTGTCGTTGAAGGAGTACCGGAAGACAATCTAAGCGATTCTTCCCTGGCTTGCACTCTCCTAAAAAATTATTGAGCATGGAATTAGAACAAGGATATAAATACCTTTCTATTAAATACAATGAAAAAGGCATAATATTCTTATTGAATTCTAAGCATAATTTAAAAAAATAAATAAAAATAAAATAAAGATTCCATACAAATGTTTTAATAGGACATTTTCAGAACACAAATTTATAAGGAAAAGGCCATAACTGGATAAGGGGATTCTAAATAATTTCACCATGAAGAAATACAATATAATTAAAACAAATATATATATAAATTGAGCTAATGTAAAAAAAAAGAAGAAATGGTTAAGCACTTATTACTTCGCATGCAACAGATACATGCTAGGACATTAAATTTGCACCTAATAAGCATATTCTGGGAAAAAATCAAGACTCCAGACAAAACAAACCCCCAGATGGGAGAGTCAGACCTCCCATTTATCATTTTTCTTAAAACTATTGCAAAACTACTTATATATTATGTTAATACTCTTTAAAGATCCTAGTACTAGTAATGGGTTATACCCATAAATGAGGCCCAATTTAATCAAAATTCGCATATTTCTTGTTTTCTCTTATAACTTAAAAATAATAATATAGATAGGGAGTAATGCAAGAGTTAGGTGAAAGTAGGGATCCCCGAAAGGACTACTTGACTAGGTATCCTTACACGAGAACCAGTCCTCAAAATGTAATCTATTGGTGGAGGACCAAATAGACTGCACTGCTGAAATTAGATAATTAATATTTATAAGATTTTTTAGATATACAACACTGGGCAACCAATCAATTACATGCCCGAAGTCTGTCCTTTCATTGGTAGTGACGAAAACATGGAGGACTTTATGGTTTAAAGAGTTTTAAACTTTTTATTCAGTTATTTTTTCATTCAAACATAATTATTTTTTATTTCTTATTAGATTGTCTTTTGTTTTTTAAAGTATTTTTTGTTATTTGTTTATTTCTAAATGCATCAAAATTCACCGACTCAGGGCTTATGTGCCCAGTCTTCTCCGCTTTTGGAGGCCAGGTACACAATATAACAGACAGTTTTCTAATATTAAATAAATAAATATATAAACCGAGTGTAGAATACCCCTCCACTTGTTCGCACCAGACGTGATAGGATATCACCCTTTCCAAATAACCTAGGGAAACCAGAGACCTCTTTCATTGAGCGTATCATTAAAATATGCCTAACTATAAGAAGGCACATTCAAACGAGTTGCTCCCCTGTGCTTGATTACTGCGCCGTAGTGAGTTTCAAATAATTTTGTAATCTTGCAAAAGGAGAACTATGACATAGAAGGAATTTCCCCCTTGGCTCCTGGGGATCATTGGAAAGTACTCTTGGACAAGAATTGAAAATTTAACGAACTATCACCAAAAAAAAAAAAACGTTTTGCTGAAGTCGAAGATCAGTGCTCATCTGAGTGATATATTTATTGCCATAGAAATAAAAATGTTATGTATGATTAGGCAAACCTCAGTAAGTAAAATATTTCCCTAAAGCCCTTAACAAATTATAAAGGAATGTTTACTTTAAAAATGAAATGAAATCAATATCTACATTACATAGGAAGAATGAAAAATATAATAGTAGTAATAATAATAATAATAATAATAAATAAATAAATAAAAAAAAAATCAATAAAAACAATTCTTTCGGTTGGCAACAGCCCCCGAAAGAATTTATCCCAGGTGACTGAGGAGAAAACCCCCAAATAAATAATAATAATAATAATAATATAAATAAAATAAATACAATAAAAACAATTCTTTCGGTTGGCAACAGCCCCCGAAAGAATTTATCCCAGGTGACTGAGGAGAAAACCCCCAAAATAAATAATAATAAATAAATACAATAAAAACAATTCTTTCGGTTGGCAACAGCCCCCGAAAGAATTTATCCCAGGTGACTGAGGAGAAAACCCCCAATAATAATAATAATAATAATAATAATAAATATATATATATATATATAAGAGAATCAACATATAGCAATTGCAGCACTCTACTTTTCAAAATTGACAAAAGGCACAAATGAACCTATTTGACCTAAGTAGAAAAGCTATTGAAGCATAAGCTCCTTCTGTTCCTAATTACTAGGTACAGATTTGAGCATGCTAAAGGAGTTTACCACACAATAGAGGTGCTCAAACATTTTAAGCAATGTGAAGTGAAGCTGTGGAGGTTTCTAGGACAAGAATGGCAAAAATCCATGACAGATTTGTTGTGACATCCTATATAATGTTTAAATATCTTCCAACTGAAATTAAGAATTTTTATATTACTTATTCATAAACCTTTGTCAAATATAATTGAAAATTTGTATATCACTGGAAGACAAAAAAGCATATTTTAGCAGAACATTAATTAAATAACTATGAGTAATATCTATCACTGCTAAAAATGTAATATTTAATAAGTCTCTAATAGTCACTGTTTGATAAGGTGGTTAAACATGATTGTATTTGAATTTTGATGCAACTGATGCAGGAGTGACAACAAATAATGTCTTAGGTTCAAGTCAAGATTATAGAAAAAACAACCCTTTACCTCGACGGCAGTCACTTTTGATCATTCATTAAGGGAATGCACATCCAGGGCAAGGGTTTTCATCAATTGTTTGTACCCAATGGATTTTGTAAGTATTTTACTATATAGTTATTTAAAATACACTTTAATTAATATAACATTGTTGTGAGGGTTGGTTATATAAATCAGGCTTAAAATTTTCAAAATCAAAATAAACGATCTCCTTTGAAAAACTATTAAACTTAATCTGCCACTTTAAAAACTTACGAATGAGGCAGTGCTCTGTACTGTATGGCTGTCAAAGTTTGGTCTCCTCTCCCTTTGTACCAAAGTCGGGTGATACTACGCGCAATTTCCTTTCTCCTTTTGGTTATGCTTGCATTCGAAGATACTCGGGCAAGCCTTTAAACGGTTAATAAATTCAAGAAATCTTTAAGGTTACTAAGAATTCTGAGTAATACAAAATGGTGTAATGAGAAATGGGCAATGCTTGCAGTCTATTGTGCCTGCAGGTCTCGCCTGGATAATGGATGTACAGCTTATTTATCTGTCAGTCAAACTATTTTCAACACTGAGGCCTTTAGATCAAGCCCGACTAAAGTCTATAGGAAATTTATAGTCACCATAGTGGTAGCTTTTGTTTATTATTATCAATCAGTTAGTGTGATGATGACGTGTGACTCCCGTAGTGATCACATTAAGCAGCGCCAATTGTACTCATAAATTAAAAGGTTCAAGTCCACCAGAGACCCTCCGCCGTCTCTATAGGGTTAATTTATAAGTGTATTCTCTCAGAGAGGCAAATGTTGGCAAGAAACAAGTAGAGAATGTATAAGTTTTACTTTAACCACTTAAAGACTACACCAGAGTTATCACCGGAATAGATGCTGTTAATATTTTCTAAAGAATGATTAAACTTGGGTGCTGAATATTTAATGCCAACACCCCTAATAACACCCCCTAGTCACGTGGCAATCGACACCTTTCAACTTATTGATATTAATCAGGGATTTCAGGTATAATTTTAAGTATGAATTCAGTCATAAAGCGGTTAAGACGGAACAGTCGGCAAGTAACTACTCCTGCAGTTCATTGATTACACCTTGAATCACACTCACACTCAAGATAAACAAAAATTGAAAACAACATATTTACATACAAACATAAAATAATATAATATAATAATATAAAGAATTATGCAAGCGAAAGAATTCATCCTCTAGTGATACAGATATGACCTAAACTAACCTTTCTTTTAGTGATGCCGACCTCATAGGAGTAGAATGGAGTGTAGGGCAAGAGTTACCAGCATTAATCTTTGCTCTCAGCTCCAAATAACGCCGATAAAACCTGTCAAAGCAACACACAACATCCAAAAACAAAGCAACACAAAAGAAGCAGAAGAATTAGGAAGTATTTCACTTTATTATTTTAATTAATATAAGCTAATGAAAATCATGCTGGACTATGTTAGAAAAATAAACTAACCAAATCAAGCATTATAAGATTAACCTAAAGATTTCATCAATGGTCCAAAGAAGTTTTTAATCAACTAACAAAATAAAATTTAGTCAAAACTTTAAGTAATCTAAAATTATATTTGATAAATAATTTTAGTAGCTTAATTTATTTAAGAATATTTTGCTAACACAGTTTATTCTCAGGTAGTAACTTCCCTTCTTTCCTGGCAGGAGTCATCAATTTTGAGAGAGAAAATTGAAGGACATAAATTATATTAAATTTAAGCAGTATTTGAAAATTTGATGGATTTTACTACTGGCCAGTCAACATAATTAAACACTTAATAAAAGTTGATAAGAATGCATTTCAGTAATTCTTCATAATGAAAACATTTAATAAATATCCACAATAAAATAACTTTTGACAGCCGACAAAACATTTATTGAAACATATATAAAACCACATCCTATTTTAAACTACATTCAAAGATATAAATCTAATGCCAAATAATATTCGTTTTTCTACAAAAATTATGGGCTTAAATAGCAAAACAAAAAAAAAAAAAAAAAATCTAATATTTTATACTAATTTGTAAATATACTGAAAATGTATCTGAATAGGATATAAAAAATTATGAACAAGAGTCCTTAGAGAGAAGAAAAGAAGTACTACATTCAAAGATATTCATCAATTGTCACATAAAATTATTTCTTTTTTACAAAAATTATAAGTGTTTAAATAGTAAATAAAAAATTCCGATATTTTATACTTAATCAGTAACAAACTTCGTAAATCTACTGAAAATGTATCTGGCTAGGAGAGGCTTTCAGATAGAAGAAAAGAAGTACTAAATTATTACTGTTAGTGAAGATAGTCAACCGTACAAATATTATAAAGACATGGATATTAACAGGTTTCGGCTAAGAAATTTCAGGAATATTTGTATGACATCTTAGTTTACACTAGGAGCCTTCTTCAGCATTCAAGCTAGTAACAGAGGGAACCCACTATAGAAACGCAAAATAATCAGGGTTTTATTATAATTCTGTAAATACAATTGCAAAGACACAATAACAAAAATAACCTTCAAATATAAGAAAAACCAAGTTAAGTCCTTATACGTGGGGTGATCAAAAAGTTGCAGGACTGTTTAGATTGCGCGGCAATGGAGTGTCATAGAGCAGTGCGGTTGGCAGCATTGTTTATCGTGACTCTTCCTGAACTCAGCTGTTTATTCAGATTGTTGATAACCTTCTTCATTGTAAAGTTACTGCTGTGTTCGTAAAAAAAGTTTTTTGTGTTCGGCGATTTCTTGAAATGAATGAAAAGGAAGAGCAACGCGTTTGCGTAAAGTTTTGTGTGAAGTTGGGTAAAACGTTTACTGAAACTTTTCAAATGTTGCAAGTGGCTTTCGGTGATGAATGTTTGAGTCGGTCAAGGTGTCATGAGTGGTACAAAAGGTTCAAGGAAGGCCGGACATCGTGTGAAGATGATTCTCGTTCAGGGCGCCCATCAACTTCGACTGATGACGATCATGTTGCAAGATTGAACAGTCTCGTGCGTTCTAATCGTCGACTAACCATTCGTGAGATGGCTGAAGAATTGAACATTTCATTTGGTTCGTGTCAACAAATTTTAACAGAAAATTTGCAGATGAGAAGGGTGGCTGCAAAGTTTGTTCCGAGACTGTTGTCTGAGGAGCAGAAACAACAAAGAGTTCAAGTTTGTCAGGAACTTCTTGAAAAGGCAAATGACAATGAAAACTTGTTAAAACAAGTCATTACTGGAGATGAAACGTGGGTTTATGGCTACGACGTCGAAACGAAGGTCCAGTCATCACAATGGAAGACAAAATCCTCCCCAACCCCCAAAAAAGCACGTCAGGTCAAATCAAACGTCAAGGTCATGCTTACTGTTTTTTTCGACTGGAAGGGTGTTGTTTACCATGAATTTCTTCCACGAGGTGAGACCATTAACCGCTTTCGTTATCTTCAAACCCTGAGAAATTTGTGCGAGGCAATAAGGAGGAAGAGACCAGAGTTGTGGCGGAGCGGTGAGTGGTTCCTGCTTCATGACAATGCGCCTGTTCATTCCGCACTGCTCATTCGCGACTACTGCACCAAAAATGGAATGACGATCATTCCCCAGCCTCCATATTCACCTGACCTTGCCCCTGCAGACTTTTTCTTGTTTCCAAAACTCAAGAGACCCATGAAGGGAAAGAGATTTGAGTCCGTAGATGACATTCAAGAAAAATCGCTGGAGCAGCTAAACACCATTTCACAAGATGATTTCTCAAAGTCCTTCACGCAGTGGAAACATCGTTGGGAAAAATGTATAGCTTCCCAAGGAGAGTACTTTGAAGGGGACGACGTCCAATAGCCTGTAGATTTTTTAAATAAATTAATAAAAAATCAGTCCTGGAACTTTTTGATCACCCCACGTATATATAAATATTCACAAAAATTATAGATGTTTCCTTTTTTTTTATAAGGGAGAATAGAGCCTCTAGTTGTTTACAGCCATACCTAAATTGAAGTCCTTGGCTTTCTTTTGGGTGACCTGTATCTGATATTCTGTATCTGTCATCCATTTGATTCCTCGTACTTTTTTATTTTATCTTACCCTTATTTTAAAAATTTAAGCTGACTTACTATTCCTGTCCAGAAGTATCTATTCAGTGATATTTTTTGTCCACCTTCCATTATCTTTTCTTTCCAATTGCCCAGATCATCTCCAGTTCAGTTTTTTAGCTTGGCTTAAAACATCTTTTAATAGTTTCCTACTCCTAGAAATGTAGTTCTTGATTCTGTCATAAACATTTAAGTAAAAAAAAAAAAAAAAAATGGGCCCAGAGCGATCCCATCTGTCGTAAATCAACCCGTGCAGATGGCCCTGTGGCCCAGAACATCAATTTAGCTGGTGGGAGCAGGCAGTACCTGGAGACCACCTTCTTATTTATTGGTGGTACGATTGAACTGCTCAGAGTTAAAAATGTTATATATTTTTTTAAGGCTCCAAAAGTTCTTCCATCATAGAGTGCATCTTCTTTGGACCTCGTTTTATAGAGTGTTATTTAATGATATCACTTGTCCCGTGTCTGTGACAATTCGGTATATTCTTCTTTAATGATAAAAAAAAAAAAAAAAAAAAAAAAAAAAAAAAAAAAAAAAAAAAAAAACTTTGGACAGGATTGTTCTTTTTCTTTTAGCGCGATTCCTCCCTCCCCGATAGGGAGGAACCCCGCTTATAAGGTTGATACAATGAAACAATCCGGAAGTCCCGACAAGAAAATTTCGCGTTTCAGAACCCCTAGAGACCGAAAATAACGGTGGTTCAAATTTGTATATATATATATATATATATATATATATATAAATAATAATAATCCCGTAACAGGCCACGAGGGCCCAGAGGGGCAGATACTATAGAGGTATCTGATTCATGACCATACGGCACACTAGGGAGATAGTGTGGTCAGTACTATGGTCCGGCCGCCTGATTTTCCCCTTGGCCGCTTCGACTGCTGTGTAGTCATTAGCAACCAAGGTACCCATTATTAATTAAATTAATTAAAGGCTGGGTTGGCTTAGGGACGGTCAGGGAGGCCGAATTCAACCCATGAACGAAGACACTAGAAGAAAAAATCTTTAGTGCTTGCTCGGGATTTGAACTCAGGCCTCCAGCTTATTAGTCCAGTGCTCTACCACTGAGCTAACCTCGCCCCCATATATATATATATATATATATATATATTCGCGCAAAAAAATCATAACACTTACGTTTTTGAGTTCATAAGCTTGTAAGTACTCTTTTTATAGGCTTCTTGGGCTAGGAAAACGAATGGAACCATTTTCAAGGCGATAGCTATAGCTATAAAAATTATAGTTTTTGAGAAAACTGAAAAAATAATTTTTGAATGCCGTTTTTGGTTTGGGTACTTAGAATCATGGGATTCAGTTGAAACATTTACTGCATGTTCTACTTTCATTGAAACTAATATGTTGAAATTTTGGTTGCGTTTGGAGTTAAGGAAGGGTTAGAATAAAATATTTTATCAATAGACATAAAATGTTTTGGTAACTTTGTATACTTTCCTTAATATCTCGAGATAGGTTGAGAATTTTGGGAAACGGAAGAACACCATTAGAAAGCTTACTAAATGCTCTACAAAAAAGGTTCTAATGAAAGTTTTGATTAGGCGATGTCAATCGGAGAAATAAGTGCTTAAAACTTTAAAGTAATTGATTTCGCTTATTCGAACTGTTCTTTTTGTCTGTTTTTATTCCTTGTTATTTTTTAATTGCTTATAGTTGGATAATGTATTTTACAATAAAACGGATTAGGCAAAATAAGAAAAACAATTCATTGTTAGAAATATAGCTTGCCAAGAGAAAGAGATTCGATGACGTCTTTTGAATATTTTCAATTGCCTTCATGCTGTTGGTTTTTTTTATTTTATTTTTTAATTGATTTTATTTGTAGAATTATTACTATAGTAAAAGAACACAGGAATATGTGAAACATTTTGATATTTTCCAATTCATTGAAACGTATGAAATGAAGTATCGGTAGAAGAGGATTCTAGAGTCTGGCGGACCCGAGCAGGTAATGCCATAAAACCCTTTGAACAAACTAATATGTTGAAATTTTTGTTTCGTTTGGAGTTTAGGAAGGGTTAGAATAAAATATTTTATTAACAGACATAAAAAGTTTTGGTAACTTTGTATACTTACCTTAATATCTCGAAAATGGTTGAGAATCTTGTGAAACGGAAGATGACCATTAGAAAGCTCACTTAATGTTCTTCAAAAATGGTTCTGATGAAAGTTTTGATTAGGCGATGTCAATCGGAGAAATAAGTGCTTAAAACTTTAAAGTAATTGATTTCGCTTATTCGAACTGTTCTTTTTGTCTGTTTTTATTCCTTGTTATTTTTTAATTGCTTATAGTTGGATAATGTATTTTACAATAAAACGGATTAGGCAAAATAAGAAAAACAATTCATTGTTAGAAATATAGCTTTTCAACTGCCTAGTGTCCTTCCTAGGGAGGGTTGTTTGTCTTTGATTTTGGTACTTGGAATTATGGGATTCAGTTGAAACATTTTCTGCATGTTCGAATTGTATCAACACTAATATGTTAAAATTTTGGTTACATTTGGAGCTAAGGAAGGATTAGAATAAAATATTTTATTAACAGACATGAAATGTTTTGGGAACTTCGTATACATTCCCTAATATCTCGAAGACGGTTAGGAATATTGGTAAACGGAGGGTTACCATGCGAAAGCTTACTAAATGTTCTACAAAAAAGATTCTGAAACAATTTTTGATTAGGCTATGTCAATCGGAGAAATAAGTGCTTAAACTTTGAAGTAATTGATTTCGTTTATTCGAACGGTTCTTTTTGTTTGTTTTTATTCCTTGTTATTTTTGAATTGATTAAAGTTGGATAATGTATTTGACAATAAAACAGATTAATTAAAATAAGAAAAACAATTCATTGTTAAAAATATATCAGGCTGTACCGTATGAAATGTCAGTTTTGGCTTTGTCGATTTCCTTCAAATGTCTTGAAACTGTCGAGGCTCCTACTCCGAGTTCTTTGGCATACTCCCTAGTGTTTTTAATTGCTTATAGTAGTCAAATGTATTTGTCAATAAAACAGGATACGTATAATTAGAATCAATATTTTGTTTGTTAGAATTCGAAGATGCCGTATGAATATCTAGATTACAGTACTGGTGTTGATTTCGTTCTTTAGAATTATTCTTGGTATTCCCTATTTTCATCTGTTACCCACAGTTTTTTATTGTTAGTAGGTTTTTCTTATTGATTATAGAATATAAATCTATTTGGCTATAAAACAGGATACGTAAAATTAGTGACAATATTTCCGAGATTTCTGAGCGAAATACTTTTAAGATTTTCTACCACCACGAACGGCTTTTTTCCTCTATTTTTATCCACTAGATAGGCTTTATTTTGCATATTATTCTATATAAGTTTTATTCAGCAGGGGATTCTGATGAAATGTCGTGTTTTTGCTGTGGATTTTAAATACGATGTATCTAAGATTGGATAACATTAGCGAGTCTACATAGTTAAGAACCGACGACGGAGGATTACTTCTTGCTATGATTTAGTCTACATATGTATATTAAGTCCTAAATCCAAAAAATAAACTTCACAACGGTTAGATACTATGAGCGAATATGGCGGTTCAATGCCCGTAGAACACAAGGGGGCCGCAGGAAATTTACCTGCTAAGAGTTAATCCTCAAGACCTGTAAATATACCCCAGGTATCTGCCGACACAAATACAAAGCCTAGGCGGAGAGCACCCCAAAAAGACAGATCCAAACATAGGTTATATACTAAATATTCATAAAGACTACTTAGTTGTAAACCGATTCATCAATTAGCAATCAATAGTTTTCAACAAATGTTATATACTAAATATTGATAAAAAGTATTTAGTTAGAAAAAAAACAATATTCCACAAGACTTGTTTTTGGTCCATTTGTGTCTACTCCATAGACCTAATTAGGTATATTATTCTATTTTAGTTGGGCAACTAAACTTTGTTTTATTTTGTTAAATAAAGTTTTTTTTCTTGACTTGTTATTCGTCAAGACTTTTATTTGTCCTTGTGTATTAACTAGATAGGTTTTATTCGGCATATTATTCTATATAGGCTATATTAGGCAGGGTATTCTTCTCAATCTTGTGTACTTCTTCTTGATCCTTCTGTACATGGGCGTATATAAAAACAATTTCGGGGGGGGGGGGGGGGGGGCTGAGACCATTTCCAGGGTATGGAATACTAAATATTTAGAGCTTGGAATAGTTTTAGGCAACTAAAACGCTATTACACGTAAAATAAAATATGTTTTATGAACTAAGTGATCTTATTTAATTTATTTTTAAGGGTTTTACGAGAAGTTTTTATCATCAATTCAAAATTTCGAGAGGGGCAGCAGCCCCCTCAGCCCCCCCCCTCATATACGCCCATGCTTCTGTATCCACTAGAAAGGCTTTATTAGGCATATTTTGTATTGATTTATAGACCTTTGCTTTAGAATGAGAGCCAGATTCTGTAATTTCCGCTTCTGTGTAAAAGTTAGCTACTGTCGGTGTCCCTTTTTTTAATTTAGTGTGAGTTTGGTTGTTATCAATGACACGTCATCCGCAAATTTGAGATTATTTAGAAAGGTCATATATTCACTTATCCCATACTGGTCTCAGTTAAAACTTTTGGAATATCACCTGTAGAACAATATAAAAAGTCCGTCTCGCAAGAACTGCACAATCTTAGAGCGGATTCATTAATTTAAAGTTTTAAGCACTTATTTCTCTGACTGACATCGCCTAATTAAAACTTACTTCAGAACCCTTTTTGTAGAGCATTTAGTAAGCTTTCGAATGATAATCATCCGCTTCACAAGATTGTCAACGGTTTTCGAGATACTAACAAAAGTATACAAAGTTACCAAAATTTTTTTTGTCTGTTAATAAAATATTTTATTCTAACCCTTCCTTTACTCTAAACGTAACAAAAATTTCAACATATTAGTGTTGATGAAATTGTTTCTGTGATGCAGAAAATGTTTCAACTGTATCCCATAATTCTAAGTACCAAAATCAAAGACAAACAACCCTCCCTAGGAAGGACACTAGGCAGTTGAAAAGCTATATCCTGGAAATCCATATCACTAACATTAAATTGTTTTTCTTATTTTTCTTAACCTGTTTTATTTTCAAATACATTATCCGACTATAAGCAATTAAAAAATAAGAATCTTATTGTCCATCAGAAAATGTTTCAACTGAATCCCATGATTCTAAGTACCCAAACCAAAAACGGTATTCAAAAACTATTTTTCCAATTTTCTCGAAAACGGTTAAAGCTATCACCTTGAAAATAGTTTCATTCGTTTTCCTAGCCCAAGAAGCACATAAAACGAGTACTTACAAGCTTATGAACTCAAAAACGTAAGCGTTACGATTTTTTTTGCGCGAATTTCGCCCTAAACGCCATCTTCCAGTAGGCGGATTTTGCTGGTTAACGAACTTGACCTTTCAAATTAGACGAAAGATTTTTGTATCAAATTTCATCAAAATCGGACCATTCGTCTGGGAGCTACAGAGCGAACAGACATATATATATATATATATATATATATATATATATATATATATATATAGTTATGATTATTTTTATAAAAATGATTGCGCCACGTTGGGTCGCCAATAATGTTATGATTTATTTTTTATAAAATGATTGCGCCACGTTCGGTCGCCATTTAATGTTAAGATTTTATTTTAAAAAGAAATAAAAAGATTTTAATTACTTGAGTAAGTTCCATTATATGAATCTGACTTAATCTCAGGGATCAAAGTTCCGAGTGAATGAACGATATAATATTTATTTCCAGACAATTCTGAGATACAAACATCAATACCAAAAACAATACAAATGACAATAAAAGAATTACCAATTACAAAAAAATAAATTTTACCTCTAAATCAATTTGCTTCCAACAAGGCCTCAACACACTGCGCTTCAGCAACTCCTTCCTCAATGCGACACGCCTTACCGCCAGGTCTCGTGCCTCTAAATTAATTTGCTTCCAATAAGGCTTCAATACACTGCGCTTCAGTAATTAATGGACTCAAGCTCCGCACACGACCAACGCTGAGAATAGAGAGACGCTCCATTTGAGCGGGCTGCTGGGACTCAACTGACGCTTTGCTAGAGGGAAAACTTTGCATCCTTGTTTCTTAACTTCCGCATTATGTTCGTTCATATATAAAGATAATAATTATGTTTTTCGTAACTTAAAATAATTAATTTATTGTTATCTGAATGTAAATTTAATATGGATATATTGTATACCAGTATTGCCCAAAAATATTATTAATTTTGATCGTATATAATACAATGTTAATTGTATATATGGTTTGTGATTTGCGCGGGCTTTTCAAAATATCGATGGTTATTTGAATTTAAAAATATTTTCGTGAATGTAATATATCATTACAATATATATATATATATATATATATATATATATATATATATATATATATATATATATATATACAAATTTGAACCACCGTTATTTTCGGTCTCTAGGGGTTCCGAAACGCGAAATTTTCTAGTCGGCACTTCCGGATTGTTTCATTGTATCAACCTTATAAGCGGGGTTCCTCCCTATGGGGGAGGGAGGAACCGCGCTAAAAGGTCAGGTGATAAAGGGTATACAAGTCTAACACTTGACATACCCACTGTATATGCTTTATTGTCCTTACAGAGTTCAATATTTCTTTTAATACATCACAAAAATACAAAATGGATATTCTTAGACTTTATTAAAACCTTGGTTTATTCCATCTTAGAGGTCTTCCAAAGAATGAACATAGGATGTTTTTATCTTCAGCTTTTCTCTCATTAATAAAAACCTTAGCTTTACATGCTAGTGGATAAACATCCATATTTGGTTCCATGGTATTTGAAGCACCCATTTGTTTCCTTTATATTAATTTACCACATACATAATCAGTAGTACGATTTTCTTCGTCAACCAAATAAGTGTCTCAATAATATGAGGACAACTATCTGGCAAACACATCATTAAATAGCTTAATTTTCTTCGCAGACTAGTATCACAACCAGCATGATGTAATTCAATGATTTTTCTTTAAAATTTATCAAAAAATATCTCAGGATCATCATGATCAGAAAGTTTAAAATTACGTAACTGTTTTTCAATTAAAAGCTGTTTTGACTCAGACTTTTGTAAATATAGCTTATCTAATTTATCAAGGACTTGTTTTGGTGTTTCACATTCAACTAATTTATCTGGTTTTACAGCTAGAGATAAATAATACACAGCTTATTAACCTTGTGTTCCCATTCATCATATTTGATGTTTTCTGGTTTTTTAAAAGAATTTTATTTTTACTTTATCAATGTTCAACATAAGCTGATACAAGTAATAACGAGACAAAAAAGCTTGAATGCTGAAGCAAAGGAGAAGCAAAAACTTGTGCATTAAAATATTCTTTCGAATTCCAATACTTTCTTAGCTGAAAGACCTTCCAATACTCCCTAGCTTAGCATTAATTTAATATTAAAAATGTCACACACACGCACATAAATATTTTTATATATAAGTTATTTCATAACTCAAGAAAAATTCCCAATAGATCTTTTTTTATCAACCATATAAATTTTGACTGAAATAATTATGTTCAAAATGTATCACCCCCTCCTACAATGTTATTTAAAGCCTACTTCTCTAATGACAAATAATAAAGTGAAATAAAAACACATAACAAACAAATAAAGCACAAAAATAGTGCAAAAGTGAAAATATTTACAATAGTAATGCAAATATTCGAAAATAAGAAGAAAATACATACTTCTCGTCAGCTTCAAAGCTTTGAGTTCTCCTGAGCACAACTTCCTGTGGAGTTTCATTACATACTGCATTTTGTCTAACACCTTGTGTGATTCCTGGAGCAGGACCAGTTGGACTATCCTTTTCTCCGATTTCTGTAACAAAAGGATGTAGCAGTAATAGTCAAAGAAAAAAAAAAACGTATGATAATAAAAAAAAAAAAATGATCATTTATATATCCCTTGATGAAGGTGAGTCTGTACCTTGCATAGAATCAACCTGCTTCATGATATCTTTCCATTTCCATACATCAAAGGAACCAAACTCATCATTAACATTTATTTTTGTCTGTATGACCAAGAAAATGTTGTCCGCTATAGGCTCAGATATGACTAAGAGTAGATCTTTGAAACTTTATCAGTACTTTTAAGTACCCTTGACTTAATACATACGATTTAAATTAAAGCAAAATACTGAGTAGAACCAAAGTTATGAAAGCTTGAGTTATTTAAAACGGCTAACCATGGGACAACAAAGGAATGGATTAGACCATCCAGAGGGAAGGAAAACACAGCCTTAAGACTCGAGTCTGCTCTGTCTACTGAAGGCATTGACTACAATTTACCTGCCCTCTCTGTGAGTACTATAGATTTGATAGTTTCTGGAAGACAAGTTTTATTTCTGCTTCTTGTTGTTTGTGCAAATGAAAAATGTTTACACTCTGACCAATGTGTTATGAAATAATATTTTCAACCAATAAGTCGCTTAGAGCTAAAAATTTTCTGTTTGCTCAAATTTTCTTTATACACATATCAACGACGGATACATCAGCTATTTTATTAAATAATGAGAAACTGATTATCATAATTCACAAACATATTGAAGTACATTATCAAAAAGAAACTAGAAGTTTAAAAAAACTAACAATTTTACTTAAGAAAACAAATCTCTTACTTAGTGACAAACCAGGTTTGGAAGCTTCCTGTAATCGACTTCGGAACGAGCCAGGCCTCCTCCATGAAGGTGGGTCTTCTAATTCATTCTGCCTACTTGGTGGAATTTGGACCTGTTAGAAAATAAAAGTAAAATAATTACATTGCAGAAAAAAAAGAAGTTTAATTTATTTATTGATTTAACCTCTTCACGACTAAAGATTAACAGATAATAAATAGTTGCATTACAAAGAAATGAAGAAAAAAAAAAGAAAAAAAAAAAAAAAAAAAAAAAAAAAAAAAAAAAGAAAAAAAAAAAGAAAAGAAGACAAATAGAATAATAAATTATACAATGAAATATCTATGGTCGGGAAAAATTCACTAATGGTGTACGTATCAGTTTTCTAATCAGTCTATTAAAATTATTTAGTCATTATTGATATTCATTTAGGTCTTTAAATGGTATTTAAATAGTGGCAAATATATATATTTTTTTCAAGAATTGGAATGTTTTCTAAATATCAGCTCTTGTCACTGAGTAAGCCAGTCAAATTCTCAGGCATGTCCATCGTTTTAAGTACACATTGAGTTCGTAAATGTTTTACAGTCAATGCTCTGTTGCAATATAGGAATTTTTGTTTGTTTGTTTTGATTCATTAAAAGGTGTGAATGAGTAATACGTGAATGGCCATTTCTTAGGTATCAAATGATGACTCCTCTTATTTGCCTCTTTTACTTGAAGGTCGTTCATTGGTTGTTTTATTCATTGTACTTTTAATTCCCCTTAGTTGTTTGTCGGTTGTGTTATGCCAAGATTGTTACCATTTTTTTCAGAATAAACTTCTTGACTTCTAGTTGCATGTCGTAGTATACAATGTTCTGCCTGAATGTCAGATTTAATTAAAAAAATTAAACAATTTTCTTTCATGATAATAAACAATTAAATTACAAGATAGGACCTCAAAGGAATAAATTGTCACTACTAGGAGGACAATGGTATTTAAATTATTTTACAACCAAATACATACCCACAAGAATAATTTTGAAACAATAATTTGATTCATAAGATAAATAAATACAAAATGGAAACTTACTTGATTATTAGGAACTGTTTTGTTGGCTTCTGCCATAGAAGGTAAGCGAGACAATTCATCTTTGTTGGCACGATTTTTCTTTTCTGTAAAGAGAATTATATCATTAAAATGCATGCGATGAAGTAAATTCATTATTATTTTTCAATATTTTGTAATTGCTTTCAAAAAATTAAAATCAATGACGTTAATAAAAATAAAAAAAAACAAACCCGAATGCTTCATTTTTATCAATGTTCAAAATATTTTTAATGTAGATTCAACTTTGATTAATTAGTAACATGGAAATTCTATTTCATCGGCCAAAATTGAATAAGATTGTTAGAAATTTCATTTTAGAAAGCCCAAGCCCCCTGCATTGGTTATGTCAGAATCAAAGCAATATACTGATCAATGATTAAATATTTTAAAAAACTATTTCAATTTATTTTGAATAAAAAGAATTTAAGAAATTCAAAATGAATTGATAATATATAATTAAAAGAACTTTTCCAGAGTATAGAGACTTTTTACATGAAGATATCACTAAAATAGCAAACAATTTCATGTCAGCCTTCTCAATAATTTTATGAGCCAATGATCGTGCTCAAGAGAAATATCTGGTATACTCGTGAGACATTGTAAGTCTCTAAGAGTTAAATTGTTGAACTGGTTCAGATTAGCAGAATTATCTGGACCAATGTGATAGCCAACATCCATAGAGGATAGGCACTGAAAGAATAATAGTTAACTGTGCAAAAATAAGAGCTGTAACATGCAAGTGAAATCAAAGCAAATAAATAATATATGAATAGTTTCTTTGGTTTAACGAAATCAATAAAAACAGAAATTATGAAAATATATACATATATTTCATATATACATTCAGGCAGGAATATTAAAAAAAAAAAAAAAAAAAAAAAAACAAAAAACAGCCCTAAGGGACTCGGACCCCTCGACCCCAGCACGGACCTCTTGTTCCTTCCTACTTTGAGCTTACCACCAACATTTAAAAAATGTGAATTTCATCCGCTCATTTTAGCATGTTTTTGTTTGCTCATTTTTTGACATGGATATTTCTTAAGTTTTTGATTGATTTTTATAATGATATTTTAACCAGGAATGATATCTTTCACTTGTTGAAAGAAAATAAATTTTAATTAGGTTTGGACATGAGAGGAATAATCAGACAAATTATAATTGCCCTTAATTAGGAATAATTAAGATCTAGATATTTCTTAATTAATAGTAGTTCAACAGGATCAGAGCAGGACATGAACAAGAATAACCGAAGAGTGGCCTGGAAGTGAGGAGGAAGTGATCAGGGCAGTTAGGACATGGCTAAAGCATGTTTCATACTAAAATGTATGTTGTGACTGAGCACTAGTGTATGAAAAATATTTGATACGATATTATATTGGTATATACAGTGAAACCTCTCTATAGCGGACACCTCTGGGAGAACCAAAGTTGTCCACTATAGAGAGGTGTCCGCTATACAGAGGGGTTGGTCGAGATGGATACGTACCGAATTTGTACATTTAATTCATGTTTTAATTAACCATTTAATAATTACCCATAAAAAGTTTTTTTTAAGTATATAGAAAGAAGTTCAATAAGTATAAACTTAAAAAAGTTTTTATTCTAAAAAGTTTAAAGCATAAAGAAGTTCTTAGTTCTCGGACAACATTTTTGTCACAATTTTCCATCCATTTCTTCAAAATTTCATCTTTCTTTTTCAATATTTCTGCTGCTTGTGTTTTCCCTATTTTAAAAAACTCGGCAACTTTACGCATACCACATTTTTCGCGATTGTAAAATGTTATCACGTCAATTTTTTCTTTAAGTGTCAGAGATTTCCGATTAGACATATTGAAGAGAAAGCACGATACTTACTCAACAAGAGCTAAAAACCAACTGAAAAGTGAAGTTCTGCGGAAGAAATGTGAACCGAACAGAGTTATGTAATATTCCCGGAACAGTGATACTGCGTAGGCAAAACAATAGCAATCTGCCAGCGGGAAAATCATATGCTTCTGCTGAAAAGGAAGGGGTTCCTGTTGTGAAATTCCTAGGAAGATATTACTAGTCACTATTATGTATATATATCTTAATCTTACAAAGAGTTTGTTATTGTTAACACATTTACCGATGGGAATGCTTCTATAAATAACATTAGCTGTAATTGTCCATAGTAAGGTGGTAAAAAATCAGGTTTCTCTGTCCGTGTCCTTTGTACAGAGGTGTCCGCAATATAGAGGTTTATTTTACCAATAGAAAAATTCGGGACTGCGAGAAAATTTCCAAATGTCCATTAATGGAGGTGTACGCTGTAGGGAGGTGTCCGTTAAGGGAGGTTTCACTGTAATATTATATCGCACAAAAACAGTTTTCTTCAAGCTGCTACACTGGGCTTCAAGCTTGTTGTTCATTTGAGTTCAGCTTCCCTCACCTGTGGTCTAAAGGTTTATGTATGTTATATTTTTCTGGATATCAACAAGCAGAATTGGATAGTCTAAAGCTATCCAATGGAGAGGCATCCAGCAGGTATAATATAACCCCCATTATTTAGTCAAACTATTTATGAATACACTATTAAATTGAAGTGTATACTGAAATCCTTTTTAATACATTATTTATAAATTATACAAAGAAAAAAACTCATTTTAAGAAAATAAATCACCTTTCATTAAAATAGTTAGGCAGTAATAAAATAAAAAACACATTTATCTAATATCCAGAAAATGTCTAGTAGTATATTAGTACTTCATACTAATATATAAATACATATAAAACATAAATATTCGTAATTTAATGAATACTTGAATGGATTTATTCTATACAGGATATGGTATAAAGGTGTAAGCACTCTGTGCGATGGCTGATGGGTTCGATTTCCACTATGGGTGGCACAACTCTCGTCCTGGCAAGAAAAGAGTGGTAACCTGTAAATAATTTGTCCCAAAAAGATGTGTTATTTATAAGTGGACGTTAAAATTTAAGTAATTATAAAGGAAACTGTGATGATAAGGAAAACTATTAATCAGACTTCGGAGTCAAAACGTTTCCCATAGCCTTTGCATCTTTCTTGTGTCTTTAAATGATGTCACAGTAATCAGAAGTATAACGAAGAAGCTGTAGCTCATTATAGGAATTCTTCAACAACTATCTTTATTAATAAAATAATTTTAATAGGTAATTGGTTGCTGGATGGTAGGGGTTATCTAAAGGACTTCTGTAAAAAAAATGATCGAAAACTTCCCTGAAAATAATTGCCCCCTCCAGTGCAGTTTTCACGGTTTCCTGTTATCAGTAACCAGCAGACCATGGACCAATTATCAAATCCATCAATTCTTATTAAGCTGTTTAAAGCTTTAACTAGAATTAGAAACCTTTTCAATGTTGGTCATACAACCTGTCTACAGAAATAGGTGGGGGGGGAGGTATTGAAACATGATGATCTATCTGAAGAAACCAGATGGGGTTCCAAACAAATAATTTGTTGTTAGCCGAAAGCCTATCCCTAAAAAAACAAAAAAAAAAAAAAAAAAAACAGTGGAACAACAAAAGAACCATAGGTAAAATACCAACAACGTTAAAAAGAATTCTAAGGATATTGGAAATCTATAGTCCAACAGGAAACAAATGAACCAGGAGGGGCAGGGCCAGAGGGGAGCTAGGCCTTCCCCCACATGGGCTGGAGGCTGTGCACTACCTGGTTCTTTTCTTCGCTGTACACCTATAACTAACAACCATTTCTGTGAAACTATTCAGAGTGAGTAACTGAAATGAGGCCACTTGTCTCAGCAATGGAAGGTTTGCCATTCGAAATACAATAATAAAACAAGAAAGTGTATACAAAAAAATATGGAGGGGAGTCGTATGTCTGGATTCCTCAGCAAAAGGACAATAATGCAGTGAGGAATTTAGCTGAATATCGAATATAATTTGAAGAACAACTAATTTAATGGTAGATTCTTAGTAGCCAAGTGAAGGGAAAGCAATAGTTAACAAAGCCAAGCAGAAACTATATTATAAAAAAAATATTAAGAACTCTTTCCTATCTAATTAGTATAGGAATAATTGTATGACCTGTTTTCATGTGATAAAATTGGAATTCATACTCTAATCATTATAATAATACGACCTTTTTTCTTGATGCTTTTTTATATTTGTTTCTATAAGTGTTTTAATACATAAGCACTGTATTTTTTATTTACATTTGAGTATAGTTCAGATCATGACACTTACGTATGATTAGACAGGCCTTACTATACAGGTTTTATGCAAATATGTTGAAATACAATCACATGCAGTTGCAGTCCTAGCACATATAAATTCTAGCAAACTGAATATCCCATGACACATTTTCATATGCTGATATAATCAAAGAAATAGAAACTGGAGTAAATAAAATTAGTGTAGTGATATATATATACAAGCAGCAGTGTTCTTACACACTCTTAAGTAATAGGCTACTTTATGACAGCTTTCAGGGAAAAACTTTGTAATATTACCGGACTCTGAACCACAGCTCTTCAATAATGCCATTGTCACATTTTGTTTCTGCTCACAGAACATATTTATGAAATCAGAAAGAATAAAAGAATCAGCTATATTTGGTAGGTAGTCCTGAAATTGAAGTTCAGCCATTATCTTGTGAATGAATCCTTTATAGATTGCCTAGTTAAGGGGTAGAAAAATAACATCATAGAAAGTCATATGTAATGCCGTGAAAATACAAGCACTACTACCTTAGGTAGCTTAGTCTTTGGAAAACTATTTTCAAAAACTAAAGGTTTATGGCTATCTGAGGAATTGCGACTAGATCATTATTAAAGGCAACACTGTATTCAATAGATCCAGATTATACAATAAAGACTGTGAGTAAATCCAACAAATGTCAAATTGTGAGATATTTGAGGCCTGAATATTGTAAGGATCTTAATAATGTGACAAACATTTGCTTTATTGACTAAAATTATTTTGTATTATCATTTAATCTCAGGAAGGTTACTTGAAAAAAAGGGAAGATAATTTGTATTATTGATTGATGGGGTTTTCCACATCACTGGTGACTAACAATGAACATTATCGCCTGAATCTAGTCTTTCTAGAGAAACAAGCATGGCTAATGTGGTTTTATAAATTGTGAAAGATTTTTGGAAAGAGTTCACTACTAAATAGTTCGTAGTATCAATGGATTTTTTTTTTATTATTATTTTTTTTTTAACTAAATAATAACTTTACTGATTATTACATTTTGTATAGAAATAAATTTGGTGATATGATGGACGATGAGGGGTCTGAGCTCAAGACCATCAATCCTCGATTAAGGCCAGAAAGACGTTCAGATGATGCTGAAGGGGGCCTACCCAAGCTCCTTTCTGCTCCAACTGTAGGCTGGAGTCAAAGAGAGATTAGTAAACAAAGACTTTGTTTCACTTGGAGAATGGGATTGCTAACACTTCACTTGAGAATCACTGTAGCAGATATCTGACCCACCTCGTTGGAGTGAGAGGTTGTGACGATAGTTCATATGACTATCTGATTGGAAAAAGAAGAGAAACGCATTGAAGACATTTATATAAAGATGATTTCTAAAGACAGTTCAGGGTCATTCCATGTCAAATCAACACACTTTTTGACCTTACCCTTTCCGATTTTAATGAAAATTAGTACACCCAAAGTAGGTGTTGGGACTAATAAAAATACCAAATTTCAAATTTTTATCTAAAACGGTTATCAAAATACGGCCACGTAAAGTTTTCAAAAAGCGTCAAAATCTCGCTTTTTCAAAATATTTAAATAGACATAAATCCTCTCCTGTGTACGTTACAAACATGGAGAAGGTGTCATTGTTTAGCTCTTTATATGCCCTTTCAAACGACATGCAACACATGGTAGGTTATGAGAACAAAATGTTTTTCAAAATCAAAAATAAAATTTTGAATCTAAATATTTTCAAAAACGCATCTTCAAAAACGTTGAAAAAATTATATATAATAGGTCATATTAATACTAATTTGTATAGCAAATTTGGTTATGGGATGGAAATGGGTTCTAAGTCAAAATAATTTAAAACCAAAGGCGGCTTTGGACTAATTTTGCGTATGTTTATATATAAAAGCCTTTTAATACATAATTGTATAATTTATTCCAAACTTTACCGTTGCCTATATTTTATAGACACTTCAACTTCATTATCTTAATTACAAAACTTATTTAAAAAAATATTATACCTTAATAATTTGTTGTAATAAGTTTAATTTAGAATATTTGTCTAAAAGGACCCCGCCCTTTCCTAATGGAAAATGGCTTTCGGTGAAATTGAACAAAACTATGCTCGTTGGATAGAGAAAGTCTTTCTGAACAAAATTCCGCATGGGCACAAAACCCACAAGTTGGCACTTTTGGGTCTCTGAAGTTTTTCATTTTTGATTTTTGCAAACTCTCGAGATTTCTGGTTGAAAGGTTTCCCAAGCCATTTGGCCAGTAAAAAAAAGTACTTATCAATTATTTTTCGAAGAACTTTCGAACGACACCACATTCAACACTTCTGCCCCCCCCCCTCCACCCCATGGGAGTGGGGGGCCCCACTAGCAAAAATTGATGGTTTATTTCGAGAGTGAAGCCAAAACATTGCCAAATGAACTTAATGTTAAAGCGGATGCGAGATCCCGCTGCCTTTTTTTTACTACAGACTAGTTTGTAGCTATATTGAGTACAGTGGAAATATATAGGCTATTTCAGTACATACATTGTATGTGTTTTATGGGAAAGTGTGTCTAAACTTCATTAAAAATATTTCCGTGACTTATGTTTTTGTTTTTCCGTTATTCTCTGGATACGCGGATTTTCGTTAACTCAGGTCGGACCTGGTCCCAATGGATCGGGGTAAACGAGGTTTTAAATATCAAGAGAAAATGTATTTTCCAAGCACACTGCATTCAGAGGCCAGCATAACACAGAGCTAACACCAACTGTCAAGTAGATCTAACACTTAAGAATTTATCTATGCTATAATACACTAATTAACATTCAATAATGCCATTCGGTTGCAAAACATACTAATACACATAGTTCTTCATTTATCTCTCATCTCACCTGCATCAGTTTCCTCATCATCTGAAACATCGGTACTTTTACCGGTATCCGATGTTTCAGTACTGAGAGAATCTACTTCATCATCATCATCATCATCTGAGTCTGCATGAAACATCAGTATAAATTAAAAACAACTTCTACAAAGAAAAATGATAAAGTAATAATGAAACCTGAAAATTTATAAATAAAATAAATCAATCCCTTGCGATTTCTGGTTGAAAACAGTATAGATAAAAATAAATTATAAAACCTAGGAAAGAAATAAAGATAAAAATGATAATATAACAAGCCTTTAAATTAAATTTGATCACTCGAAGATTGAAGAACATTGGACATTTAGGAAACATTTCTTTTATCTGTTCTTGCCAGACAAATGATAAATATTTCGATTAAAAGATTATGAATGCTTACTTCAGTGAAACTCCACAGTAAATTAAACGATTCAAAACATTTTGAGATTAAATATGGATTACCGAGACCATTAAACAACTTTTTTGGTATGTTAGTTCTGTCTCGGCTCAACAAAACCATGACTTTTGAAGAGTAATGGGTTAATTCCCACTAAGGGTGGAGGCTTTTCTTTGGAAAAAAGAAAAGGTATCAAGCCTATCCAGGCTAGAAAAGGGTGGTAACCTATAGATAACCCGTCCTAAACTTCTGAGTTAATTATAATGGAGGTTAGAATTTAAATAAATAAATAATATAGCTTATTCTGTACCTACTAAGCTTCATGTTCAAGAGCTTCTTTTACATTAATTATAATTAAAAAAAAAAGTTTTAAGAAATAAAATAACATTGAAAAAAAGACACTCACTATCACAGTATTCAAAAATACTGAAAATAAATGTGACTGTAAACTGTTCTAATAAACGAATTGCAGTGCAACCGGGTTATTAAATGTTTCCGAAAATAATATAAAAGTTACGAGTTATCATTTTTGTTAAGTATTGATTAAAAGCTTAGCAATCGAGAGTAATTAGTTTAAAATTTATTAATTGAGAATACACGGCAAGGTGATTTACTATTTTTACTATTTACTTTAAAATAAATCACTCTAAACTTAAAGGCTTGACAAATGTTCAGTGCCTTCTTAACAGTTTTCTGCTATTTAGAACTACTCAAATTCATAGTTCATCTATAGCACTACAGCAATCAATAATGTACAAAACTAGAGACAAAATAAATAATATCTTTATACATTTTTATAAATAAAACTTCTAATCGGCACTCTATCTACAAAAATTGGGCTGTATATTTTCATTTACAATTATCTTAATTGATGAGAAATAAAATGTGATATTAATATACGATTAATTTTTAAAGAAATGCCTTACCAACAGTACTTTGGTTTTCGTTGACATTAGAGGAAGCCTCTGGGGAGAGCTGTTTTGTAGGAGAATGAATTTGGAGTTCAACTTGCTGAACTGGAGGAACTTTAACAGAAGAAGAATTTTCGTTCTCATCTTCCTTATCACTGTCTTCTTTTCTAGACTCTAATCCATCTGAGATCACAGGTTTTATTGATCTAAACAATTAATAGATTGAATTACACTAAAAAGTTTATGAAAAAATAGTTTTAAGAATATAAATATGTGAACGTGATATGTTCCAGCATAGGCAATTGTAATTTTGATTGAGTAATATAGTTAACAAAAGCTTATTTTAAATAGAAAACAATATGATTATTTTTCAAAAAAGCTCTGGACTTCCTTGAATTAATAGAACTATCAATTTTCCTTTAAGTAAGAACTTAATACAGAAATTGAATCCATCTATAAACTAAAAATAAACATATATACCTTTGCTCTTTTAAGTTTGTTATAAAAAGTTTTAAGACTCAATTAATTAAAACATATTTTTTTCTGGAGTGAACATCTACTCCTAATATCCACCTTTTTTTTTTTTTTTTTTCTTTTCTTACAAAACTTGATTCCCACGATATGTACCGAGTATTTTAGTAAGAAGGCGTTAAAAAGTACAGCCAGTATGGACATATTAATTAGTTAACAAATTAATAATTTATTTTCAAAGTAAACCACCCACTCCTAATGGACTAGTTTGCTGGTTAACAAATTCATTCAATCGTTTGATGTGCAAATGATCCATGAAGAGTTTTGGGCGAAATCATTTTGGCTGCTAACATGTTACCAGCCACATAAAATGCACATATAAAGGGGTTATTTTCAGTGCCTAGTAGATAGGATCAATGAAGACTTTAAAAAAATTTCTCAACAATTGAGGACTCCCTCAATAGCTATATTTCTTCGAAATGTGCAAAAAGACACTTTAAAAACTGATCAAAACGGGACAAATTTACTGGTTCAGAGGAAAGATTTGTACACAGCAAAGGTGGCTGAAGAAGTATTTGATATTAAATGCCTGATTATAATTCTAACATCTTTATGTCCCTTTCTATAGAAACAAAAATCTATTAATTTAATCCTTTTATTACTCAAAAATGGAGGGACTCGCAGCGCCCGGTACGCTCGATGCTTATCCGTCTAGCTTCCCCCATACACTCGCCAATCTCTCCTCATCTCGACCTCACTACTATTAATCTCTTTCGTCTTTCTCAGCATCCTCTTGTTATACATTTGGAATTATTAACTTACTCCTTTACATTGGTAATATTATACTAAACTAAAAGAAATTTTCTAACATGGAAAAAAAAATCACTTAGATTAGAAATTACGATATTATTACTTAATTGATATAATTTATAATATGTAGTATTATAAGGAGGCTATTTATACCGGCCGCACTAAATAAGATCCAAATTATAAGAGGAACAATAGGGCTAGAGAGACGGGTGCTACAGTCCGGAGGGAGCAGTGCCCCGGGTGCCACGGACTATTACATTAGTCCGGAGCAGGTAGTGAGGATTCTGATTATTTATCCCAAAATGTTTCTGTTGGAGAAACACCTGGAACTAGTGGAATGCAACGTACAAGAGAAGAGGAAAGAGGGAATCTTCTGAGGAAACATTGCATGAGGAAAGTATTCAGCACACAGAGCACTCCAGGCGTTAGGCTATCCCGCACCATAGTACCATCTAGCCCTTTGTATATTACGCAGCCTAAAGGTTAACCTTTGCAGAAAATTAATAGTCATTAAAGATTCTAAAAAAATGTAATGCAATTTCATTATGACTTCTTTTGATGTCTGAGGTATAAGATATTGATCTCTGACATGAATTTAATGAAGCTGAGAACGTTCCTTATTATTCTCGCTAGGTCCTGCTGATTTTATACGAATTAATACCACTAGCCGGAGAAGCGACAAACAGGGCTAATGTGGCCACAAGTGAGCTCGTGTGGAGTGTCAGGAGTACCAAGAGTGGAACATGAGTTAACTTGTGTGGAGCGTCTGGGGCCCTGCTACTCAACCACGAGTTAACTCATTCAGAGCAATGAAAGGAGTTGATCTATAACTTCTAATTTAGATCTCACTATAATATGAGCTAAAAACTTTGCAAACTACAAAAATTCAGAATGGTGAGAATTGCTTTCTTTCGTAATATTTCAATTTCATTGGGTGAAAAATTTTAAAACTTCAAGCACAATTCTTTCCAACAGGTGATCCTATTGAAATTTACACTTGAAACTTTTTTTTTATGAATTTTTTCATTAGATTTTTTTTTTAACACCATGCTCCACATATCACAATTTCGAACCCATTTTCAAGATATTTAAGAAAGTGTAAAAGAAGTCCTTAAATGCTCATTTTTCTTGACAAAATATTCTTTTTTTAATACTTCCTCTACTCCAAATATAACTTATATTTATATATTTTAGTATAAATAAATTTCAAATCAATCTCTCAGTTTGGAGAACCTGAATCTAAAATTTTAGTCTTTCCAACTTTAACCTTGAAGGAGATTTTGCGCAATTTTTTCAAAAATATAAAACATTAGAAAAGAGCCAACGGCCATAGCCACGTTGAATACACCGGTTCCCATAGATCACCGAAGTTAAGCAACGTCGGGCGTGGTCAGTACCTGAATGGGTGACCGACCACGTGCTGTTGGCATTATAAAAGGCTGGCAACCTATAGATAGCCCGGCGCTAATGGCCAAGTTGTAGATGCGCCGTAAAAAAAAAAAAAAAATTAAAATAAAAAAAAATAATTAGAAAAGAAAACAGGTAGGCAGATTTTTCAGGTTAACAAAACTCATCTTTTGTATCAGGCAAAGTATTTTTTGCATAAAATGTTAACCAAACTGGCGTATTTTTTGAAGAAAGTAGAACACAACACAGACAAATATATATATTCAAATACATCTATTCCATGCAAATTCAAGACATATTATACAATAATTATTCTGTCAAACCATACCCCACAAGTCTGAACAGGAAAAAAACATTAAGAATATAATAACTTGAAATGAATTAACTTACATTGCATTGATATTTTTCCGCCTATCATTATCTTTCGGCAAAGTAGCTTGCTTTTTCCGAAGGTCCTCTAAAACACGGACCATCTCATTCTCTGCTACATCAAATGGTGTCTGGCCCTGAAAAAATGTTAATTGTAAGTTACATAAAACATATATGAGTAAGTTACATATATGAGTATCTGTTATAATTAATATGTCAAAAAAATTAAATGTATTGGTTGAAAAAAAAAAAAAAAAAGCATTTATTTTTATTTTTTCTATGCAGCCTGAATGACCTAGGGAAGCCTTTAGAGAACTATATTCCCACCAATTAAAAGTAATTTTAATGGTATTGATTAGCAAAGCCAATCTGAATAAATAAATACAGTTATTATATGAAAAGGCTTGTAATAATAAAACAAATTTGTTTAATGGTGCAATACGGTCACATGGGATGTACATATGATGGAATGTTTAAAGATTAAAAACTCTAGAAAAAGTTATAAGCGAAACTTTCTATCTTAATATTATGTTCACTGATCGAAAATTAATTTGCATTATATAACCTTTGTATGAATAAAACTATTTCTCGAATATTTGGAAAGTTATCACCTTCCTTTTATAAGCTCTTTTTGTATGACGTTTGGGACAAAAAAAAAAGAAGAATATACTGTAGCTTAAAAAGTTGACATGATAAGACAAAAACTGAGGTTATTTTGTCATTTAGAGGCCAAAATTAGTCAAAAACAGGTCACAGATCTAAGACAACGAAATGGCTGATCCATTCCCCAGTGTAATTGAAGCAGGCCAAATATTTTGGAGATGAGCCGACTTTTAGAAATCTTGTTTAATATATTTCTTTTTTTATCTAAAGACCAAGCCATGTACAGGCAAACTTGTAGAATTTTTAATTTAAACCAAAGTCCGTCACGCAGGAGCTGCATAACTAAGCACTTTCCTCAGAATTTGGGAAGTGTGGACTGCTTTCCAGAACAATTTGCTTAAAATATCCTACATAAATAAAATAAAAACATGAATAGTTCTCTTTTAAATTTGTAATGAGTAACTGATCAATTATTAATTTGCTTCCAGAGTTATGTTTACACATGGTACCTACTACACTACGTAATAAATACAAAAAACCTCATATTATCGTATTTTGATCTAACGCAGGAACAGGATATAGTCCCTCTAGTGGTAGAAAGCGCTCCTTGTGGCGGCTTTGTGAACCTACGTCTGGCGGGCTTTTCTATTGAAATATATTACAAAGTAAACCCCCGCTTTCCGATTGACCGATTCAGGTCATTTTTACAACACTTCTGTCTCATGAGTTACCCACGACGTACACCGCGTTTCGTTACAATACAGCAGAAATTACGACCGGTATGAGTATATTAGGAATTTGGGTCCGGAGTAAACCCCCCCTTCTAATGAACCGATTTAGTTTATTTTTACAACACATATTTACCAGTAGATTACCACTACGAATACAGAGTTTCGTCGAAATATACCAAAAATCACGGCTGGTAGTGGCGAATTGGTATTGTGGGTCCGGAGTAAACCCCCCCCCCCCTCCTAATGAACCGATTTAGTTCATTTTTATATCTCACATTTCTATCTATATTACCACTACGAATACCACGTTTCGTTGAAAAATAACAAATATTACGGCTTAAATGGTCAAAT
Organism: Gonocerus acuteangulatus; assembly: GCA_946811695.1. Taxonomy (NCBI): domain Eukaryota; kingdom Metazoa; phylum Arthropoda; class Insecta; order Hemiptera; family Coreidae; genus Gonocerus; species Gonocerus acuteangulatus. The sequence continues at coordinate 50,341,368 of OX328127.1, forward strand.
TAGTGTTTTGGGTTCGGGGTAACCCCCCCCCCCTTCCGGTGGACCGACTTTGGTGGTTAACGAACTCGTTCAATCGTTTGCTAATTGAATGCTATATAACAAGTTTCGTGATGAAACAACAAAAACTCTGGCCGCTATCGTGTTAACAGACACATATATATAAATTTTAACGGGGGTCATTTTCGGTGTCTACTAGGTAGGATCAATAAAGATTTGAAGAAATTTGTCAAAAATTCCGTCATGAGTCCAACCTCAATAGCTACTTTCCTTCGGAGGAAAGTGCTAATATTGAATACTTACTAAACGAGCTAGAACATAAAAACGTAATTGATTTTAAAGTTAAAGAAACTGGTTAAATAAATAAAATCTTACAACACAATTTCTTATTCCCATATCACAATGTGCTTCAGCCAAGATTTCTGCAGCCTCTTTCTGGCCCCAATGAGATGCAGCATGGAGAGGAGTCCAGCCATCAAGGTCTTGAGCATTGACATCAGCACCAGCTTTTATCAAGACACTGGGAAATGCAAATAATAAAATAAAAATGAATACATTTTTCTATAGCATAATTCACTGGTTCTTTTTTATTGAGATGATGGCCACATAGGCATCCAAAAAATAGTTCCAAGCCATTTCAGGATGTTCTCTTATATGAACAAAATAAAATCCATATTCCTAAGCAAGCCAGTAGTTTTAGCAGAAACAATCAGGGTAAAATTTGAAAATTTAAATGTAATAGGTACTAGGTAGACATGACACTATAAAACATAGTTCTAATAGAGATTGTGAAGAATAGTTTAAGGATACATTATTATATTCTTCAAATTTAAGTTGATGGAGAAAGGATCCAAAGGGTTTTTTAACTAAGGTTTTAACTAGCTGAATACCCGTGATTCACCACGGCCGATAAGTAGTTTTTATATTGCGTTAAATAAGGTGTGATCAAAACTAACACTACTACATAATTTTGTACAGCTTATTATTGCAAGGACTTTAAAGTTACCCAGGAGCCACCATGTGGAGGTAACCGTGCTTGTTTCCGTTGGGGAGTAAAAAAAACAAAAAAAAAACAAAAAAAAAAAAAAAAAAAAAAAAAAAAAAAAAAAAAACACCGGTTACGTACATCTCGAAGAAATGGAATAGATTAGCATTACAAATCACAGGAAACTGACACTAGCCAACTTACACAGAAGCGGATAATTCTTAATCTGTATAAGTCAATACAATTATGTACTGAAAACGTACTTACTCTGTGACTACTGCTGAGAAGGCTCTATTCTAAACAACTAAAAATTCGTTGTCATTTTAAGTATCTTGTTTTACTAGAAAATTCGTTTTACTGTTATAATCAACTGTAAATATGTGCTTCAAGGCGAATAAAATTCCATTCTTTTGTGGGTTAAATCTTTCTATAAAATAAGAAATAACGATAACTTCAGTTGGAGGTTATGAGGAAGGTTATATAGATAGGAGAATTCAAAACAAACTATGCATACGTCATCATGATTAGCCACAGCCACGCCAAACTTATTACCAATATCTTTCACCGTTTCTAAGCTTATTTTACTACAATACTAATTTTACTGATAAATGCAATTTAAAACAAAAAACAACCAATTAAAAAGTGAGATAAACAAAGAGAAAAACCCTTTCAAAACAACAAAACAAACACTTTTTATTTAAGTTTTAAGCGCTTATATCTCTGATATTTACGAAAAATGTATGAAGATCCGAAAACTTTTCATGTCTATTAATAAAATATTTTTTTTCCAAATATAACCAACATTTAAACATCTTAGTTAGGATTAATTTCCAAGATGTAGAAAATATTTCAATTAAATCCCGCGATTCCCGCGATAAGTACCCACAAAAAAAAAATAATGACTTACAAAAACAGGGGCCTAATCGGGAGATGGTGGGTTCAATTCCCAACCTCCAGCAGGAATTTTATCATCCCACGGCTCACTGGTAAAATTCCTCACTACACCCTGGATGTGGGTGCTAATGACCTAGATGTAGATGCGGCGTAAAAAAAAAAAAAAAAAAAAAAAAACATTGATTCCACTTTTCTCAGAAACGGTTACAGCTATCACCTCAGAAATGGTTTCATTTGTTTAAAGTTACCCAGGAAACACCATGTGGAGGTAACTGTGCTTGTTTCCGTTGGAGAGTAAAAAAAAAAGAAGAGGAAAAAAAAAAAAGAATACAACAACCGTTTAAAAAGTTAGGTAAACAGAGACAAATACACGTTGAAAAACATAAAACTAACAAATTTCAAGTTTTAAGCACATCTCTTCGATTGACATCGCCCCACCGAACATTACAACAGAATCTTATTGTAGAGAATTTAGTAACCTTTCAAATAGACGCCTTCTACTTATTATGATTTCCCAACTGTTTTCGAGATATTTTAGAAAATATACTGAGATCCGAAAACTTTGTATCACCGTTCATACAATTTTTTTCCATATACTTCGTTTCTGAATACCCAAACAGAAAATTAGTTTTGAAAAGTCCGTCAATTTTTCTGGTAAATGGCTACAGAACTCGCTTTAAAAATGGTTTTATTCGTTTTCCTACGTTAAGGAATCTTTTGCACAAATTTTGCTCCAAAAACCATGTTCCAGTAAACGGATTCAACTGGTTAATGAACTTGACCTTTTAAATGAGAAGAAAGATTTTTGTACAAAATGTTATCAAAATCGAACCATTTTTGAGCCGACGAGGAACTTCTTAATAATTCAAACGTATTGTCCGTGCAAAATTTCAAATTTTTGTGTCAAGTGTTCGGGATATTATTACATCGGATGGGCCATCATCTGGGCGTAAACTCTATGAGGGACAAAATCACATTTTATTTCTAGTAATTCAAGGACTGCCATCATAGTGGAAATTAACCTCAATTAAAAATAATACTATGAAATAGATAATGTATGGTAACAGCTGTTCTGTTATCGTTCTAGCAACGCATGCTGCCTTGGCTTGCCTGCTCTAACCAACTAAAACTTTAAACCCCTCTAAAAATACTTAAAAATTCGAATATCAAAAAATCCTTTCTTAGTGAGTGCCTACGTTATATAGGGAGTGTCCATGCAAAATTTCAAAATTTTCTGTCGAGTGGTTTGGGCTGGGGGATGATAGGTCAGTGAGTGAGTGAGTGAGTGTTATTTGACAAATATATAGTAGATTATTATTCAGCTAATATATTTTTCAAGTATTCAAAATTGAAATATAGCATCTCCTAAATAACTATCTAGGAGAGCACTGTACTTACAGAAGAACAAAAAACAATAATCTCATTACTATAAATATATAAACATACTATCAAATATATTATTAGGTTATTTATTACAATTATGTTATCAACTCACTCCATGACTTTAAGGTATCCTTTGGCAGATGCTACATGCAGAGCTGTGGCACCAGTCTTAGGATGCGGTTTCTCTCCGAAATAACCAGAGCTCAACCAGTTTTTGGCATCGGCTAACATCAGTCTTTCCTCTTCAGTTCGGGCATTCTCAGCATCAATACCTGTAATACAATGCAACACAAAAGAACATTAATTTAACTCAATAATTGATAAAATTAAACGAATTATTATGAATTAAAAAATAAAATAATGTAATAACGTGAAAAAGAAGCTTTTTTCATATATATATAATTTTGTTAATTTGTCATCTGCCTATGTTAATTAAGAGGCATTTTAAATATTTAAACCAAAGTTTTAGTTACTTAGAAATAATTCTTCTTAAATCAAAGAGATTTTGAATTTTACTCATCCTAAACAAAGAGCTTGTTAAACCTTTCCCCTACAGGGGAACTAGTGCCCCTGTACAGTTGACTGCTACAGCAGTTCGTCCCTCCTCTTTAGTTTACCGGTCCTTATGGCTGACATAGCTCGACCTAGGGGCTACCTAACGAGGACTGGGAGAATTTTCAGCTTTTTTTTTCATCACTAGATGTCAAGGGAAGTAACTTTTCACAACGAACGAGCTAAGGATGCGTGGGTCGGGCTTGTCGTGTGTCCCTACTGCTTTGACAAATATACCTGTTAGTTTCCCTAATAGAAAAAAAATTGAGAACAATTACGAGTTACATTGATTTGTAAAATATACCTATATCATAAAAAATTGATGTTAATTGTTCATATTAAAAAAAATATAGTCAATAAAAACTTTATTGGTGCATATAATTACAGAGTTAAAAAGGAAAAGTTATAAAAATAATAGAATAAAGCTTTTATGCAATTTGATATTTTAATGGAGGAAATTATATGAAACAGAAGGGAGAGAAATGAGTCCTAGCAGGGGCCTGAGGAGGTTGTAAGAACACTACTGAAGAGTAGACTCGCCACTGCAGAACCCGATGTAAGGAAAGGGTTTAATGTAATTTATTCTATATTTTTACAGCACATCTACATTTAGGCCAGTACGTGGCTATCTGTAGGTTACCACTCTTCCTAAACATTCAAAATGTTTGGCCTTATGCAAATAATGTGTACTGAATAACCACAAAAAGGTACAACTATAATTTTGGCAACAAAAAAAGGGATCATCATTTTTTATTGATTTTAAATTGTTCTGCAGGAATAATTTTCAGAGTTTGAACGATAATTATCTATTTTTCTTAGAGCAATACAAATGACAGAAGCAAGAGAAGAGTTTTGGAACAGATACTAAAATGTATTCAAAGAAGACAAAACCTGGCCTTAACTGTTTATATCAGAGCTAAAGAACACTTTTATGTATCACAACAGATCCAGTTTTATTTAGAGATTGAACAGAATCATAATTTTTTATTAACATTACCAAGATCCTCCAACTGCCGTTGCAACATGTCTTCCATTTCGTCAGACTCTGCAACATCAACAGGTAACTCCCCATCATTGTTGACTGCAGCGACATTGGCTCCCTTTTCAATCAGGTACCTGGTGATCAGAAAAAAAAAGAAATATGATAATTCATTCTGTATAAACAATTAAAATGATGGAAATCAATAGAACCTACTCATTTTGATGAGATTAAAGAAAATAAGTTATTAGATGTTAACATTGCATTTTTTTGAAAGTGCAAATATTTGATAGTCGAGGTTCTCAAGCTCAGTTGTGTGTGCTTATATATTGAATTCCCTGAAATTAAACCCCAGCTTCAAAGTGATGATATATTCCAGTATCAATATTTGCAGGTTTGATGAGGATTCTAGATCAGGCCTACCCAGCATCTTATGGGTACATGAAAAAGTGAAAACATGACAGAATAATTAACCTCAATATCTGAATAGTATAATGTCAAACATTTTTAAGGAAGAATAAAGGCACGGCGACAACTTCTTGTTAAGGACGATAATGCTCGGCCTCATCGTGCGAGGATAGTGATGGACTATCTCAGTGAAGCCCAAATCGAAAGAATGGACTGGCCTCTGTTCTCACCCGACATATTTAATTACCACAACAAACATACTTGTGCTCACGAGAATCCCAGGGCGGCTCAGAAGCATAGCCATCAGTATCAATTCAAGGTAAAGCATTTGTTTTCTAATTATAAATACCTGTAAAAATGTGTTCAAATGCGTTGCCTAGGTAAAAATAATAATTTTTGAGGTTGGGGTTCATTAATGGCCACCTCCTGGACCCAGTAATTAATAAATTCAAAATAAATATGTGTTTTATTTATTTACTGTTTTAGGATTTTTTTTATTTTTGTGGAAGTAATTTTTTTTTATTGTTTTAAGCTAATATTTAAGTAAATATTTATAAAAATAAATATTTCTTTTAAGCTTTTTCAATAAACTGAAGAAAAAAATTTAATTTTCTTTTCACAGATCCATGTTTTTATTAAAAACTTTTGTTCCTAAATCGTTCACATACTTCAATAACACAGGGTTGTGATACATGAATGGAAAGCTGTTTAAATGAGGAAGTTTTTCTGAAACCCGGAAATCTCAGATCCTGCCCATTGAGGAGTAACGCTGGTAAGAAATATCAAGAAAATTTCAGGAAATTTAGAATAGCTTCCTGTTGGTAAGATAGACATACTTACATTCATTCATTTTTATGTTTACTACCAACTAGTCTTATAGTAAATTTACTCAGCTTTCCATTGGTTTCACCTCCTTTTTAGTAGAACCACCTGGGCCGGAGCTACAACGATTATTCTTCTAAAAACCACGTTTGTCTCGATAAAACAATAAAACGACGTTTTCTCCCTTATGTGTGAGAAGTCGGAAAATCGTCATAGAACATTTTTTGTTACCCTAAAGGTCCTCTATCACCTCCCACAATATGACTAGACATTTACCGGACACCCTGTGTGTATGTATGTATGTATGTATGTATGTGTATGTATGTATATATATATATATATATATATATATATATATATATATATATATATATATATATATATATATTGTAATGATATATTACATTCACGAAAATATTTTTAAATTCAAATAACCATCGATATTTTGAAAAGCCCGCGCAAATCACAAACCATATATACAAATAACATCGTATTATATACATTTTAAATTAATAATATTTTTGGACAATACTGGTGTACAATATATCCATATTAAATGTACATTCAGATGGTAATAAATTAATTATTTGTATTACAAAAATATAATTATTATTTTCTATATATAAGCCGGCAAAACTGCGGAAGTTAGAAAAAAAGGACGCCAAGCTTTCCTGCTAGAAAGCGTCAGTTGATTCCCAGCAGCCCTGGAATGCGGAGCGTCTTTCTATTCTCAGCAGTGATCGAATGCGGAGCTTGAGTCTATAGCTCTCCTCCGAGGAGTACGGAGTGCAGTCCATTATTAATTATTCATAGAAGACGGAGTGAGAAGACAACAGAATCCAAAATTCAAGATATCCATTTTAGGCACAAGACCTGGCAATAAAGCGTATCACATTGAAGAAGGAACTACTGAAGCGCAGTGTATTGAGGCTTTGTTGGAAGCGGATTGATTTAGAGGTAAAAATTGTTTTTTTTGTAATTGTTAATTTTTTTATTGTCATTTGTATTATTTTTGATGTTGGTGTTTGTATCTCAGAATTGTCTGGAAATAAATATTATATCGTTCATCCACTCGGAACTTTAATCCCTGAGATTAAGTCAAATTCATATAATAAAACTTACTCAAGTAATTAAAATATTTTTATTTCTTTTTAAAATAATAAAATCTTAACATTATTGGCGACCCAACGTGGCGCAATCATTTTTAAAATAATTAATCATATTAATAATATATATATATATATATATATATATATATATATATATATATATATATGTGTATATGTAAATATATTACAAAAAAAAAAAAATCAGTCCCGTAACAGGCCACAAGGGCCCAGAGGGGCAGATACTGTAGAGGTATCTGATTCTTGACCATACGGCACACTAGGGAGATAGTGTGGTCAATACTATGCTGGGGTCTCCCGTGGTCTAATGGCTAGCGCCTTGGATTCATAAGCGGGAGATGGTGGGTTCGATTCCCAACCTCCGGCAGGAATTTTATCATCCCACGGCTCGCTGGTGAAATTCCTCGCTACACCCTGGATGTCGGCGCTAATGACCTAGATGTAGATGTGCCGTAAAAAAAAAAAAAAAAAAAAAAAAAAAAAAAAAAAAATACTATGCTCCGGCTGCCTGATTTTCCCCTTGGCTGCTTCGACTGCTAGAGTCATTAGCACCCAAGGTACCCATTATTAATTAAATTAATTAAAGGCTGGGTGAGCCTAGGGACGATCTGGGACCCCAAATCCAACCCTCGAACGGCAGCACTAGAAGAATAAATCTTTAGTGCGCGCTCGGGTTTTGAACCTGGTCTTCCAGTTCATTAGTCGAGTGCTCTACCACTGAGCTAACCTCGCCCCCATATATATATATATATATTTATATACATTTTAACTGGGGTCATTTTCGGTGTCTACTAGATAGGATCGATAAAGATTAGAAGAAATTTTTCAAAAATTCTGTCACGAGTGCTACCTCAATAGCTACTTTCCTTCGGAGGAAAGTGCTAAAAAATTCAGGTGATGCAAAACTTTTTTTGATGTGTGAATAAAGCCTCCATTACTGTAACTAAGACAACAGATAATCATTAGTCATTACAGATCCTAAACATGCTCAGAAAATATAATATAATGCATTATTTCATTACGAATGCTTTAGATGCTTCAGGGATAAGGCTATCTAGCGTGGAATTCATGAAGATGAGGAGACTTTCCTTATTCCTGCTAGATCCCACCGATTTTAAACAAGTTAATAGCAGTAGGTCAGAGAAGTGACAAATGGAGCTATCAGGAAGTTAACTTGTGAGAAGCGTCAGTGCTTCCTGGTGTGGTAGTCGGGCACATAACCTCATTCAGAGCAATGGAAGAGATAACTAGGGAAGTGATGTATAAATGTTGGTTTATAGACGTTTATTAACCATTTAGGGTTTAGTAGTATTATAAATATTGAGATATTTTATGTCTTTACGAATGATGCTTGCTTTTTGAATGTTTCCATTCCATTTTAACTTAACTATGAATTTTACAGCCAAACATTCCAAAGGAAATAATCAACGTGATTTCTTTGATGAAAAAATCCCAAATTATTGATTTAAAGACAGTTTCCATGTGGGAACTGTCATCCTCAAAAGACAGCTGTAAGGCTTGAAACATGGTATGTAATAAGTTTCTTTATCTTCCTTCTCTTTCGAAAATAATAAATTTGTAATTATTTTAATATCACAATAATTATAAAATTTAGGAGAATAACATATTTTTACCTGGCAATAGAAAGGAAGCCACACGATGCAGTAGCATGGAGAGGTGTCCACCCTTCATTATCGCCCTTGTTAACGTTAGCACCATTTTCAACGAGGAATTCAACCAGTTCAAGATTGTCATCAATACAAGCCTGTAAATAAAATAGGAATCAATTATATAAACATTATAATATTAGAACATTTTAGAACTTTATTGAGAGAAAATCATTGACCCTTGAGATTGCGATAGTGGGGAATGACGAGGTTCGGTCATATGGGTTAATAAAACTAAACTTTTTATACATCTTCTTCTTCTCTGATCAAAATCTATTGACTAGTTTGCAGCAAATACTGCCCTCTTCTTCACCATTCCACTCTGCTCTGGGCTGTTCTATTCAGCTCCAAGTAGGTTTCGCATCAATATCCTGCCTGAGATCATCCACGAACGCCTTCCTTGGTCGCCTGACTGCATTGGGTCCCTCAATGATGCCTCCTATGATGGTGCATAGTAGTCCTCTTTGTCGAATTAGATGACCAATCCACTTGGCTCTTCACACAGATATGGGGATGATTTATATATAAATGAGTTATATTTGTCAACATTTCAGCTTGAGCTTCAAGCCATCATATGGGCTATAAGGAGAGCAAGATCTGATCCATATAGAAATTGTTACATCAGAGATATGTTCTTCGTGAATCGTTGTGATCGCTGAACAGTTCTTCCTCTTCACATAGCCCTGAAGAAGGCTTGAAACTCAAGCCGAAAAGTTGGCAAATATAACTCATTTTTGAATAGGAAATGTAGTTTTATTAACTCTCATGACCAAACCCTGACAATCTACACCTTTTATACCGTTTTTTTTTTTTAATTTAATGTTAATAAAAATTGGTACACTTGATTTTCAGCCACCTTATTAAATTATTTCCAGTCTACGTGTCTACAGTTTTACTTCATTTTCTCCACAGGTGCTACTCCCACCTTAAACTAGTAGGTGAGCTCATCGATCATATATTATTATGGCCTGTACACCATATGTTAAAATTGATTATTGGTTCGATATATAACCCAAAAATATTTGGTTTTCATTATTGTCTATCAAGGTTGATTACATTTATTAAATTGTTTTATTAAAACTGTACAGCTTGTTCATTACTATTTTTAAAATTGTATTAGTTATAAAAAATTAAGTTATAATTATTATTTATTAGCGATGCTCTGCTTCTAAAGTGGGTAGCATATTAAGTTATTAACAAAATGAATAAACAATTAGCATAATTAAATTTTGAGTTAGTTACTCAGATGGTATTTCACATATTTTTTTTTAGACAAAAGGGGAGGGTAGAGAATATTCAATAAATTTCACTAAATTTTAATTTATTCTTCAGGAGATTAGGTGTATTGGTAAAATACAGTGATCCATTATCAGCAAAATACACAAATTAACAAAACCATACTCTTTATAATTCTCGTAGACTTCTACGGTCCATGTTACTTAATGTTTTATTGCCTTCCGGACATGAAAACTTCGAAGTAAACCAACATTTTGCCATACATTCTACCTGCTAACTCAGGGTTTTAGGAATGGGGGGAGGAATAAAAGAAACAAATACTTAAAGAAACTATGTTAAATGAGTACTAATTCCATATCAATCACTAATTATTGTAATTATTACTTAGTGAGCACTATGTACATATCTATAAACAAACAATATATTTTCTTAGGCAGTGAAAATGAATATTCACAAAAAGAGAAGCAATTTGATAAGAAAAATAATTTTGGAAGGACAATTGCCAAGTTAGTAGAATATTAAAGCAACAAATATATGACAAAATCATATAAAGAAAAAAAATATACTAATAAGTGACCTCACAGAAGGATCAGAAAAGAAATAATTGACTATTTCACATTCTAACTTGTCTTTACTAATAATACCAATTCTAAAAAAGAAAAATTAGTTATGGCAAAGAATTAAAACAAAATATAAAGATGCCACATAAAAAAAAGTACTTCATAGGCTACATCCAGTTTTATTGACAGAAAAATATTGATAGATAAAAAGTGGGAAGTTAGAAAAAGATCCTATAAATAGCGAGGAAAATCTAAAAATAAAGGCACACACTAGTGTCCATGACACAAGGAAAGAGAAGAGCCAGAGCCGAGTCCAGCAGGCATTAGGAGGGGGCTAGAGCTCCATCAAGGTCAATGAGAAAATTTGACCCAACCTTTATTCACCTCAATTAAAAAACATTAAGGCAGGAGTGGTTGTGATGTAACACACCAACTAACCAACATAGATCATGGGTAAAATCATAAAAAAAATCTTAATTTTTTTTTGCATATTATGGTTTGAGTTGATAGAAATCCGAACAATTGCAGCATTCAACAACAAATTAGCTTCATTTGAAATTCCTACACAATGCCTACATATTTTTAAATATCGAGCAAACCAATGATTCTTGTGATTAATAAATTAAGTCTTACATTAATTAAGAAAAAGTCCGACACGCAGGAACAGCATCATTTAAGCTTGTTTCCATAACGTTTTATCTAATCGCTAGTGGCATTCGGAAAGATAGGAATATATTTAATATTTTTTGAACAATTTAAAAACCTACTCTAATGAAATATTAAATAAAAGGCGCCAATATGCACAGACAACTTACAGCAGAGAAAATTGTTTCAGTCTCTAAGATTGTCACTAGGCCTGTTAGAAATAAACTCTTGTATCTTTTTTTATTTGAAAATTTATTTTACTCCTAAAATCCATTAAACAATTAAATAACTCAGGAAAACAAACAAAAAGAACTGTTCAAACCAACAAAACCAAAACTTCAAATGTTGTAAGCACGTATTTCTCCGATTGAGACCTTCCAATCAAAAATTACTTTGGAGCCATTTTCATAAAGAATTTAGTAAGCTTTCAACCAGCATTACATTTACCGAGAATTTGGAACAGTTTTTGTGATATTTAGGAAAATCCCAAAACTAATCAAGTTCTGTTCATAAAATTTGATTTTTCTTATACTTCCTTAACTCCAAACATAACCTAAATTGATATGTCTTAGTTTGGATGAATTTCAAAAGTCTTGAGGACTTTTCAACTCAATCTACCATGGCTAAAACGAAAGTGTTAGTTTTTCCAATACTTAGAGCATATGTGGAACACTACCCTGCCCTCTGTAACATTTGATCCAGCCCGTGAGACATTTCGAAATACCCAATTAAAAAAATAGTACATTACTCACTCACACATACCCAAAATGAGGAAGATCGAGTGAGTGAGATGGGGTTTGTAGCTTCCTCCTGCGGTATCCGCGGTAAGTGAATAAGCAAGCAGAGTGTCTCATTAATTTTGTGTGTTGATTAAACTTTTAGAGTTTGTAAAATGTAATTCCAGTTCACGATTTAATTACAATATTGCACCTATTTTTAGCATAAATATGCTTTAGCGGTGATCAAACAGAAAAAAAAGTCCGTCATGCAGGAGCTGCATAACTAAGCACTTTCCTCAGAATATGGGTAGTGTAGACTGCTTTCCAGAACAATTTGCTTAAAATATCCTACATAAATAAAATAAAAACATGAATAGTTCTCTTTTAAATTTGTAATGAGTAACTGATCAATTATTAATTTGCTTCCAGAGTTATGTTTACACATGGTACCTATTACGCTACATAATAAATAAAAAAAAAACTCATATTAATGCAGGAACAGGATACAGTCACTCTAGTGGTAGAAAGCGCTCCTTGCGGCGGCTTTGTGAACCTACGTCTGGCGGGCTTTTCTATTGAAATATATTACAAATTAAACCCCCGCTTTCCGATTGACCGATTCAGCTCATTTTTACAACACTTCTTTCTCATGAGTTACCCACCGCGTTTCGTTACAATACAGCAGAAATTACGACCGGTATGAGTATATTAGGAATTTGGGTCCGGAGTAAACCCCCCCTTCTAATGAACCGATTTAGTTTATTTTTACAACACATATTTACCTGTAGATTACCACTAAGAATACCGAGTTTCGTCGAAATATACCAAAAATCACGGCTGGTAGTGGCGAATTGGTATTGTGGGTCCAGAGAAAACCCCCCCCCCCCTCCTAATGAACCGATTTAGTTTATTTTTACACATATTTACCTGTGGATTACCACTACGAATACCGAGTTTCGTCGAAATATACCAAAAATCACGGCTGGTAGTGGCGAATTGGTATTGTGGGTCCGGAGTAAACCCCCCTCCTAATGAACCGATTTAGTTCATTTTTTTATCTCACTTTTCTCTCTATATTACCACTACGAATACCAAGTTTCGTTGAAATATAACAAATATTACGGCTGACATGGTCAAATTAGTGTTTTGGGTTCGGGGTAAACCCCCCCTTCCGGTGGACCGACTTTGGTCGTTAACGAACTCGTTCAATCGTTTGCTAATTGAATGCTATATACCAAGTTTCGTGACGAAAAAACCAAAACTCTGGCCGCTGTCGTGTTAACAGACATATATATATATATATATATATATATATATATATATATATATATATATAAATTTTAACGGGGGTCATTTTCGGTGTCTACTAGGTAGGATCGATAAAGATTTAAAGAAATTTTTCAAAAATTCCGTCATGAGTCCAACCTCAATAGCTACTTTCCTTCGGAGGAAAGTGCTAAAAGAAGCTAGCCAGGACAGGGCAGATGCCTTTTCTTTTCCCTAAAGAAAAGCCACCACCTCTAGTGGGAATCGAACCCACGACCCTAGGCTCGGAGTGATAAGTGCTCACGCCTTAACCCTCACGGCCATCGGGCCTCCATGTGTCGTGGAAGTAGTAAGGGCAGCCCCAAGCGGCCTTGGTTAACTTTCCACGCTACCCAGAAATGACAAAATTAAATTTGATTCCGTGAAACCGGAGATTCAAGAACATATTACAAACAGCCTGGAGCTACTAGGGCTCAATCATTTTTTAAAAAAAGAAGAATTATAAGTATCACATCACAATCCCATGTTGTTATCTAATTTCATGTAATTCTGTATCGTATTTCCACCTTGAAAACTCTTGCATCATAGCTTTCGGTTAGTAAGAAGCATAAGGAATAATCGTAAGAGATTGCAGCTATGGACATAACATATATACACAATTATGTTATTTTATTTTTTTTTTTTTTTAAAAAAAAAAAAACTTCCCTCGCTGGTCTGGTTCGAAGCTCATGCTCGGCTTCTGTGGCCAACGGTTGCAGTGCGATAAATGTTGTGCAGTACAACAACAGATCGCTCTGCTTCCTCCCAGCTGAATATATGGTATGCCAAAAGGTATCCACCTAAGGGTGAACCTACACTGGACCCGTTCCGATCCGATCCAATACCCACCGACTGTCGGAAGAAAAACAAATTCATACATCTGAATGGAGGTGCCTACATTGGTTCCGACCCGATCCAATCCAACGGCTTCTCTTACCTCCAACATTCAACCAAATCGAAGGTTTCTATGCTAATTAGGTGGTATTTCTTAACTTAACTCGATCCAAATCGGATCGGATCGGGTCGAGACCAATGTAGAAACTCACGTCGGCCGTTGTCGATCAAACGAAATCGGATCGGATCAGACCGGGCGAAATACGGGATCAATGTAGGTGCAGCCTAAGACGAGATGGTAAAATCCGGGTGATTTTTAAGCAATTAGTGCCCATAGTAGGATTTTCGTGAAACTTCACGTAATCCTTTATTTCAACCTACGCATAAAAACGTGGGAAGAAATGTAAAGTACTTTAGCAGTACATATTTATTTTATACGTTTCATGAATATGATAAAACTTGTATAAACTACAATTTGTTGTAGTTAATACAAGTTGAATCAATTTCTATTAAAAAAATACGCTAAACCGTGTTCTAATATATATGAAAAATTGCCACTTTATAAAACAAAAAGATTATTTGTTTGAAAAAATGCTATTAGTCTTCATCATCATCTGAATCGCGATTATTTTCTTTTTCATAGATTTCTGATAGATACCCAGGTTAATTCGGAGTCGCTTTAAATATGTGTATGGATTCGTTTGAAGTGTGTCCTGTAATGTTACGAAACGAATCTTATCGCATTAAGTTTATTTATGTAGGAGAGATAATCTCTAGACTATTTTACATTGTGCGTTAATCCTATTGGAGATTACGAAGGCAACGTGTGTGTATGTGTGTCTATCCTTTCTAAACATCCATGGGTGAAGTAGGGTAATTTTTCGGATACTCCACCATTGAAAATATTCAATCGCACTTTATCGGTGGATTAAAATTCAGATTAAGAGTACGACAAGCTGTTCTTCAGGCACACTGATATCTAACAGTGTTATTGAATAAGATTGTATATGTATATATATTGCAACGTGATCTGTAACAAAACTACCAAAACATGACCAATGTTGGCTTCCAAAACATCTACCTCAAAGTCCTTAAATTAATTCATACTCGGCCAGTGGCTTGGGAAACAAAATACAATGAGAATACCGAATATCTCTACAATGAACCAGGAATTTAATTAATAATTCTAGGTAACTACTTGCATGAACTAAAAGCAAGTTCATGGAAGTTTTGTTTCCACATTGGAGTTACAATGAAATAAGGGACGACACAGATAAATGCCTGAATAGGTAAATTCGTGATACCAATTTCCACCACTCATGCCCAATTGGGTATAACCGTTTTTAACAATGACATTAGAATCAGTTGTTAACCTTTCCTTCAATACTTACTCAACCTACCATGACATAATATTTTCTTTCATCGGCTTCCCGCCTGTCAAGCTATTGTAAACGCTTTCTAACTTCATTTATTCTTGGATTTTTTTTTCTTCTATTAGGATTTATTATAAAGAAATAGGTAGATGTGGCTTATGTAGGAACTGGAAGCTGACACTTAAAAAATACGGCCGGAAAAAATCTAATTGTTATAAACGTAAATATCTCAAAATTGGATCGAACGATCTAGCCCTTAATTTTGATACGTTAATATCTCTAAATTAAATTATTATTATTCTGAGTCGCATTAAATTTAGTTTCAGACCAAAGAAATTTTTGCGAAAATAGCATATTAGAGATGGCAAAAATAAATAGGGTCAATGTGATGATACATTTTTTTTTGTTGGTACGTACACATATATATGACCAAAAGAATTCCTACCTTATTACAAAATATAACTTAATACAAAATAGGAACAATAATATCCAATAGCAAAATTTTACTGAAAGAGTTTCATATTACAAAAAAAAAAAAAAAAAAAAAAAAAAAAAAAAAAAAAATCCGGGTTAGCAAGAAAAAATATATTAGCATTAGAAATGCCAATTAATAACACTAAGCATTCAAGGAAAAATAAATGTAAATAAATAAAAACAACAAGCACAGTAAATAAAAGGATTAATATTTTACGTTTGTCGATTTTATTTACAAAATGACAAAAAAAAAAAAAAATAAAAAAAATAAATAAGTTTGCCTACTTGTGCTAGTCGAGTGCTTCTTTAAATTCGATGGCGCAACGTTAAGGATGTTAAATAGACGATGCATTATACAAATAAAATATTAAGCAAAAAAAAGTGGGCGGAGGCAAATTTATGTTTTGACTAGTGTAAAGAGGTAATTTATATTTGCCTAATCATTTTTGAAATAAGTGGTTGCAGCGATATGAGTGGTATTGAAAGATGAAGTTTTAAAAAAGTAAGTGATATAGATCTTACTTGTTTCTCTAATTTTAAGCAGAAGGTTCGGTGGCTGTGACTGTTAATGGTGCATGAGCGCTCCATTTCCTAGTGTCATCAAGAAATCAGTCTTATCTTGGATAGAAAAGGGTGTTAAAACATAGATACCCCGTCCCAAAGATCTGTGATTTTTATAAATGGACATTAAAATTTGAGTAAATGGAGGGAGACACGCGTGTTATGGGTGTCCCTTGTTGGAGGAGACTTACAGTGGACATAGACGAGTTGAACAGGCTATTGGCCGAGGCCTTGGTCCTTCATGAACTTTAGCGTGCAGCAGTGTAGGTGAGAGTTACAAAGAACGGGTCACAGAGACTAATAAATAGGTTTACTTAATGTATCGAGAATGATTGCTGATGAAGTGAATAGGAAACCGCCATAAAAATAATATTCGTTTTCCAACGAAGCAAAACATTCCAAGGTGAAATGAAAATATATACCCTTCGGCAATTAATAGAATATAAAGTGTTTTCAGAAAAAAAAAATCAAAAGAAGAAACAATAATCAATAATAACCCAATATTTTTTCCCCTTCAAGAACTATGGTAGCAAGATACCAACCTATCAGAAGCCATATTATTTATGGAACAAAGAAATAAAAATAAACAATTTATACGGGAATACTTGAAAAATTAGAGTACAGGTAATTCACGAGCTGAGAAAAAAAAAAAAAAATAGGAAATTTCCTTGGCTAGCTGTCAGATAAGCAACACGTGAAGGAAGTAAAGTATTTTCTTTCCTTTAAATTAAAATTCCTCCAAAGGAGAGGAATTTCTAGAATCTAACATACAGGCAAAATAGTCCCGAGAGAATTCTCTCCAATTAACGTGCGCTTTTCTTTTCTACAAATTTAGTCGTACTCCAAGTTAGAATCGCTAGCTTCCCATTTTTCCACTCTGACAAAATTCTATACAACGAATCTTGTGTGCGCTAAGAAGTAAACTTTTACAACGAGAAATTGTTTATTTATTTACATTTTAACGTCCATTGTAATTAACTTAGAATTTTTAACTATAGGTTACAACCCTTTTCCAGCGGGGAATCGAACCCAAAACCCTTGGCACGGAGTGTTAAGGGCAAAGAGAAATTAGAATTATTAAGTTTCGACAAAGGTCAAGTTTAAAGTTACCTGTATTAAAACATAATATATCTCAAATTTTTTTCGTCTAGTAGTGTAGAAGAAAATGTAAAAATTGCATGTTCGTCCAAGAAGAAAAATTTACAGTTAACTTAACTTGGCACCGTGCAGTACTCTCCAATTGGAGGTATTCGGTTTTAACTTATCAAGAAGACTGAATCAGTTAATGACTGTTTTTCTCTAATAAACATTTAAAAGAAAAATGATCTAGAAAACAAACAAGACCCCTAATGCCAATAATAAGCAATATAATATCTACCATCAGATATTGAATAACTTAATTTCAAAATCTTTTGACTAATCCACGGTAAATAATGTTGATCTCCCTGCGGCTGTTAGTGGTTGAAAATAATTCAGGCCTTGTTTTATGTTTTGAATGCATCTAATAAAAATTGTCTCTACAAACGACGAGACTATTACTCAAATATCTAAAGATGAAGTTTTACAAATATTTATTATATCTTAAATCCTAAGTTATAGTGAGCCAGAAAGTAATTGTAAAAAATGACCTGGATTCCCCCCCCCCCCCCCCCAAAAAAGGATTTTGTTCAGGTGAGGTCTCGGATTATAGATGTTTAAGAACCCAGGTCTATTAGAACAATTTAGAATAATTAATGTTATTTATTAATCGATCCTACTAGTTCGGAACCATCGAAATGCCTATGAAGAAAAAGATGAATTTATTGGTAATGCAAATCTGAAATCCGTTTCCAGTCATCTGCGAGGTGTATTGACAAAACATTTTAAGGACTTATAAGAATTTTAATAACCTTTAATTACTGTTTTTATATAAGTCTATAGGAGTCTATCTGGAGGAGGGGGTTACCCCGGACCCCAAGTAGTTATTTGCGCACACTGGCCTTAATGTCAAGCAAAGTATTCAGTAATGCAGTCGTAAACTACCCAAATTCTGAGGAAAGAGCTTAGTTATGCAGCTCTTGCGTGGCGGCCTATTTCGCTTTGAAGACGATCGCGTTAAATTCATTACCTCCGAAACTGCATCATGCTACTGGCATCATTTTTTTCAATACTCTCTCCCCTACAATACTGTTTCATTGCCATAATTACCTACGCAAACCTTACCAGTCTAAATGGTCTCCAAAGTTGGGGTTCGAAAATTGAGGAATTCCGCTTTTAGCGCGGTTCCTCCCTCCCCCATAGGGAGGAACCCCGCTTATAAGGTTGATACAAT
Source organism: Gonocerus acuteangulatus (assembly GCA_946811695.1). NCBI lineage: Eukaryota > Metazoa > Arthropoda > Insecta > Hemiptera > Coreidae > Gonocerus > Gonocerus acuteangulatus. The sequence goes on from OX328127.1 coordinate 50,360,200, forward strand.
GAAACAATCCGGAAGTGCCGACTAGAAAATTTTGCGTTTCAGAACCCCTAGAAACCGAAAATAACGGTGGTTCAAATTTGTATATATATATATATATATATATATATATATATATATATATATATGTATATATTTATTTATATATATATATATATATATATTTGTCTGTTCGCTCTCTAAATAGAAGACGAATGGTCCGATTTTGATGAAATTTGGTACAAAAATCTGTCGTCCAATTTGAAAGGTCAAGTTCGTTAACCAGCAAAATCCGCCCACTGGAAGATGGCGTTTGGGGCGAAATTCGCGCAGAAAAAAATCGTAACGCTTACGTTTTTGAGTTCATAAGCTTGTAAGTACTCGTTTTATAGGCTTCTTGGGCTAGAAAAACGAATGAAACCATTTTCAAGGCGATAGCTTTAACCGTTGTCGAGAAAATTGGAAAAATAGTTTTTGAATACCGTTTTTGGTTTGGGTACTTAGAATCAAGGGATTCAGTTGAAACATTTTCTGCATGTTCTACTTTCATTAAAACTAATATGTTGAAATTTGTGTTACGTTTGGAGTTAAGGAAGGGTTAGAATAAAATATTTTATTAACAGACATAAAAAAGTTTTGGTAACTTTGTATACTTTCCTTAATATCTCGAAAAAGGTTGAGAATTTGGGAAACGGAAGAATACCATTAGAAAGCTTACTAAATGCTCTACAAAAAAGGTTCTAATAAAAGTTTTGATTAGGCGATGTCAATCGGAGAAATACCGTATGAAATGTCAGTTTTGGATTTGTCGATTTCCTTCAAATGTCTTGAAACTGTCGAGGCTCCTACTCCGAGTTCTTTGGCATATTCCCTAGTGTTTTTAATTACTTATAGTAGTCAAATGTATCTGTCAATGAAACAGGATACGTATAATTAGAATCAATATTTTGTTTGTTAGAATTCGAAGATGCCGTATGAATATCTAGATTACAGTACTGGTGTTGATTTCGTTCTTTAGAATTACTCTTGGTATTCCCTATTTTCATCTGTTACCCATAGTTTTTTATTGTTAGTAGATTTTTCTTATTGATTATAGAATATTAATCTATTTGGCTATAAAACAGGATACGGAAAATTAGTGACAATATTTCGGAGATTTCTGAGCGAAATACGTTTAAGATTTTCTACCACCACGAACGGCTTTTTTCCTCTATTTTTATCCACTAGATAGGCTTTATTTTGCATATTATTCTATATAAGTTTTATTCAGCAGGGGATTCTGATGAAATGTCGTGTTTTTGCTGTGGATTTTAAATACGATGTATCTAAGATTGGATAACATTAGCGAGTCTACATAGTTAAGAACCGACGACGGAGGATAACTTCTTGCTATGATTTAGTTTACATATGTATATTAAGTCCTAAATCCAATCCTCCTAAAGTTCAATGCCCGTAGAAACCAGGGGGCCGCAGGAAATTTACCTGCTAAGAGTTAATCCTCAAGAGCTGTAAATATACCCCAGGTATCTGCCGACACAAATACAAAGCCTAGGCGGAGAGCACCCCAAAAACTCAGATCCAAACATAAGGTTATATACTAAATATTGATAAAGACTACTTAGTTGTAAACCGATTCATCAATTAGCAATCAATAGTTTTCAACAAAGGTTATATACTAAATATTGATAAAAAGTATTTAATTAGAAAAAAAAAAAAACAATATTCCACAAGACTTGTTTTTGGTCCATTTGTGTCTACTCCATAGACTTAATTAGGTATACTATTCTATTGTAGTTGTGCAACTAAAATTTGTTTTATTTTGTTAAATAAAGTTTTTTTTCTTGATTTGTTATTCGTCAAGACTTTTATTTGTCCTTGTGTATTTACTAGATAGGTTTTATTCAACATATTATTCTATATAGGCTATATTAGGCTGGGTATTCTACTCAATCTTGTGTACTTCTTCTTGATCCTTCTGTACATGGGCGTATATAAAAACAATTTCGGGGGGGGGGGGGGCTGAGACCATTTCCAGGGTATGGAATACTAAATATTTAGAGCTTGGAATAGTTTTAGGCAACTAAAACGCTATTACACGTAAAATAAAATATGTTTTATGAACTAAGTGATCTTATTTAATTTATTTTTAAGGGTTTTACGAGAAGTTTTTATCATCAATTCAAAATTTCGGGAGGGGCTGCAGACCCCTCAGCCCCCCCCCCTCATATACGCCCATGCTTCTGTATCCACTAGAAAGGCTTTATTAGGCATATTTTGTATTGATTTATAGACCTTTGCTTTAGAATGAGAGCCAGATTCTGTAATTTCCGCTTCTGTGTAAAAGTTAGCTACTGTCGGTGTCCCTGACGCCTTAATATCACTTTTATTCGAGATGTTCGAGAGGATTTTGACAATTTTCACAAGATATATAAAAAAAATAAGTTTATTTTTTTTCTAAGCTTATCAAATGGCACTAGGGACATGAACGGAACCGCGCTAAGATGCTGCAGTTCCTGCGAGTCGGACTTTTTAGAAATTAAATAAGCCATGAACAAGAAATTTATTAGAGTTAATATTTTTTTTTCAAGTAAGATATTGTTTACTCACATTTTATAGAGTACCACAATTAACAATTCACTCCTTAATTTTTTTTGAATTTTTACAATTTCCATTTTTTTTAAATTCTCGTAATGCTTGAGGTAGTATATCTCAGATGGTACTGGATAACAATCCATGATTTTTACAAATTATGTAGTCCTTATAAGATAGCAAAGTAGAGTAAACATTTCAACATTGATATTTGATTCTATACCAAGATCCGAAGTTTTGAAAATGGGGGAAACTAATAAACGTTTTTACAATTTATGTATAGCGTAATTTTTTTTTTTTTTTTTTTTTTTTTTTTTTTTTTTTTTACGGCGCATCGACATAAATCTTGGCCATTAGCACCGACGTCCAGGGTGCAGCCAGGAATTTTCTCAGCGAGCCCTGAGACGAGAAAATTTCTGGCGCCGGTGGGGATCGAACCCACCAGCTCCCGCTTATGAATCTGGCGCGCTAGCCACTAGACCACGGGAGACCCCCTGTCTAAACTGTCTAAATTTCTGTCTACGAGGAGGGAGGACGAAAACAAGCTAAAATACGTACTTTTTCCATACAAATTTTTTGTTAAATAATTTCTAGAACACAATTTCTCTTGTGAAGGCAGGTCAATAAATACAAATCAAAATTAACGCATACATCCATTTAATTAAAATCGCTCTACATGCCTCTTCAGGAGCCTAAAAATAAATACAGCCAAATTAAACGCAGGGAACAAGGGCCACGTTATAATTGAGGATCATATACATAAAAATCAACTATTCGTTGTCAGCTGTTTAAAATATTTATAGATAAAAAGATTTATTATTTTTCCAATAAATTAAAAATATATTATTTTATATTATTCAGCACTTTTTTTCTATTTTTTAAGTTTCAAGTTATTTTTTTTCTTTTACGACCCACCGAAATCTGGGCCATACAGCTGGGAATTTTCTCAACGGGCCCTGAAATGAAAAACATTTCGGCTCTCTAAGACTTTAGCCACTAGACCACGGGGAGACCCTTGTAGTTTAATTCTTTTTTTACCACATTATATATGGTCTCTAGAGACCACATTATATATGGTCTCTTTTTCAGTTATTTTGTCTTTTATCCTTGTAAAACTAGTTTTTATTTTATTGTAAGTCCATGTCTACAAAAAAGCTGATTGTTGCAATGCAGATGATTTTCAGTGTTATTCGATGGAGTCCAAATATATTATTCGCTTATCCAGTGAATTAAAACCAATATTATTTGTAGAAAAACTATTCATTCTTGGTCCAATAAATTAAAAACATTATATAACACTTTTCCCCATCGTTTCTAGCGGAAAGATCGCCTACCTTTCATCAGGCTGCATTTATTTTTATGCTCCTGTAGAGGCATCTGAGTATGAGAAACATGTAAAGCAATTGATGTATAAATATCGCCTACTTGCTAGCTCTTAAATCATATAAATAAATAAATTGATGTATACATTAATTTTTAATTTCATTTATTTACCTTCTGCCTACATTAAAAATATTGTTGTAATTTCGCGTAACTATTTATATTGGTAACTATTTTTAATACCTTTCGATGATTCGAGAGAAACAATAAGAACAAAACTATTTCAGAAGCCACAGTTGGAATTCGCCTGATTTCAACTAACTAACCACAATAGAAATTGATATAAAAATGGATGAATTATCAGAGAGCTAGTAAACTGCTCGTAGTAAAAGCGGCCTATTTGCGGGTAAGCAGCTGATGTCGAATATTAAATAATTAGAAAGTATATTAGAAATGTTGACTTGTTGAAAGGTTTCATTGTTCTATTTACTGTTTCTAGGCAAGTCAAGTAGAAACAGTATTCATTATTTGTCTACCACCCTTGTTCTCGACAACTAAAGCCTAAACATCAATGTTATGATAAATAAAAGAAATTCACATTTCAAGTCAATAATTAAGGCGGTTACTTTAATAAGTGACGATGATTATCGTTATTAAATATTTAAATTAAAATTTTATTTTATTCAATTCTATAAAACATACATAATCTAGTTGTATTCTCTTTCTAACTTCATCGCTGGATGATCTTGTCTCTTTCTACTTTCCGGCATATATCACCAGCGGCGAAGGGTTTTAAACCAAGAAGCATCGTGTACCACCAGAGGATTACAGAGATAATAAAATGTTTGATAGTTTTACCCTCCTTCTTGGGAAACCCCTCTGAGGCCAGCAGCAAAGGGTGGTATTAATAGTTAGAACTAGGGTTAGCTACCGACCATAGTCCGGTTCTTCAGTGGCCTTTTAGATCTGAGTATTACCTCTACTAAAATGCTTAAATTTACTCTTTAGAGAAAAATATTTTATTAAAAAAAAAAATGTTTTCTAGTAAAATGAGTTTTAAGACCATTCGAATGCTAAAATAAAAAAATCACTACAACCAAGCAAAATAAAAAACAATTGTATATTTTATAGAAAAATATTTTAAAGAAGGAGCTCAAAACTGTTTCAGCAATTTTCTACTTCTCATATTACAATAGTTATATAATAAAAATAAGAAGAGTTCTTCCCTGATAGTAAGAAGAGTTTAGGGAAAAAGATATAGTTTTATCATCATATGACGAAAAAACTAAAATAAATAAAAAAAGAATAATACAAATAAATTATACTGAACAGAAATAAAGTTTCTGCTACCATATTCAAGAATTTTGGCGCGCTTCCCCTCTCGCTATATGAAAAAAATCCAAACACGGAGTGTATGATTGATACCGATCCACCATGTGTCGTGACAGTTGGGACCCCCTGTATTTGCACGTATTATAAACCATGTGTCAGGAAGATTATTATTCCAGACAATTTAATCTTACAAGGATTTGAATGGGAGTGTTAAAAAATAATTATTTATATTAACAGTTCAAATATTTTAGAAGATTTGAGAAACCACGGTGGAAATGGACCAATCGGAAACTTAATAAATTCCCTAACTATACAGTTCACGCATTCATATTTACCATCTCGGTTGCAAAAACTAGTGATTGACTCTTCGGAAGTGCTGGTTTCGTGCTAGTACAGGTGTTCATCACTACTCCTACGGAAAAAGTGAATAATGACATAAAATTAAGCAGAAACCGCTAAGCCAACGAGGACAGAAATCCAGATAAATACTGACTCATGTAAATATTGAATGGAGCACCTAACTGAACATTGCAGGTTTAAAATTGTTAATTATTTTTTCTACTTCTCAAGAATCACTATTTTTTATGATTAAATTTACAAATTTCTTTACGTAAATGTGAATAGAATATCAAGTAGTATTAAACAAACAAAAAAACTATGGATTTTTGATCTAGTATCCATGATGATATTTTCTTAATATTTATATCTATCGCGCTTTGCTCTTATTAATTCCAAACGTTTAGGAAAGCTTACTAACCCCCCAGTTACATGAATAATTGAGCAAACAGTTGAATCATGATATTCCAGTGTGTTCACAATCTGAATGTCACATACAAACGATGTGATCACAAAGAGATAATATGAAACGATATCTAAACTTGTGCATCACACAAGTTTAAAAATTGTTATCGAATTCTTATTGGCGTTTATATGAATCGTCACCTTTTGAAACCATCACTCTTCTCTTCTTGAGGGTTTGAGGCAGAAAAGGTAAAATTCAGTAGAGTCTACATTTGGAAAAAGATTTCTGTTGAAATATTTAGCAGACGTTTTTGATAAAGCAGCAGTGAACTAATATTAAGATTAATATACTTAATTCACATTATAACTTAGATTCTTTGCGTCTGGAGTAACACACATTTCTTATTTATATTTAATTATTTTTCCTTCTTCCTTTTCTTAAATAAATATGGTGATAATATGTAGTGAGGACTACCCAAATATATAGGGCAAGAAAGAATATTCTGAAAATAGTATAGCCGGAGCGTAGTGAAATAGATTGAAGCACGTAAATTGGAGCTTGTTCAGGGAATCATGGTTAATATGCTTAACTAGTCACACGAACAATGCCGCGAGAATAGTGCGGCATCGAAAACTTGCGTTTTTGCAAACTCACAGTCCAAATAAATGCCGATATGTAATATTTCATTCAGATACGTACGGGTATATTCACAGATACACACTTTCTTATGAAAGATTAATTTTATTTTATACGTTCAATGTACGCATACGTTGTAGTTTTTTTTTTTTTTTTTCAGCTTAACAGAAAATTGCTTTTGACCGAGTTAAAATAGTCATTTATCAAGAGAAATGTACTCCTAGTGGTGAAGATGCTAAAAAATCTTCTTGTTCAAATTATATAATAACGTATACGAAGGAAAGAAGGTATTGTCCTCAGATTTAGAAGGAGGCAATAATTATAATAATAAAAAATAAAACCTACAAGAAAACCATCTAATATTTATAGAACAATAGGTCTAACATGGGCTTGGGATATCACGAGCATCTTGGTGTCAGAAAGTTCGTCCTTATATTGGCTATCCAGAAGTGCTAGTGAGAGTTTATCATTGCTGCTCATTCCCGTAGAATACTAGTTTTAAATGTGCCGCCACTGAATTATCGCGATCTGTGAAGTGCGGTCAGTGATACGGTTTTTGTTGGCTAAGAATAGTAAACCATTTGAGATTTATCGCCAACTCTGTGAAGTTTATTGGAACGATGTGATCACTAAAGGTGGAGTGCGTCAATGGTGCATTACGTTTAAAAATGGCTGAACTAATGTGCATGACGAAGAACGATGTGACGGCCAAGCAATGAGAAAATTAAAGAAGACCGTCGGTGACTCACGAGTCGATCGAATTGTTACAGGAGAAAACAAATTGCAGTCTATGGAATGGATGCACTCAAATTCCCATAAAAACCAAGAAAATGCATGCAAACGTTATCTGAAAAAAAAATCATGGCGACTGGAAAGGAGTCTTTCTTGTTGATTTTTTGGAACGTGGCACGAAAATAAACTCTGCAAGGTATTTTGAAACCTAGGAAAAGTAAAGAAGATCGATTCAAAACAAGCGCAGAGGAAAGTTGAGTGAAAAAAAGTTTGCTTCTTTACGACAACGCCCGACCACTCAATTGAACTCGACAAGTAGTGGATGTTTTCAAGTGGGAGGTGTTTCCACATCCACCTTACAAATGGCTAGCGCCGCGTCACAACTGCGGGAGGGCATGACAACCTGCCTGAAGTCTCGGCGGCAGAATTCTATGATACTGGGATTTCAAAACTGGTTCACCGCTATGAGAAGTGTCTTAATTTACATGGCGACGATGTAGAAAAATAGTATTTTAGTGCCACTTTCAAATGTATGTAATAAAAAAAAAAATCTTGTCTTCGTCTTTTTTATTCCAAAACAAAAATATACATACATATATATATATATATATATATATATATATATATATATATATGAGGGCTTCAATTACCTATATATAGAAAAGTAATTGTTAATAGTCTTAGTAGTAATTAAGATGGGATTTGTTCAATGAGACTGATCTATAGGCGAAGCAAATCAATCTTGAGAAGGAGCTTTCCATTTTCCACGTAAAGGGAAAGCAGAGCGGAAATAGCTTCTTTCAAGGTACTTAGTTCAAGGAAGAAAACTCAGTCTCGGGCTGGTTTCACACAGCCGGGCATTTTGGAGCTATGGAGTCTGCACTCGCAATGAAGTTTTCAAAACTTTTTTAAATCTTCACCGCCAAAAATGATTAAACACACACACAAACATGTTTGTGTGTAAAAATCTCATGTCACGATGTATGCTCGGAGTAAACTCAGGAACTACAGGCTAGATTTTGATCTAATTCCGTAACTATTTGTAATTTAGTCCAACTTAATAGAAAATAAATTTATTATCTCAATTATTCATCTCAATATCTGTTATTGCAAATTGAAAGTTTATCAATAATCAGTTGACGACGTAACCGTACTATTTAATTATTTGTGGGCGATTTTTATAATTTTCACTTTGTGTTATTTTATAATTTTGCAATGTATCGCTAGGATATATATGTTAAATAGAAAAATAATAATAAGTAAAACTTAAAGTCAGTATGGTTTTTAGTTAATTTCAACATTCCGATACTATAACTATCAGTTACATATTTTGGCGGAAAATGTTATTCTCAATACATGATTCTGAGATAGTTTGGTCAGTATTATGCTCCGGTCGCCTGATTTTCCCTTTACATGTGCCAATCAATAAATTTCTTTATGCCAGGGCGGGCCTAGGAACGTTCTGGGACCTCGAATCTAACCCACGAACGAAGACACCAGAAGATAAAATCTTTAGTGCGCTCGAGTTTTGAACGTCCTCCTATATATCCAGTGTTCTATCCATCACCAGAAACTAAAGATAGAAGTGTCATTTGAAGAAAGGGGGTTTCTCGCCTAAAAATTAAACATCAGATCCATGGTGCTTGAGTACCAGGGAACTTTTCTTTTTTTTTCATTTTTAATTACCAACATAGTCATTGCACAAAAAAAAATAAAATAAAATAAAATAAACTGTTCTATGGGAAGTATCGAATTAGGTGCAATCAATTTACTAATGAAACTTAAAAATAAGCAAAACGTGATGCGTTTTATAGTGAGTAAATTTTCCATATCAATCTACACAGTAAAATACAAAATACTGAGTTTATACTTTGGGAGTATGTGTGTGAGTGAGCGCGCACGTTTTAGTGTGCCCGTGTGTACGGCTGTAGAACAAGAATGTGTCAGATTCATTCATGAAAATCATCTTGGCACTTTTCAACCAGTGTGATGATATGTAGTTATGAATGGGACGAAGAAATGAGAACAGAAGCCTCAGCTCCTACTGAAAATAATATAAAGGTCATTCATATTTATAATGCTATATTTATCGGCCAGTGCAAATCCTAAAAGTAGGGATTGTACAGATGTCAAGTCAATGAAAGTCACGGAAAATTGTTTTGCTCTTTTATAATACTGATGTATTTTTAATCCCCGAAAGTGATCACACTTACAGCGTATAGGAAGTAATTTAAAGTCTGTGATATCCTGGCAAAGTTACAGAAATATTTATAAAGGCTGATTATGCAATATAACAGGTTTTATATTGTTTAAGTGTAATATAACAGGACCGAGCTGGATTATAAATATTAACTAAAGCAAAGAACAAATTAGTTTCTTAAGCGTAAATGATAACGTACGGCAAATAATAAATTATTTAGAAGAAAGGGTAAAAATATTACTACTATTGCTTTTATGAGGTCTACTAGTCTAGTATGAAACTACCAAAGTTTTTACTTCTTGGGGAATAAACCTATGAACTTACCCATTTTTCCCCCGTCAACTCTAATATAATTAATAGAATCTAAAAAGGTATAAAGAATGCAGGAATCATCATAAGAAGATCGATTTTCTATCTGTAATATGTATTTGAAAGTTTGAAAGTTGTTTATTTAAAAAATATATTTTAAATATGAAATATATATATATATATATATATATATATATATATATATATATATATATTACCCCACCGTGTCGTTTGGGGTATACATCAATTTGAAAAAATGTTAACTTTTTCGCTGATACCTCAATATCATAATTATTACGCAAAAACTATCAAACTGAATTAATCTAAACAAGATGGGTTCTTTTAATATAAAATCAGCATTTTCTTCCTCAAATATGAATATGAATGCCCTAAATTTAACCCTTCTTACCCTACCCCTCTTGGGAGAATTTTAGGCTACCGAAGAAATTTATATTAAAAAATGTCATTTTCACACTTATTGCTATTTTCCGAAACGGTGAATCAATTTTAACGTTTGTAAATAATATATCCTCAAGGGAAATTTCATTAAAAATCAGTTGACGTCTTGAGATGGTCCCTAGCATGTATAAGTTTGGAGTTTTGGGTGGAAAGTACAAAAAAGGCGCGATTTATTATTTTTTTTAAATATATAAAATTTAAAAAAAAACGTTCCGAGAATTTTTCGATTAATGCTTCCCTCAATTATTGTTTTTTGACTGTTTTGGAGATGTTCCAGCAAACAGTAGCATGCCTACACTCAACAACTGAACTGTAGCTACGATTTTACAGATGCTGCCTGGATTAATAATAATTATTCTTAAATAGTCCAATAATAGGTTTATTAGCATTTATTTGTAATCCTTTGAATGAGACTTTAGGTTGTTTGGCGACACTCAGAGATAATGAGGACGAAAGAAGAGAACTATTCAATCTCTAAAGCTATCCGCTGGGCTCACTCCAATCAGATGATAAATCAATGACAATAATAGAATTATCTGAAGCTGCTCTCTCACAAAAAATTCTTTGGAATAAACTATAAGAATCAAGGAGGACTGGACTCACTACACGGACGGTTGCACCAGTTATCAATGTATATAATGAACTATAGGATTTTTTTTTTTTTTTTTTTTTTTTTTTTTTTAAATAATCAACCTTAACCAGCAATATGCAAAAAAGAATCAATATGATTTAAGAGAAGTCCTACTCGCAGGAACTGCGTCATCTTTGCGCGTTTCCATTCATATCCTTAGTGTCATTTGTAAATCTTAGGATAGAAACAATTAATTTTTGTATTAATATTTCGCGAAAAATATAAACAAATGTTAAATTAAATCTCGAAGCGAAGCAAGATCTTCGGCGCCACAACAGACAACTGACATTATCTTAAGTGGAAATTGCTCCATTTATGTACAGTTTTCTCCGAATGAGATTGCTCTATCAAAAATCTCACAAGAACCTGATTTGTAGGAAAACTAACTGGCAGAATATCCGTAACGCCCAAGAAAAATCTAGTTCTTTCTTTTTTCTTTGACAGCGGTCATAGATTTGGCTTTGGAAATGGTTTCATTAGATTCCCCACGTCTCATTACTATTAAAACACGTACCTGAGCTAAACCTTAAGCGATACGATAACTTTCGCCCAAGACCATGTTGGATTGCGTCATGAAGTAAACCTCACATTTCCTGAGTCATTGTAAATTGTTAAATTCATTTTGTTTTATCTACACTTCAATATGCTGAAGACCCGACGCCCGAGAGTCCTAAGGCGTAAGCACTCCTTCCCTAAGATTGTGTTCGATTTCCTCTAGGGGTTGAGGCATTTCTTTGGCAAAAATAAAAAGGCATCAACTTTATCCAGGCCAGAAAAGGTGTATATATCGCGCCCTTAACATCATTGTTTGTATAAAGGCACGTTACAGGGAATGCATAGTATTCATTATAAGGAAGACACAAACATTAATTAAGTGAAACATTTTCTTTGAAAACAAAGAAAAACATTACGCGGGCCGCTAAGAAACTGCGTCACAATTAGATAGGTTTAAGCGCACTTGGACATGGAAGCCAACGAATAAGAATTCCATTAAAAAAATAATATCCCAACGCCCCATAGTGGTAGGAACCAAATGCCCAATTTTGGGAAAACGCCTCTAGGTACCTGAATCTACCTGCTTTCGGTATCATATTTGGGGTATTTTTTATGCTGTGCCGAATAAGACCCCTAACAATTCAATAGAAGATTTGTTTTGGAAGATAAACAGGTTTTATATTAAGAAAACCTGAATAGCAGTATTATTCAATTTAAAAAAAAAAGTCATATTTTATTCAATGGGCCGAGCGGTGTATAATTCCATATGTAGTTTTGAGTGCTAAATGGAATTAAGTAACAACCAATGTTTTGTTTTCAACGAATTCCTCTAAGTTATTTAAATTTGCGGTTATAACAAAGAAATTTGACAGTTTCACGCGAGATGGTAGGTGGATCTCATTACTTAATAGGTTAACTCTTAACAGGAAATAATAATAAAAAAAATAGTTTTTCGTAAAACTTTTACAAGAAGCCTATTTCATTCGTCGCATTACCAATTGACGTAATTATTTCTGTCTACGTAGAAATACGGCGATGAAGTTTATACGATTCCGATGTCAATACAATGCGTAAAACTATGAGGCGACCATATCTCAGTACCTCTTTTTTCCCCTATGCCAAATAAACTAAGGATGATTGCGTTTCAAAACAAATATTTTCACAGCCAATTTCAATGAACTAAGTTCAAGGTATATTTTGGCAAAAAAGGAATTTCTTTCAAAATCATAAATACTGGGATGATTCGATTAAGGTAATGGTATTTATGTAAACATTTGAACAAATATAATTAACTCCTCGTATTATCAAGAAGTTAAAAATGATTTCAATTAAGTAAATCATAATACAATAATGAGTAAATACTATGTATGCACATGGAGAAGGATGAATCGGCAGTATATGCATGTTTCTAGGAAGAGGTATTTATAGACTTACAGGGGTCAGTTGTAATTCCTCGGAGGGACAGTTACGACTTTTTTATCAACTACATGGCACTCGGAGTCTTTTCACAAGATTATCACCTTTCACTTGCCTCCATTTCACAGCCTTAAGCGAGATAAAATGAAGAAAATATTTTTAACGTCAAAAGCTGCTTATGTACATTGTAACTTTTCACTCTCCTCTATACCAAACTTTGCCAAAATTTATATATTTTTCTGTTGTGATGTAGGTAGGTTTCAAAGTGCAATCTTAATAGCTGCTTCCTTTTGAATACATTTTACCGAACAGGCCATAACTTTGAATTAATCAATTTGAAGTCACATAAAGTGTCCGATGTGCAAGATGAAAAGACACGAAATGAAAGATTTGAAAAAAAAGCACTAAAAGCTGAAAAAAAAACGAGGGTTCAAAATCCTAAACCTAGAAGAGAGCGAAATATATACAGAACTTTATACAATCTTCACTACCAATGACCCATATGGGCAAAGGCAGAATAGTTATTTAGGTATATATATATATATATATGTATATATATATATATATATATATATATATATATATATGTGTGTGTGTGTAGGAAAAAAAAAATCGTAGAAGTTAGCTGTCTTCGGTTGCAACCCTATCTTCGCTGGGGTAAATCAAAACTTTATATATATAGTATGATGGAGATGATGATAACAGATTGAAAACGTTGTGCGTTTGGGAAATGGACAAAAAGGAGAACAGTGACTAAGCAACAGCTAAAAAATATAAAAATATTAGTACAAGAAGACAACCTTATTAACGCAAATTAGTTAATAAAGAGGGCTGCCAAACTTTATTAGGTTGCTTTATACACAGCATGCTAATCCTCTCGTCCCGGTATTGCTATAAGAATAAGTGAACCCTATTCTTCAAAATAGTTAGAACTAGGGAATGGATATTATTGTATTTACATATTTTTTTCAGACTCTTAAATCTTAATTTTTGGTGGAGTTCTGCAAGTTTTATGTGATTTTAAATACGTTTTTATTTGACATATTTTTACATATTCTGCCATAGATACATATTTTGATATTCTTTTTATTTTGTATTTGAAAAAATAAAGGGGAAAGCGGGAAAGAAAGTAATGCTTTACCCATTGAGTCTAGATCACGGCGTCTTTTCTAATTCCAAGAAGGAAAGATGGCTGGCCAGCCGTGCTTCCCCGGCGCTAATAGCCTAGGAGCAGATGCGTTTTAAAAAAATATATAACAAATTATTGTTTAACAATTGTATTATTCATTTAATCCACTCTCTCAAACAAATGAATAAGCGAAAGATTCATGCCGATATCATTTTCCAAATTCGAGATATAAAATAATGTATTTCAACCTATTTTATTTTATTTCTCGGCTCCTAAGGCGCATTGAATGGAACGCTCGGATATATGTCGACTATTTTTCGATGTAGAATCACCAGAAATAAAACTTCGTCACGCAGGAGCTGCATAACTAAGCACTTTCCTCAGAATTGCGTAGGGTCGAGTGCATCCCTAAATAATTTGCTTAAAATAACCTATATAGATAAATAAAATAAAAACAAATTGTTCTGCTCTTTTGCTTTCATGAGCAGCTATTTCAATTATTAATTTTGTAATTAATTTCCTTCCAGTTTTGTGTATGCGGGGTACTACAATACGTACTAAATACACAAAGCTTCACATTTTGATCTATTTATCTTGATGAGTTTCGCGAACCTAAGTTTGGCAGAAGAATTCAATTCAAACGTAGTACAAATTAACACCCCCCCCCCCTCTTCCAATAGACAACACTTCTTTCTTATTAGATACCCAGGACGTATAAAGAGTTTCGTAACAATACAACAGAAATTACGACCGGTATAAGGAAATTAGCAATTTCTGTCCGGAGTAAACCCCCCCTTCTAGTCAACCGATTTAGTTTATTTTTACAACAAATTTTTCTCTTCGGTTGGCCACAACAAATACCGATTTTCGTCGAAATATAACAAAAATTATTACTGGTATTGACAAATAACTACTTTGGCTCCGGAGAACCCCCCCCCTTCGGATGGACCGATTTTGTTGGTTAACGAACTCATTCATATATATAAATTTTAACCAGGGTCATTTTCGGTGTCTACTAGGTAAGATCGATAAAGATTCGAAAACATTTTTCAAAAATTTTGTCATGAGTGCAACCTCAATAGCTACTTTCCTTCGGAGGAAAGTGCTAAAATGGGCTCGATCGGTACCCCACCACTGTATACTCTTCTAAAAGGGTTTAAGGATTATAGTAGTGACAATTAAATATGTTTGTGGCATTAAAGGCAGAATAATAGGGAACGGATGTTATTGTATTAACATATTTTTTCCTGATTCTTAAATCGTAATTATCGTGACCCCGCCACTGTATACTCCCCTTATGAGATCAGTTCACGTTAGGCAATGCATTTTGTTGCAAACAATTTTCCAAAATATTGTTCATCTGTGGAAATTTTCAACTTCTTTTCCCGCCTTATAAAATGAGTTCATGAACCATTATTTATGCTTTATTTTTCAATATGTTATAGACTTATGGTCATTTTGTTCTATATATTTTCAACTTTAGATCTTTCCATTCATAACAGAGCTCTTACTAGTTAGTAATCTATGCTTTTCTTTTGAATATTTTATAGTGTGTTTGGTATTTTTTACTACATATTTTGAATTTTATTTTACATGAACATCCGTTCCCTATTTATAACAATCATGTTGGAGAAAAGAAGAAGGACCCAATATTCAAATGTTATCAATGATTTAAGGGCTTCTAAGAAGCGAATTCCCTATGATTTGCGATAGCTAATAAAGGAAGAGTGTATATATCCGAGAGAAAGGGCCTTTACAGAGAAGGCGCCTAGAGAGTCCGATCCTAAAAATGAATGCGGTCGGCTGAACCCTTGCCGACTGCCAACTCCTCCAACTGGCTCACACAACTTACCCAGGACAAATTTATTATCACACACGAATGGCGTTATGTAAGTATCTTACAAGCCTAGCTAATAATTTTCCGTCCTGGTATACTTCTTTTTTCAATCTTTGCTTTTGGAAGAGATCTTTCTTAGGGGTATAGTTTTCGGGGTAAACTACAATAATAGTTAAAGACAATCAGATTCAAAGGAACTTCGTCATCTTAGCGTGTTCCCATAACTTCATATCCCCGGTGTAATTTTGTAGCTTAGAATAACAGTACTTAATATTTCGTAAAAACATTTAACACCTACTTTCATGAAATTTCGAAGAAAAGTATTTCTACGCCATTGTTTACTGAAAACTTACAGTAGCGAAAATACTCACTCGCCCTCTTCTACTTCTGCTAGCAATGCACATGTCAAACAACCAAAAATTTGTTTTCATTTTGTTTTACTAGCAAAATCATTTGACCAGTAAAACCAATTATAAAAACTCTACCAACAGGTATGACTAATATAAAAACAACAAGCAATAAACGGCGTTAATAGCCAAATTGTTGATACGCCGTTAAATACCAAAAAAAAAAAAAAAAAAAACAAGCAATAAAGGGGTCGCCCGTTAGATTCATAAGCGGGAGATGGAGGGTTCGATCCCCACCAGCGGCAGGAGTTTTCTGATCTCACGGCTCGTTGGGAAAATTCCTCGCTGCACCCTGGATCTCAGCGCTAATGGCCTAGATGTCAATGCACAGTAAAAAAAAAAAAAAAAAATATGAGGAGAAAAAACACGAAGAACCGTTCAAAGCAAAGAACCCAACACTTTCGAAGTTTTAAACACTTATTTTTCCGCCTGAGATCGTCTCATCGAAAATGTGTTTAGAACGGTTTTGTAAAAACTGTAGTAAGCTTTCGTGTCCACTTACCACGATTACCCAACCGTTTTCTGGATATATAAGAAAATATACAAAGATCCCAAAACTTTTCACTTCTGTTCCTAACAGTTTCTTTGCTTCAAACACAACCAAAATGGAAATATCTTAGTTTAGATCAACTAACTCTCAAACGCCTGGAACTATTTTCAACTAAATCAAACGTTTCTGAATACCCAAACCGAAAATTAGTTAGGAAAAGTAGGTTTTTGAATGTTTCTCGAAAACGGTGACAGATATCGCTTTAAAAATGGTTTCATTCGTCTTCCTACTAAAAGGAACCTATAAAACGAGTACTTGCCTACATAGGAACTCAAAAACCTAAGCGTTACGGTTTTTTTGGCGCGAATTTCGACCAAAAATCTATGCTCCGGTAGGCGGATGCTGCTGGACAACAAACTCGACCTTTGAAATCACACAAAGTATTTATTTCATTTATATAGGTCCATTTTTAAGCCAGTTAGAAAGTGGAGGTATTGTACATAAAACTAAGGCCGTTTTGTTGGAATTGTAAAGCCCAACCTATAAAAAACAGTTTCAAACGGTTGCAGAGATATTATTAGCCTGCAACATCGAGTCTGCGTTTATATATATATATATATATATATATATATATATATATATATATATATATATAATATATATATATTAACACACAATGCCACAGTTCTTTTCGTGATCTGTGGGTTCTGAAAAGTGCAATTACCTCGGCAATTCCGGGCAGAAAGAGTCAATTGTACAAGCCTCGTCGTACGCAACAAGCGGGCCCGTACCGATATTTTCGGCCCCTCTACCACGCAATGGCCATCTAAACCCAAGCAATTAGCTCTGGGCGAAGGAATAGGTTTTCACGCTTCCTAAACATTCAAGGTATAGCAGTGAATTTGTTCAGCGACCCCATAAATGAAAAAGCCTAACCTGCTAGAAAGATCCCCAGAATCCGACGCCGACTCATCATGTCAGGGCCTAGCCTCCATGGTGTGCTGGCTAGGAGTATTTGCTGGACCCTCGGGATCCAGCATTCGTCGGGGCCCTCGACCAACCGGCAAGGCTAACGGTGAGCGACTATGCTACGGGCACCCGCCTTCGGGAGTTCAGGTTCTCTTCTAGAGGGAAACCGCAGGAGTTATTCCTCCGATAGTCCATTCCTTGTGATGGTGGCCCAGGGTGCTAAGAACTATTGTCTTTAAAAATGGAACTACGGGTAGTGTTGTTGGCAAAGGTCACGTTGTGGTTTATCGCAACGTAGTGGTCATATGGTTGGAAGCACTGCAGTTGAGTGTCCAGTACATAGCGGGGATCTGAATTGAGCGAGACTTATCGCTTTTGGTCGATTTTCATATATCTTTCCGAGCGGAAGTAGACGTTTACATTTTTCCCAAAATATAAGAGATATTTATTCCACGCTTACCAAATGACGCTAGGCATATGAACGTTATGGAAACGCGCTAAGATGGACAGACTTTTTAAAACATCATAGCAAACCTTCTGTTTTTTAAAAAGTTTTATTTATTTTAAACCTCATTCCTTCATTCTTAACGAAGTGGAAAATCTTTTGTAAAATATAAGGGCAATGTGAGCAAACGTTCCAGTTTATATTTACCGTAAGTTAGCAAGACGAGATATTGGAGAGCCCCATTTAGCATAGACATTGCTCTAGCAGACTCCGGACTGAAAATAGCTCTCGACCTGTGTTATGTCGAAGTGCTTCTTAACAGCTTGCTCACTTTGGCCGGCCTGACACACTGTCTTTGAATCCGAACAACGAACCAAGGTGCAAATTCCCGATTCAAAAATAGACCGGCTAAGCTCCCAAGGCTTACTATCAATATAGCATCTCAAGTGTTTTGGATCCATTTTTAATGCAGCAATTGACTGCCAGAAAAACCAGACAGCCTCGAAAGCCAAAAAAACTGCCCTTTCATCATATCTGAGAATGAAGAAAGCCAGTAGCGGTGAATATATCTATTATTCGCAATGTTAAAAGAATAGTCCAAAATGACTTTCTGAAATAATTATACATAAATAGCTTGGTTTAAATTGGAACGCTTTATTTTTAGACGAGTTAAGGTCTTTTCTTAAAAATAGTTTGTCTTATGTATAGTATACTAAAACAATTGCACCACAACTGCGTCAATGAACTCATGCCTACTTAAAACAAAAATGAACAATCATAATGTATTTTACAGTATATAAAGTAACAACAACAATCATAGAAGACATAACATAAAAAATTGATTGAATTTATTCGATATGAAAAATTAAACTAAGTATAAAAAATAAAGTGAAAAAAAATAATAATAAATCAGAAATGGATGAAGGCAATTACCAAATAAGCTTAACTAGCAGTGAACAAGATTATCATAAGAAGAAAATAATCCCATAAAAGTAACGCAAGTAAACAATTCTGAAATATACTTTAAACAAATAAGTTATAAGAGATTAAGAAAGATTCATTATTTCTAAGCGAATATTAATGTAAGAATGTTGCGTTCATGCACAATCAGGAATGTTGAAAAGGTGTGCAGAAAACTGAAGGCTTTTATTATTCGGGCACTCTAAAACGACACATAGAACTTCCCCTCATGTTCCCCATTTATTTAAATTTTAACGTTCGTTTATTATAAAGGTTATCTATAGGATCCAACCTTAATTAGCCAGCATAGGGCCTTTTCTTTTTTTTGAAAGAAAAGCCATAACCCCTAGTGGGAATCGAACCCACGACCGTAGGCATGGATAAACATTCAAAAGCTTAACATATTTCCCTAAAGAAAAATGCGCATACAAATTTTTATGGAACGAACCCATCAGGGCGAACATGGAATGTGTCTATCGTATGTTTTTTCATTGTGTTTAACAAAAGTCCGTCACGCAGGAGCTGCATAACTAAGCACTTTCCTCAGAATTTGGGTAGTGTAGATTGCTTTCCAGAACAATTTGCTTAAAATATCTTACATAAATAAAATAAAAACATGAATAGTTCTCTTTTAAATTTGTAATGAGTAACTGATCAATTAATAATTTGCTTCCAGAGTTATGTTTACACATGGTACCTATTACACTACGTAATAAATACAAAAAACCTCATATTATCGTATTTTGATCTAACGCAGGAACAGGATACAGTCACTCTAGTGGTAGAAAGCGCTCCTTGCGGCGGCTTTGTGAACCTACGTCTGACGGGCTTTTCTATTGAAATATATTACAAATTAAACCCCCGCTTTCCGATTGACCGATTCAGCTCATTTTTACAACACTTCTTTCTCATGAGTTACCCACGACGTATACCGCGTTTCGTTACAATACAGCAGAAATTACGACCGGTATGAGTATATTAAGAATTTGGGTCAAGAGTAACCCCCCCCCTTCTAATGAACCGATTTAGTTTATTTTTACAACACATATTTACCTGTAGATTACCACTAAGAATACCGAGTTTCGTCGAAATATACCAAAAATCACGGCTGGTAGTGGCGAATTGGTATTGTGGGTCCGGAGTAAACCCCCCCCCCCTCCTAATGAGCCGATTTAGTTTATTTTTACAACAGTTATTTACCTGTGGATTACCACTACGAATACCGAGTTTCATCGAAATATACCAAAAATCACGGCTGGTAGTGGCGAATTGGTATTGTGGGTCCGGAGTAAACCCCCCCTTTTAATGAGCCGATCTAGTTCATTTTTATATCTCACTTTTCTCTCTATATTACCACTACGAATACCAAGTTTCGTTGAAATATAACAAATATTACGGCTGACATAGTCAAATTAGTGTTTTGGGTTCGGGGTAAACCCCCCCTTCCGGTGGACCGACTTTGGTGGTTAACGAACTCGTTCAATCGTTTGCTAATTGAATGCTATATACCAAGTTTCGTGACGAAAAAACAAAAACTCTGGCCGCTATTGTGTTAACAGACATATATATATATATATATATATATATATATATATATATATATATACATATATATATATATATATATATATATATATATATATATATATATATAAATTTTAACGGGGGTCATTTTCGGTGTCTACTAGGTAGGATCGATAAAGATTTGAAGAAATTTTTCAAAAATTCCGTCATGAGGCCAACCTCAATAGCTACTTTCCTTCGGAGGAAAGTGCTAACAACCTGCTTATATCATCATAATTATAGACCAAATTTAAGAAAAAAGTCCGTCACGCAGGAGCTGCATAACTAAGCACTTTCCTCAGAATTTGGGTAGCGTAGACTGCTTTCCAGAACAATTTGCTTAAAATATCCTACATAAATAAAATAAAAACATGAATAGTTCTCTTTTAATTTTGTAATGAGTAACTGATAAATTATTAATTTCCTTCCAGAGTTATGTTTACACATGGTACCTACTACACTACGTAATAAATACAAAAAACCTCATATTATCTTATTTTGATCTAACGCAGGAACCGGATACAGTCCCTCTAGCGCTCCTTGCGGCGCCTTTGTGAACCTATGTCTGGCTGGCTTTTCTATTGAAATATATTACAAAGTAAACCCCCCTTTCCGATTGACCGATTCAGCTCATTTTTACAACACTTCTTTCTAATGAGTTACCCACGAAGTATACCGCGTTTCGTTACAATACAGCAGAAATTACGACCAGTATGAGTATATTAGTAATTTGGGTCCGGAGTAAACCCCTCCTCCTAATGAACCGATTTAGTTTATTTTTACAAGACATATTTAACTGTAGATTACCACTACGAATACCGAGTTTCGTCGAAATATACCAAAAATCACGGTTGGTAGTGGCGAATTGGTATTGTGGGTCTGGAGTAAATCCCCCCTCCTAATGAACCGATTTAGTTTATTTTTACAACACATATTTACCTGTAGATTACCACTATGAATACCGAGTTTCGTCGAAATACACCAAAAATCACGGCTGGTAGTGGCGAATTGGTATTGTCGGTCCGGAGTAAACCCCCCCTCCTTATGAACCGATTTAGTTCATTTTTATATCTCACTTTTCTCTCTATATTACCACTACGAATACCAAGTTTCGTTGAAATATAACAAATATTACGGCTGAAATGGTCAAATTAGTGTTTTGGGTTCGGGGTAAACCCCCCCTTCCGGTGGACCGATTTTGTTGGTTAACGAACTCGTTCAATCGTTTGCTAATTGAATGCTATATACCAAGTTTCGTGACGAAAAAACAAAAACTCTGGCCGCTATCGTGTTATCAGACACACATATATATATATATGCATATATATATATATATATATATATATATATATATATATATATATATATATATATATATATATATATAGATATATATAAATTTTAACGGGGGTCATTTTCGCTGTCTACTAGGTAGGATCGATAAAGATTTGAAGAAATTTTTCAAAAATTCCGTCATGAGGCCAACCTCAATAGCTACTTTCCTTCGGAGGAAAGTGCTAAAATGTCTTTTAACGCGTTTCCTCCCTCCCTCCATAGAAAAGAAACCCGCTTATGACATCGACCTCATGACGTAATCCGGAAGTGCCGTCTATAAATTCGCTCGAGATTCTTGAATTACCTGCGAAATAGTAAGAAAGGGATTCAGGGACTAAAGGCTTGAAAGCAGTAGCTAAATTCTGAATAGGCGTACAGAAATATCATTATTTACAGATCAGCATTTGCATTGGACTGTGGAGTAGAGACGGGCGATATGAAACGATATTTTTAATACGATATATAAATTTATTTAATCGATCTCAAAGGGCCTATCTTTTCAAATACTCGATCTATCTAGAAACCCGTAAAATAAAGTGTTTTTTTTTTTTTTTTACTTCAAAAATTGAAATTCTTAATTCCACCTCTTGTTGGTCATTCTCATTTCTGAAGAATTCACATTTATTTAACTAAATAAGAAATTTACAGAACAGTTTCTTATGTCCAGTAACAGACTTTTAATACAACAATAACATTAAAAAACGACTCAATACCTTCCGTTTCTCCAACTAGAAGCTTATGCAATAAAAATAAGGTTTCAAACTATACTCTTAATTTGTATAATCTATTATTATTATTTTATTCTATTTTTTCTCATTTCATAAACAAATACCTATACATAATAATACCCTTATATTTCAATATCATGTAGCAGTAATAGTTTAATTATATATTATTTTTCATGAAAAATAGTCCTAAATATTTTTATTTACAGATATATTTTTCATATTATCAAGTATACAAATAGACTTTTTTAGGTCGATTCGTAGTAGTAATGGTCGATTTTCGAATGAGAATCGATTCGAATCTTAATGAAATACGAATCTCGTTGGTAGTTGTAAGTAATCGTGAAATGATGAATGTCGAAGATCGATCTATATCGAAAATCGATCCATATCGAAGATAGATTGATCGATCTTCTGAGCCTACAATAACGAACTTTTAAGTCGAACTGACTTCGTCGGTCTTTTTTGTGGATCGATCTTTTCATTTCTATTCTAATCGATTCATATACGAGAATCGCCATCCGCTACTAAAAAGCAACGAGAAAGATAACGTTTGGAAATATGTTTTGAGTAAATTCCCACTCCAAATGGATGGATCAGTGGCGTAACTGCCGGGCCCGAAGGGCCTGCAGTGCGGGGGGCTCAGCGAGTAGGGGCCCGACGGGGCCCCCAAACCCAAAATATTTATGAACTTTTTTTTTAAGTTTCTGTCAATGTTAATTAACTCAAGTAACGTTTAGTACTACGCGATCAGATCGGGTACTTCGTAGTAGTGCTGTGAAGGGTTTGACATAAAATGCGGGGAGGGGCCCTTGAGACAGTTTTGCGGGGGGGGGGGCGTCAAAAACTGTTACGCCACTGGGATGGATAACAAATTTGTGTTGATTCACAAATTCCTCGTTTACAGAATGTATAAAGAAATACCCTACGTCCATAGTACTAAAATATAAAAAAGAAAAGTCTTAAGCCTTATCCTGGCTAGAAAAGGCGGTTATAAATTGGATGTTAACATTTAAACAATAAATATACATGACCTAGGTATTCAAGCACCTTAAAAAAAAATAAAAATAAAAAAAATATACAATGAGCAATGTTGTCGAGGAGGGACAATTTCGACCGTATCGCATTAAAAGATGTAATCATTGAAAATTAGAAGGTTTTTTTTTTTTAAATGTTCATGGTTACAAACTAAATATGCATTAAATCGAAATGCAGTATGCACAACTTGAATGGCAAACGTGCTTTTGAGGGCAAAACTTCAGCGAGATACCTTGCTTCACGCTAGGAAGCAATTCGGTTTTCCGATGTCTCGACCAAAAGTGTGGCTGTCACATGACCTAAACCGATTTGGGACAGTCAGTCACAAAAATATCGATTGTACGTAGAAATATCTGTGTGTTGGGATATATATTGGTCTGTTAGTCCTCTGTTTTACAAAAGTGCTATTTGATGAAATAAGAGCACGAAAATATTTTGTATAAAAGTAAAAAATTAAGTTTGGTTATCAGCGAAACTATTCGGCACTGTTATTTCGACAAAATTCGCGTGAAAATCCGCGAGAATGGTTTTATGTTAAAAGGCTTCCATGAACACTTTTTATCGGTATTTGGATGTCACAAATAAAAACAACAAAACGTTCAAGCGGAAAATTACCGTTAAAAAATAAATAAATTGGAAATAACTCAATTTTCGTGTGTTACTCAAAAATCAAAGGATTTTCTGGAAAATGTTTTCCATATATGTATACCCTAATAAGGTATGAGGATATAAATTATAAATATTATGTTTATGGAAGAGGAAGTATTAGAAGATATATATTTTATTAATAGATATGTGCAGTTTTCCGTTGTATATTTATATATTATTTATCGTAAAAGATTGAAAATTGGGGTAAGTGGAAGAGAGCCTAAGACAAATTTAGTTGGATTAATCTCAGCAGGGGCAATCAGATTAGATAGTTAGCCGTCGAGGTGATAAATAAAGATGGAATGGTTGGGATTCGGCTAAAGAAACCTCAATACGATTTTTGTTAAAAAATCTATATTTAGGACGTTTCGGCTACTCATTGGTAGCCTTCGTCAGCAATGAAAGTGCCGGGAGGCAGAGGAGGACCAAAGTTGACAGTTCCATCTTTACTTTCAAGAAAGGTCTTATTTACGATCTTACCTGGATGGGTCCCCGCCCTAGGAAGGACCCCGCTAGTCAGTTGAAAAGCTATATCTTAGAAATCCATATCTCTAAGATTAAATTGTTTTTCTTATTTTTCTTAACCTCATTTATTATCAAATACATTATCCAACTATAAGCAGTTAAAAAATAACAAAGAATAAAAACAGACAAAAAGAACAGTTCGAATAAGCGAAATCAATTACATTAAAGTTTTAAGCACTTATTTCTCCGATTGACATCGTCTAATCAAAACTTTCATCAGAACCTTTTTTGTAGAGCATTAAGTAAGCTTACAGAGTTATAGAAGAAAGTATACAAAGTTACCAAAACTTTTTATGTCTGTTAATAAAATATTTTATTCTAACCCTTCCTTAACTCCAAACGTAACACAAATTTCAACATATTAGTTTTAATGAAAGTAGAACATGCAGAAAATGTTTCAACTGAATCCCATGATTCTAAGTACCCAAACCAAAAATTGTATTCAAAAACTATTTTTCCAATTTTCTCGAAAACGATTAAAGCTATCGCCTTGAAAATGGTTTCATTCATTTTCCTAGCCCAAGAAGCCTATATAACGAACTTGACCTTTCAAATTGGACGACGGATTTTTGTACCAAATTTCATCAAAATCGGACCATTCGTCTTCTACCTAGAGAGCGAACAGACAAATACATATATACATATATATATATATATATATATATATATATATATATATATATATATATATATATATATATACACACACACAAATTTGAACCACCATCATTTTCGGTCTCTAGGGGTTCTGAAACGCAAAATTTTCTAGTCGGCATTTCTGGATTGCGTCATGAGATCAACCTTATAAGCGGGGTTCCTCCCTATGGGGGAGGGAGGAACCGCGCTAAAAAGAAGAGGCACCAGCCCTATCCTGGCTAGAAAAGGGTGTCAACCTATAGATAACCCGTCCCAAAAGTCTTAGTTAATTATTAATGGATGTTAAAATTTAAATAAAAAATAAAATTCTAAGCTTTCAGAACTTTCCGAAGGAATGCATCTATTAAGGTTGCACTCATGAAATAATTTTTAAAACATTCTATCTGGTGGGGAGGGTTTACTCCACCTTAAATTAATAATTTGCCCAGACCGGTCTCTGGAGTATTGTGACGAAACTTGGTATACATTGGTTTTATCTGCAGAGGAAGATGTATTTTAAAAATAAACTAAATTGGTTCATTAGAAAATTGGGATTACTCTATAACCTCATCAAATTTAACTAAGCCCGAAACCTCGAGGATTGGTTCTTACTGCTAGCTTGATGATGGGATGATCTATTTGTACTTGTGGACGCTTTTATAATTCATCAAGATCAATAAATATAAAAGTCAAATTTTGGTGTATTTATTAAGTAATGTAGTACCTTGCACACACAACACTCAGAAAGAAAATGAATTGACAAAATAATAACTGAAGCAGCTGTCTACAAATATAAAAGGTCAAAACTTTTATATATATATATATATATATATATATATATATATATGTGTGTGTGTGTGTGTGTGTTAGTTTAAATAAATTATTCAGGACTTTAGCATGCACTTCCCCCCTTCTCAGGAATGTGCTGAGCTATGCAGCTTCTACATGACAGACTTTTTATATCTCAGTAGGGTTAAAGATGTTATAGAAATACACTGAAATTCCTGTTAGTTGGACTTATAGGAATATTCACACACGATTAGTCAGTACTTCCTTATATTTCGGTTATTTAGCTATATACTGAAGGGTAGTTGCTCATTAGAATTAATTGAGTAATATATTATATGAACTCTTATTCTTATCATCCAAATAGAAAAAGACTGCAAGCAATAGGCACTCACAAGTAAGGAGTGAGATATCCTGAATCACTAGTATGCAAAATGAAACATTGCTGCCAATCAATGTGCAAGATAAGGATGACTAACAGTATGGACAACTTGCCAGTCCAAAATGCCTAGAGATAACAAAAGACAAGGAATAAACTCTCAAAGTTCACAATACATTTTTTATAGGATTTTTCATCAAAATGAATAGCTCCTTTTAGAATATAGTAGTTGCGTTTAAAACAAGCAGGCAGAAGAATAAACAATAGAATATGTCAAATCCTATTTATCAACTAACTTTTAATAACGAAGTAAAATCGCCGTTAAGCAAGAACTCTGTTATCTCAGCGCATTTCCGTCAATCAGGAGCTTGCATTAGAAATACTTAATATTTTGTAGATAATTGTAACATCTAATCTAATATTATCTTGAGAATATCTGTCGAAGAGCACAGAAAATGTACAGTAGTGGAAATTACTCACTCTGCAGTATCGGCGAGAACACTATCACAAACAACAAAGAACTGTTTCTCGTTTTAATATCTTCCTTTACAGACAAATTCATATTACTGTTAAAAGCATGTACTAAAACAACAGACTTTAAACTTTAGAAGTTTATTACCACTTATTTATCTGACTGAAATCACCCTATTGAAAATTACTTGCAAACCGTTTTTCCAATAGCTTTCCAATAATTAAATTAAAGGCTGCAGCACAACAAAATTGGATTACTGATTCATGCAGCATACTGATCAGATAAAAGATAAAAGGAAATTTCTTGCAATTAATATAATTTTTTTTTTTTTTTTTATGGTGCATCGACTTCTAGGCCATTAGCGCCATAATATTAATTGATTGAAACCAATCTAAAAGGTGTTAAAATTAAAATTAAGAAATATTGGAAAATAATAAATAAACTTATTTATTTAATTAAAATGTTTATAATTATTGAATATTTGCTGTCTAGAGAACTACCTTACAGCAAGTTCAGTTCTAATGAATATTTAATGGTATCTACTATTAATGTTTTGTTGACCTTTGTGTTAGGTTTAATTTTTGCTTTTTAAGTAAACAAATAAATACGGGAAACGTTTTCTTGTTCTGTACATTGTGTTGGTTGTATGTTAATAATGCAGGTGATTTTTGAATATAAAAGCCAATCCCCCCTTCCGAAAAAGAATATGGAAAAGGTAGCATAGAAGAATCAAACTTAGGGCCTTATTAACAGTTATTTTTAATTAAACATTTTATTAATAGTTTTTAAAAGACAAATATTGATTAAAATATTATACTGTTGGTACAAAAAAAAAAAAAAAATAAATAAAAAATAAAATGTAATACATTGATTATTTATGGAGCTCCAAACAGCGAAGTGATTTACTCAAACTAATATTTAATGAAAATAATTTAATAAAAACAATATAAAAATAAAAGAGTAAAAAATAGGTTCATGTAAAGTATTTAAAAGATATCAAATTTACACAAGCATAAATAAACTTTTTTTTTTATAAAATTTCATAATGAACTATATTAATAAACGATAAAATAAACAACAAGAAAATTGTAATAATAAATAACAGAACAATTAATTCTTATATCATTATTGTATCTGTATTAGGGGCCCGGTGGCCATGAGTGTTAAGGCGTGACACTCCGTACTAAGGGTCATGGGTTCGATTCCCACTAGGGGTGGTGCATTTTTTTTAGAAAAAAAGAAAAAGGATCAGCCATATCTCGGCTAGAAAAATAGGTAGTTACCTACAGATTATCCGTCCTAAAATTCGGAGTTAATTATAATGGGTGTTTATTTTAAATAAAAAAAGTATCTGTATTGTAGGAGATTTAATATGAGGCTTAAAATTTAATATAAGGTGTTCTAAATCTACAATGTTTAGTCCCAAGCACTAAAATTATGAGTGTTGTCCTTCAAAATGTATTTAAAAAAAAATACTTGAACAGTAATATTGGTACATTTCTTTTATTAGCATATAATTACTTAAAATAATGAAAATTAAAGCAAAATTAATCAAAATCAATTATTTATCGAAATGATTTAATAAAAATATTATCAAACATAGATATAATGCAAAAAATACAGTAAATATTTTTTAATGCTCTTTTCTCTTTTACGTAATACACTAAGACTAGACAGCTAGAGCGATCTAATTTCTAAAGGGAGGGAAATACAAAGAAAGCTGGGAAAGTTAGGGCTGATCTGGATACACTTTCTGCACCAATTCTTTTCATGCTTTAAGTATCTGTTTCAGCTCTGATAATTCAGTACATAATAAGAAAGACCTTACAAATTTAAAATGCTTTAATTTTGAAACCAATATATAATGCCAAGGACCAGTAAAAAAATATTACAACAAATTTAATAGCACAGTTTTTTAGTTTTTGTTAAGGTGTGTCGATTGCAGTGATCATTAGTACCAATTATCAACCTATCCATTATGTTGGCCATTAGACCATGCACAGGGTGTCTACTACTAAGTCACAAAAATGTCATGAAATTGAAAATAGAGCACGCAAAAATCATGAATTTTGAAAGCATGTTGCGAAATTTCAGTTTTACCAGAGTCTAAAATAATCCCGTGACTTCTACACATCTGTAATTGTCGCTGTTCTCATAGAGCGATTAAATTCTATCTACATATAGAATTGATTTATTAATCACAAAATTAATTCTTAAATTGTTGCAAAATCTAAACAACATGCTCTATATAATTGAGGTATTTATTATAAATGTATATAAAAAAAAATAATAATTTCTTTTACAGTCTTCTGCTCAAATTCAGGAACATAAATATGCTTTAGGTCCACCCGACAAACCTATGTAATGTACTGTATAACACACAGTCTTCTTTTTCGTACATGGCCACCGTGCATGCACGAACGCCTGTGGACACTTTTTTGTAATGTTTTTTCCCTTCAGTTTAGTCATCGCTAAAGCATATTTATTAAAAAAAAAAAAAAAAAAAAAAAAAAAAAAAAAAAAAAAAAAAAAAACTAAGGTATTCAAGCTTTCAAAAACATTTTAAAGATTGAAAATTGATCAATTAGGACGGCTCATCAGTCAACCAGAATATTCTGACAAAAACTTTAATTTATTTTCCCCCAGGTAGGTCTTGTCAGTAAGACCTAAGATGTCATAAAGCGTTGTTTTCTAAATGATATTGTGTTTAAACTTTAACTTATATCTGAGTACTGTATAGTAAGGTTTCATGACACTGGGGCGTACTGGACCTTCCCATACAAAGGCATCAGCCCTATCCTGGCTAGAACCTATAGATAACCTGTCCCAAAATTCATAGTTTATAATAATGGACGTTAAAATTTAAATAAATAAATAAATGATATTGCCTAATATAAATTTTGTAATATTAAATGTTATGTCTATGCTGATTTTACTCTTATATAATGAGTCATCAGATCACTGGTACTGTGCCCTTGAGATCATTCTGCACTCTTTCTGAAAGTCGCTCCCACTGGAGGTTTTAAATTTCTTTCAACCAGTTGTATCTTCCTTATTTTTGTCCTCTATTCTAAATAATTTTTTAATAAGTGAGATGTAAATACTATAGTTAAAAAAAAATATGATAATAACAACTCTGATATAGAATAATTTGCATTGTGCCAGGGAAAGTCAAGAATTGGCCATCATTTTAAAATTATTTTCATTAATATATTATTTGAACGCATAGAAGTAGTAAAAATGCAAATTTAATAAGGTTCTGTGCATCTATTCAACCACATGTAGAACACGAAAACTTAAGTCCTGTAGATAAATGAAATTAAAGTAAAAAAAAGTTAAATTAGGAAGTAATGAAAGCCTAAACAAAAAAAACATAAATAATAATATCCAATTCCAATAAAACAATTGAAAATCTAACTAAAGGTTTGTCTAAATATATATGTAATTGGTATTAAACAAAACCAACGAACTCCATTATAGAAACTCTATCTACATTAGTTCATTGCAAAAGTATAGGAGAGCTGTTTTTGCCTGATTAATAAACATTATTTTAATTAAATGTAAATTTAATAAAATAAAATAATAAATTATAAAATAGGGATCCAAGAAGGAAACAAATAATGATAACCATTCGATAACCTACCCTGATGACATTTGCCAAGAAAAGAAGTATACTTTTTAAAATAAATAAATGAAACGTTGACTGAGGTATTTCAAAGTAGTATTTGGAGCTGAAACAACTGTTAAGTTTGACAAATACAAAATCATATTTTTTGATAAAAAAAATGTAAAGACACTCATTAAATTTGTTTTTTTATACCTCCTTTATTATAAGTCAATTGTCAAGAATAATAATTAAAAGTATGACAAAAGAAAGTTATTGTTGCTTTAATTACTTTTGAAAATACTAAATTATAATTATATAAACAAGTTAAACGTACTGAAAATATTAATCAAAAATACCAGAAAATATGAACTCAAGGAATCAAATCTTTTAAAAAGGGGACAAAATAAAAGATTGACTAAGGTGCCAAATAATTCTTTAGGCAATGGTGATAAATTTGAGCATTTTTGCTAATTCAATTCAAAATTTATTCAGGGATTCAGTATTATCCAAAACCAAACAAGCTCATGTGGGTACTTATTTAATTAAAATTTAATGTGTATTACATCCATGCAACATTTAAAGTTAAAAAAAAATGTTAGTAACAAAATTAGAACCAAGAGCAGCATCAACAAATTGGCAAAATGAGTGATAATTTTAGTTTAAAATCTAGAACATTACAAGCACCAATAAACGTAATTATGATTGTATGGTAAATCTATAAATAGAACAATGAAAAATGATTGATATATAACTTAATAAGCTGTACTTCAACGCAAGAAGTACAATTAAAACAATCAAAATTAGTACAATATCAGATGACTTTATTAATAATAAAGTAAAAATAATGTTAATCAAATATATAATCAATTTTAAACTTTAATACATCACGACTTAAACAGACTACTACTGATTAATGACAACAGCCAAATGTTATAAGGTCCTTCACCTGTTGCTCAAAACAAGGATGTAGTTCAAAATGCAACAACTACACAATTAAAAAAAAAAGAAAAAAAAAAAAGAGATCAAATTTATCATAACCTTTTCTACATTTTTTTTTCCTAAGAAAACCTGGCTCTTGATAAGCTCACAATAAAATGGACAAGTCGAAAAGACACAAGCAAACTCTGTATAGAAGTAAGCACATACAAATGTTCAGAATTAACTACTGACTTTAAATAATTATGACAATTACAAACAAATAAGTAATAACTGTGTTAATTATCTACATCAAGAATACAAAAATCACGAGTTTAGAAATTATTCTGAAAGGGAACAACCTAATCATATTCGACAAAACTTTATTAAAGCGGGCTAAAGGAATGAAACGAGAATAACAACGAATGAATTTTTTATGAAATATACAATGAGCTATCAAATTGAATAAAGATCACTGTAATGTACACAAAAGTAATTTCGAAGTATGTTATAAATAAAACCTGGACTAAGAATATTTAAAAACAAATATATCTTGTGTCAGAAGGTAGAAAGGTGAATTGGCGGAATTCAAAATTATTGCATATATATAAAAAATGTACATTCAATAGCATAAGATTAAAAAATATGCATGAAAAGCACAAAATAAATGACATTTCAAATATAAACAAATGCCATGTCAACTTTTATCCGGAAGTTTAGTTAATTTGCATTCTCTTTGACAAATTATTGACTTTACCACGTTAAATAAATAGAAATAACAATGAAAAATAGTAAAGAAATATGAAAATTATCTGTACTTATGTATTATCCGCCATTATTGTTTATGTATGTAACAGATTAAAAATAAACAATATATGAAAATACAAATGAATCATAAAAATATTCGTCATTTTAAATAATCAATTAAATGAAAATAATATGTAATGTTGACATGTGGTCAGCCTTGATTTAAAAACAAATGTAATGGCTGAAGCTGCGATGGCGAAATGAAGTAGTGTTAATGGCTTTAAACTAGCCTACCTGGTGTAAGGCGGATAATCCATCGACGTCGTGCGTATCTATGTCAGCTCCTTTTTTGATTAGACGTAAAATCTCGTCCCTGTCTCCAGCCTTACAGGCGGCAAGAAATACGCATCCAGCTGAGAATTTGATCTTCTTGGGTCTGCCATTCAACATGACGGGCTCGCGGTTTGTCTCCGATTCCTCCCATCTTCTAAGTTGTTCAGCCCTTTTAAAAAGGGCCGAACTTGAACGGGTCTCAAGCGACATGTGTCTTAAACTACCCAACACCCCATACGCGTACCGACTGAGCAGTAACTAGGCCTAATAGCATGGTGGGGAGCGGTCTATTTTAGAATCCAACTCAAGTCGAGGACTTGCTTTTCCTAACAAGGTGTATATGGTTGATGAGCCAGTATCCGTCAAAACTTCGGCCATCTTTACTTACGATACTGAGTTCTTAGCGCTACCTATGGGGACATCCAGGGAACTTGTTTTTAAACTTTATTTTTACTAAAAATTTACATTACAGTTATTATTATTCACGTTTCCCATAATTAATAACATATTTTGTATGTATATTTCTACTAATATTTTAATTTTGGGAATTTGCTAAGTGCAGACACTCAAATTTCTCAAAATACTTAGTGCTGCGCTCTGTTATTCTTTCGTGGTACCTAAGGAAGATTAATAATAACAGGTTATAAATGTTGAAATCTTCCAGTGTTATGATATGTAAATAGTAATTAAAATATAACTTCTGGCAGATAATGAAAATTCTCTTTCTTATCGTATTATTAAGTTTTGTAAGTTGTACTGTATTTTTCAGATTTTATTCCAACTTCTAATTTTCTACTAAGTTATCATTTGGATGCAAGTTTCTTATGATCTTAATCTTCTCAAAACAAATTTTATTTTTGACTTGCATATATTTTAGTTAGCAATTTTTAGAGATTAAGTTTTTTATCTTTATCTTTACTTTCAACTTATATATACACTTGTACATAAATAGGACGCCTATTTGTGACTTTATACTTATTTATCTAAGTTGGGCTGGTTGAATTGTTGCTTTTGACACCTGAAAATATTAGGTTCCACCCATTCATTAATATTATTTTTTTTTTAGATCAGATTTGTTTCAATTTTATTTATTTTTTCAAGTAATGTCATTTAAACATAGGTTGTCCTTGGTTCATTAAAATGTTTATTTGTTCTTTTTTTTAATACTCTGATATGATAAAACTTCATTTGAATCACGCTAAAAAATACTTCTTCTGTATGCTCTATTCGGAATGATAAAAGTAATTTATTTGTCTTATTATTCTTGGAAGATTGTGTGTATAATGACCATTTACAATTTTTGGAAAAAGGAAATTAAAGTGAACTCAAATTGGGCTAGAAGTTATCTTTGACTGTTCTTTTAATTAGCTAATATAATTTATTCTTTACTAGATACATAATTAGATTATTATTATTCCAAAAGTTTATGATTTTAATAAATTGCCCATTTAGGCTTACTTCATTTATTTATTTATTAAATTTTTTTTTAATCTTTGGCTCCTTATATGCCGAAACACTTTGGCGACAATAACTTCACTTCCCAAAAAAGTGACAGATTTTACATTTCTTATATAGTCCGACTGCAAACAAAAGAACCAGAAGGGGCGTGGCCGGAGGAAAGCTAGGCATTCCCCCACATGGGCTGGAGGCAGCGCATGCACACAACCTGGTTCTTTTCTTCTCGGTTCACCTACAGAACTAATGACTTCTTTTAGGCAGTTTGTGATTTTAGTATTATTTAGTAAATACAATTTTTTTTGGGGGGGGGGGCGTAAACTAACATTTTGCAATTTATTTTTTTTAAATATTTTTCAATGATACTATAGCCTCATTCCTCTTATCCAATTGTCTCTGAACGTTATAAAATATGCTTGAAGTTTTACTTTTATTATGGGAATTTTTCGATTAGCTTAGTTATTTTAAAATTACTTCTGATTTTAATTTTAGTGATATATTTATCATTCTGGATATGAATCTTTATATATATATATATATATATATATATATATATATATATATATATTGTTATGGTTTATTTTTTATAAAATGATTGCGCCATGTTGGGTCGCCATTTAATGTTATGATAAATTTTAAAAAGAAATAAAAAGATTTTAATTACTTGAGTAAGTTTTATTATATGAATTTGACTTAATCTCAGGGATTAAAGTTCCGAGTGAATGAACGATATAATATTTATTTCCAGACAATTCTGAGATACAAACACCAACATCAAAAATAATACAAATGACAATAAAAGAATTAACAATTACAAAAATATAAATTTTACCTCTAAATCAATCCGCTTCCAACAAAGCCTCAATACACTGCGCTTCAGTAGTTCCTTCTTCAATGTGATACGCTTTATTGCCAGGTCTTGTGCCTAAAATGGATATCTTGAATTTTGGATTCTGTTTTTTTGTAATTGTTAATTCTTGTAATATTTTTGTAATTGTTAATTCTTTTATTGTCATTTGTATTATTTTTGATGTTGGTGTTTGTATCTCAGAATTGTCTGGAAATAAATATTATATCGTTCATTCACTCGGAACTTTAATCCCTGAGATTAAGTCAAATTCATATAATAAAACTTACTCAAGTAATTAAAATCTTTTTATTTCTTTTTAAAATTTATCATAACATTAAATGGCGACCCAACGTGGCGCAATCATTTTATAAAAAATAAACCATAACAATATATTTATTTATTTAAATTCAAACTGCAAAACTTTTCTCGGTGATTGGCCACCTTAATGATGGTCTATCACAGGCATCCTGGGTTTCAAACCAATTAAATTCTTACGTGCACAAGGGAAGGAATCAGTTTGATTTAACTCACTCTTTCTGTTATATTTATCAATTATTTTTTTAATTTAAATTTTAACATCTTTTCATTAATGACAGAGGTTTTTAGGGGTGGATTATTTATAGGTTACCTAGGTTCTCTAGCTAGATGATGGCTTTTCTTTTATCTGAAAGAAGAACCAAAAAAAAGAGCAAGAAAATCGAACCCACATTCCTAGCCACAAAGTTTTCACAACACTCGAGATCATCGAACCTCCATACTTTTATCTTGATTTTCTTTTTGATGCTTGGAATTATAACGACTCCATTGCATTACAAATAGGATTAGCCAAAGAAAAATATAGGAAATTTTAAAATTGTTTTTACTCTGAGGTATAGACGCTTTATTTCAGGAAAGGGGTTTGTAAAGGTAATATATGGTATGAGGATAAAACATTAATTAGGTTAAGAGTGTTCCAAAATTCAACATCTCTATTGAAATGCTTTGTTTTATTCTCTTTTCTTTTCATCGTTTCATGCCGTAGAGCCAGTCATTATGGTCCGATTCTCGCTTTTTTAAAACAGTAAATGGGAAAGTAGCTGCTGGAAATTTCACATATTTTACTCTTCTTTCTGAAGGACCAACATCACTGATTTTAAAAACAAGGTAACATTTACATCTACCCATTTTTGCGGTTTTTTTTCATGATTTTTATTATAATAGATGTTTTTTTATTATTTCCAGTAAAGGAGATGCTGAC
This sequence comes from Gonocerus acuteangulatus, assembly GCA_946811695.1. Taxonomy (NCBI): domain Eukaryota; kingdom Metazoa; phylum Arthropoda; class Insecta; order Hemiptera; family Coreidae; genus Gonocerus; species Gonocerus acuteangulatus. Next base: position 50,396,525 of record OX328127.1, read on the forward strand.
CTTTATGTCTCCCAGGAGCATGTAATGCCTACATATGAACCTGAAAAATATTGTTTGCATTCTGCCACATGTGGCATTGATGTAGTTGATGTTCCACCGGAGTAAGTAATCTATAGAGAGGACATAACATTTTTGTTCATTATTAAAACTCTACTTGCTGGAATAGTAAAACAGATAGACAGAAAAGTTAGATAGCCCATGATTTTAAAGAGATGATTTGTCAGTACAAAGGCCAATTGGCCTTTAGCTTGCCTATTTCCTATTGATGGGAAATAGGCAAGCTATCCAATTATTGCTCCTTATTAAAAGAAGATTTACCATTCTGGAGAAATGTAGCCTACTTGAAACGGGACAATTCTCCATCTTCTCCAATGCCCTGAAGAAGGCTTGTGTAGCAAGCCGAAACGTTGTCGCTAATAAAAATACATTTTAACAATAAAATGTGGTTTTATTGAATAAGAAAATAGACCGAAACCCCGACGATCAACGCTTTCTATTTTATCCTAATGATAATAAATCTGATCTGCATCCTCCTGCAAACCGAGTACAATAACATTTATTAGAATATATATAGGGTCTCTCTGTGATCTAGTGGCTAACGCCTTAGATTCTCATGTGGGAGACGGGGGTTCGAGTCCCACCTGCAGCAGGGATTTTTCTCATTTCAGGGCCCGTTGAGAAAGTTCCCTGCTCCACCATGGATGTCAGTGCTAATGGCCTAGAAGTCGGTGCGTGTATATGTATGTAACCCTTCCAAACTTCAAACTTTACATTTATTTCTCCATCACAACGTTTCGGACACACTGGTCCATCTTCAGGCGATCATGTCCTGTTAATTACTACAGTTACACTTAATCAGTCATGAAATAAATAAAAAATAAAAATGATTCCTGTAAGGAACCAAGTCAAATTACACCTACATCAATTAAACACTCATTATCACAGCCATATTAGAAGACTTAATCCATTTATTAGAATATATATAGGGTCTCTCTGTGATCTAGTGGCTATCGCCTTAGATTCTCATGAGGGAGACAGGGGTTCGAGTCCCACCTGCAGCAGGGATTTTTCTCATTTCAGGGCCCGTTGAGAAAGTTCCCTGCTCCACCATGGATGTCAGTGCTAATGGCCTAGAAGTCGGTGCGTGTATATATATATATATATATATATATATATATATATATATATATATATGCATAAGGGGGGATGGAGTAGAGTCCTAGACTACTAATAATTTAACTCAAAAACCACCTGTATTGTTTTGTTTGTGTTTTTTACAGATAATTATCTATTTTAAAATAATTAAATGTGCTATTATATCGAAATTGAAATGTTGATCACATTTTGACGTGGAAGGACAGTGAAGGTTTATTTTCAGGAATGTCTCAACCTCCGCCATATTTTTCTTTTTTAAAAACCAGTGGAGGTTGTGAACTTTTCTCCCATTCCTGAAATTTTGACTATTAAAAAGCATTAAAATTATTATAAATTATATTTTTTATATAGATGTGTCCGTCTGAAATTACATACATTTCTAAAAATAAATACCTATTTTTTAGGTTCAAGCGTCCAGTTGGTATTGGAATATATGGTCATCCTTCGCATGATGAAAGCCATTACACATTAGAAATAATTTTAAAACCTGAAGAAACTTCTCACTTTTCAAATGCTGAACCAGAAGAATTTTCTCCATTAGAGGAAGATGATGAATTTGAGGTAGTTTGTGGCACAAAGTTAAATTTAACATATTCATAAGGTTAACAAATATATTATTTCTCCTGACGCATTTGATCTCTTTCTATAGCTTCTTTTCGAAGGTTTTATAACTTCTGTAATTAATTATTTTTTACAAAATAATCTTTTGGAGCAACATATTTAATGTGCTCTTGTCATATTTCTAAAAAAAAAAAAACTTTTGTAAAATACATATATATCCAGCAAAAATATATTTAAATTCAAGTAAACCTAAGTTAAATTTACAAATTGTTAAATATGTTGACTTCATAATTTGTTTTTATGAAAAATATTAATTATCGACGTTTTGGAACCTTTCAAAAGAAACAGAACGAAGACTAAAAATACGTCTGGTAAAATAATAAAAAGTTTTAAGTAAGGGAAAAGAAGTGACATGTTTGATCTAAAAGGCTAAAAGAGGAAGAAGGTTATGTTTTATATATAAAGGCATAGGCGCCGACTCCATGGGGCCTAAGGGGATCAATCAAAATTATTAGTTATATTATGCTTCATAAAATCACAAAATTATGTTGGTATTTTTTATTTTCCTTGTTGGACGATATTTACCTTTTAAAATACATTCAGTAATGAGTTAAAACAAATAATTATTATTGTAGTAAGCAGCTTAACTATAAACGAGTGGTGTGAATCATGATAGTGTTGCAGTACTGCGGGCATACTTAGAATTTGTCCCGTTGTGCGAACTATCGGATAAAGTATGGGGCCGGTGCACACTGGGGCCAAACGACTCATTGTGTTTCAAAAAAGGCTAAAGCCTCTAAATCTTTACTGATTTCAATGCATTTTATTTTTTTTAAATGAAAGTTAATAAAATTCAAAACAACGTTGACTAGTCAGATTTGTGTTTTTTTGTTTTCCCTTGTTTATTAAATCATGTGTATAAGTTAAATTCACGAAGTTTTACAATCCTTATATAAATAGTCTTAGCAATGAATGGAAGCACATTCCAATTCTCATAGATTTGTAAGCATAAAATTTACTTAAATAATTATTTATCTTATTTAATTGATTACAATTATTATCTAAACTAAATACTATTTCAATTAATCCCATAGTTGAATTAAGATAAATTTATGTTTTATAAAGATGTGTCAGTCTGATTTTTTTCCAAGTCTAATCAGGATTTGAATGTGTAGTTTTAACGATATCAGTGCTGATATTAAGTTAGATGAAAAATGAAATGTTATTGTATGTTCAATTTTAAAACTTTCTGAATTTATCTTCTTTAAACGTAATTTAATAAACAAGGGAAACGAAAAACAAAAATATGAGTAGACAGAGTTGTTCTAAATTTTATTAGCTTTCATTTAAAAATAAAAATGCATTTAAATCGGTTAAGATTTAGAGGCTGTAGCCTTTTTTGAAACACGATATGTCGTTTAGCCGCACTATGCAGGGGGCCAGAGCTGCTGAAAAACTCAGTATTTTTCATCAAAAATTTCCGTGTGCAAGACCCCCAATATTTTTTATAAGTCGGCACCCCTGAAAATACATAAGTATATATATAAAATTCTTTTATGTAGTTATAATTTTTGGTACCTAGTAAATATGAACAATCAAGATTTGAAGAGGTTTTTCACAAATTAGTTCATGAGTGCAATAGTTATATTCATACAAAAAGTTAGCACTGTAAAAGTGTATGTCAGAGTGGCCTGATCCCCCTCAGGCCCAGTGGAATCTCCTCCAATGAATTTGTATATAAAGATATGATGACGTTTTTCCTATTTTAGCCTTTTAGATCAAACACATCACTTGTATTCCTTTGTTTAAAACTTTTTATTATTTTACCAGAAGCATTTTTAGTTAAAGTGTAAGAGTGGAGGGAGAGCAAAGAGCATAGAGAAAAACTATCCCAAATGAGTTGAAATGTTTGCTATGTTCTCTGCTTTGCCAGCTGGTCCACTCTGTTTACTTCCCTTTAACTTTTCCTCACTTGTTTCTTAGCTATGCTCTTTGCTCTTTCTACACTCCAATCTGTAAGAACCTTAAGGCTTCAAGAGAGCATGCAGGTGTTTATTACACAGATCTCTTACTCTAGATATTACATTATAGATACATTATGGGGTAGTACTAGACCCATTTAAAGTGGCTTTATGAGCTATTCAGTGCCCAAGGATCATTGTTCCCCAATTTTCGCTCACAAAAGTAAAATATTTTTTTAGATCGGCCAAGGAATTTACATATAAATATTTTTTGGTATCAGTCAAGGAATTTACCTGTCTTCAATCCTAAACAACTTTTTTTTTTTTCTCCGAACCCAAATCTTCATCAATTTCACTTTCACATTGCTTCAGAAGGACTTTTTTCCCCTTGTGAACTGTCCTCTACATATGATTTTTTTAAATATCTTTTCTTGGGTGAATCTAGTTCTTAATATTAAAGGTAAGTTTCAAAACAGTCCCCAAAATTTATTTTTTACTTTAATGCTTTGATTCCTTTCTTGACCTTCAGCGTCCCCATGACTACAGAAAACAGTACAAAGAAAATCTGAAAAAAATTGTGGTCAAAATAAAGATATTAATATAAAACTTTATAATCTAAACTAAAAAAAAAAAAAAAAAAACTTTATCTTTATCATGATCATAATTATTTTTAACGTATTCTTTGTATTGTTTTTCCTATGTCCAGTCACAGATGCACTGAAGACAGCTGGTACACTATAAAACACACTGGGCGATAAAGCAAATCAGATGTAGCGAAGTCTATTCTATTGTTTTTTGGAATCATACCTTCTAAATTGTAAGTTTTTTGTTTCTTTTATTTTGTCAGTTAAATTAGTTTTATGCAATTTAAACAAAATTAACTTGAGTATAGTTAAAATAAGTAAAATTATATAAATGGATGAGATATACCCTATTCTATAGACCCATGGTAGGATCTCTTTTATTTAATAAGTGAAATTTAGTTGTCTTTTCTCTCTCTCTCTCTCTCTCACCCCCCCCCCCCCCCCCGGTGCATAAAGACTGTTCTTATACAAATCGTTCACTCCAATTTTGAATCCACATTTCTATCTGGATGGGCAAGTTTGAATTAATTCTTAATTAAACCGTTCTTTGTAATCAATTCTTTCCTGAAGCTAAACACTGGAAATATTTCCAGCCTTCTATAAGTCATTCAGTCTGTCCAGAGTCTACAAAACTGAAAGTATTCTCCTTCATACTTAAACCTCAATCTTGTGTGGCGATACAGTACTCTCATCACTCTCACAGTAAGAGACATCTCTTCTCTTGAAGTAGCAAAGATTTTATGTTTCCATAACCTTTCCTCAGCTGTATACTCTAAAAATCTAAGTCTCACTACTTTAACTGATGGGGATGTCAGAACAGAATATGTTAATTATTCTCCGTTTTTTTTTCTTTTTTTTTTTTTTTAGGGTGCTTCGACACCTAGGCTATTAGCGCCACCTCCCTTTTATACTTTCATTCTATTATTTCTGCCACTCTACCACTGCAGCATTTGCGACTACATCTAACCTTCGGTTATAGCACAAAAAACCGTTGTGTTGTTTTTTTTTTATTTCACTGTGCACTGACATCTGGGCCATTAGCACCATCATCCATGGTACAGCTGGGGATTTTCTCAATGGGGCCTGAAATGAGAAACATCTCTGCTGCCGGCGGGACTCAAATCCCCATCAGAGACTCCACACAACTAAGTTAAAGATACTTTATTATGGTAATCCTCATTTTAGTTAATCCCTCACTTTTTTTTATATATATTTTTTTTCTCTCCCATATTTACTGATTGTAATTCATTCCGATCTAAAACTAATACTGTAACTATTTTTGTATTTTGCTCAGATACGTGCCTTCAGTTATAATTCCATTTTCTCTAATAAGATTAGGGAAATATGTAAATAATAAGATCACATATTTAGTGTGAACATGAACATAATAAAAAGTAATAGTTACAGTCGAATTTAAGACAAACAGAAAAACAAATTATCCATAAAATTGATTGTACATTGTGTAAAAAAGTGAAGATAATCAAAGCAGCTTTTAAAAAAATAGGATATAACATCATGCTCTTGAGAATCTTGATGACACCTGTCGCTGTTGATCATACTCAGAAGTAGTCACATTTTTCACTTTGACGGTGTAAAGATATCAGGTAAATTAAACACTAGAGGGTCTAGTGGTTAGCAAGCTTGATTCTTATGTGGGTTGGAGTCCCACGTGTTGAAGGTTGACTTTATTCAGTGATGTCCTTACTCCCAAAAAAATTCCCAGCTACACAACGGATGTTTAGGAAAGATGGCAACCTATAGATAGACTGGGGCTAAAGGCCAAGAAGTCAATGCTCCGTGAAAAAAAAGTTAAAAAATAAAAAAAAGAACAAAAATTCAAAACCAGGAAAAGGTCGTTTTAAAAAACGGAAATTGAATATCTGAACAAAATATTTTGTAATTTAATAGACAATACTTTTTAATAAAATGGCAAAGACTTCTATTAGACATTTAGATTTACACTAATACTATAGATAATAAACAGCTGATCTACAGTAGCCATGATTAATCTTAGTCTAGATGTGGCCCTGCCTCCAGAACGTACTTTTAGGGCAAGGCTGTATATTCCTAGTTGTAATCATTTATTTATCTTCTATTTTTAGGAAGAGAGTACAAGAAAAACTTTAATATACCTATTTTTAGAAACTGTTCTTGATATGTTTTTGGAAATATTTCTTTTATGACAAACATGTTGGAATTTGAGAATCAAATGTTGTTAGATGTAATAAATGGCGACAGTCTCTTAATTGCAGCTAAGTATGTTTTATTTCACTTTAAAAAATATATATATTAAAATTTTATATAAACATGATAGGCCAATTTTAAATTATTGTCTTAGCTGGTAAATTTAGTGTTTAACATCTTTTGAAAATTTTAATTGAAATTACAGTATCTCAATTAATTCTGTTAAATCAAATCATTTGATATTTATTTTCTATTTTCCAGAGGCCTAAGCATAGAAACTGTCATTTTAAACTTAATTAAAATTCACTGCGATCCAGGAAATCTTGTTCTTGTACTGGGAACCACGGATGAAGAAGAACAATTTTTTATTACAGAATTAGAAAAAATGAATGTTACCCCACTACCTAAAATTATATCTTCTGAGGTTACCACTTCAGAAAGGTGAACATCTTTTTACAATGTTTAGTTACATACAAGTTTGTCTCATTTATTTCGATTGAAATCCCCGTATTCTTTGTTTGTTTATTTGTTTTTTAGGGTAAAAAACTACGTGGCTATCATTGCCCTTAAATCCCCGTATTGATTGTCTGCTTTCCAAAATACTTATTGTTGATCTGATTAATTAATGTTATTATTTTTCAGTGTTACTTCTTCACTCTCATAACTGAATATAAACAGTGTCTCCCAAAGTAATCGGGAAAACTAAAGTTTTCGTATTTTGTTCAATTTTTTTAATATATTTTTTGCTATTAAAAAAAAATCATGAATTTGAATGTCATAGATAAAGCATGGAAATAAGCTCAATTTCAAACAATAAACATATATTGGTCACTCTTTACTTTGAGCTTGAACTACCCACTATGTGGTTGAGATACATCTATATTCTAGCCAGCTTTTTTAGATCCAAAGTCATTTCAGTTTCAAAAATTCTTCAAATATTACAAGGAGTGGAGGGAAATAAGTTCTTTAGGCACATTATGGAAATCAGGAGCCTTCAGAATTCTATGGAGAGGTAGAGGTGAGTACGTCAGCCCAGCAGGTTTCGTCGTCTAACTAGAATAGTAGAGGGTTCAATATACCAAATTTTCAAGAATTTTTATTTTTTTAACAGGGAAAATATTTGATTTGTCAAAATGAATTCTGTGCACTCAAATGATGATTGAAAAATGTCCCTGTTCAGAGTACTGAGCTTTATTGTTACAACTTTTTCTATATTGAAATTATTAAGTGTTTTACTGATTACATTTTTATTGTTTCAGGGAAGGAATTTATCTAGCAGGAGGAGTGTTATTCATCTCCTCCCGAATATTAGTCGTCGACCTCCTCAAAGAAAGGGTTCCTGTCCCATTAATCACAGGTTTCATTGTTCTCAGAGCTCATCGTATCCTTGAGTCATGTCAGGATGCATTTGCATTGAGACTTTTTCGGCAAAAAAATCATGTAAGTTTGTGTATGATTAATTCAAAATAATGGATTCAAAATACTTTTTGAAGGCGTACATACTTCATATTTGAGTAATGATATTAAGACTTATTTGATCCTAATTTACAAAGCTTTCAATTTTTTAAAAATATTATTTCAATTTAAATGTTAACGTCCATTATTATTATTAACTACAAATTTTTGGATGAGTTATCTATAGGTTACCACCCTTTTCTAGCCAGGCTAGGGCTGATGCTTTTTCTTTTTTCTAAAGAAAAGCCACCACCCCATAGTGGGAATCGAACCCACGACCCTTGGCATGAAGTATTAAGTGCTGACGCCTTAACACTCACGTCCACCGGGCCTCCAAGTGTACCTTTTTTAAAATAAAAAAAAGGTTTGACTGATTATAGCTTTGCTAATGAGCTTAGAAAATGAGAACAAACCGAAGAAGGGAAATTCTGCATGGATTTGCATGGTACAAAGCATGAAGATACAGACAAATCCAGATTTTTCTATTTATTTATTTTCTATAACATAAAAAAAATGTAAAATTATGATATTCAACTGAAATATCCTCGTAAATTCCACAATGGATATTTTTTAAGGGTTACCTGTTATTTGCCCTGTGCTAATGGCCTTAGCAGCAGATGCTTGGTAAAACGAAAACATTTAGTGTTTTTCATATATCCTTTGATTAAACTACAAATTTATTTGCACTAAAGAATTATAATTAGCTAATTGAGCTTTAGTTACTGTAAAGCCTTGATTTTTCTTTTATCCCACAATTTGCTATATGCCTTTATAATACAATAGTGCAGGGCCTAGGAAGGGCTCTGTGATTATTAGTGTCTTTACAGGACCCTCTTAGAGACACTGATTCGAATCCAGCTGGGGTGGGTTGACCTTTCAAACAGGAAAATGTCAAGTCAACCTAACCTTTCTTTTATCCTCAGCTTCTTTTATTTTTATGCACTCAACATTTTTTTTATTTATATTACAAGGAATTTTAAATTCCTCCGCTCTGGAGCTCTCAAGTTTGAAGACAAATTTTAAATGGCTTCGCTCTCCGTAGCCCTCGAGCGAACGGGTTAACCACTAGTTCCTAATTCCCATGGATATTTTGAAATGATGGCAACCTTTCGAGTGAATGTGCTGGAATCGGTGACTATAAAAGTCTGTACAAAAATAAAAAAGTCCGTAATTTTTTTAATTTGTTTAAAGCCCTATTTGCAATAATATCTCTCTTATATTTTCATTTATTTAGTCTAATATTTATTATATATTTCTATTATTTATGATCTGTTGTTAGCTCAATATGGTCCTAAATCTTCTATATTATCATGGTATTTTATTTTTGTAACAATCATAATTACAATTAATATTTAATTCAATGAAATATGAATTCCTTTTTTAGACTGGATTTGTAAATGCATTTTCTCGCTCTCCTCAAACATTTACGACTGGAATAATGAAATTGGAAAAAATTATGCGAACTTTATTTACTACCAACTTACATCTTTGGCCTAGGTTTCATGCCATTGTAACCTCAAGTCTACAGAACAGATCGGTATTTGTTTTACTAATTTATTTACTTTAAAACATATTGATAGAAATATCTAATAACTCAAATTCCTCTGACAATCATGTTTGGGAAACATATTTAGAGAGAGAAATAGAGTTTTGTTGTCTAACTAAATTGAGTTGCTTTTCACATAATATGTTGATCAATTTTTCAAATATGTACTGTAAAAAAAAAATTAATTAACTGAGGAAAAAATTTAATAATAGTCAAATTAATTTTATGAATACAGAAAAAATAAATATATGTGTTGTTGATATGTAACTTTGCAACATGTTCTTCATAATTTTTGGCATCCATTAAATTTGCATTCTATATTTGAGAAAATATATTTAATTTTAAAAAATACAACTCCTTCAGGGGAAAAAAACATGTATTTGATGTAATGAAGCATTGTTCACTATGAAGGTTATAGCGGAACTGTCACAAATCCATACATTGGAAGAGAAACTAGTATGAAAATCTTATATGAAATATATAATATTTATCACGGCAAGAGCTTATAAACGCATTAAAGAATGCAAGACATAATAGCAAGCCCCATAACCATAAGCTTACTCGGGTGCAAAATGTACTGACAGCATATTAAATATATTTTCTATTCTATTTCAGCCAACTGTGATTGAACTTCATGTGAATCTTAGTCCTGCCATGGAGAAAATACAGACAGCAACATTGGATTTAGTTTTATTTTGTATAAAAGAAATCAAGAGGATCAATCCGTCTGTAAGTTATTTTTCATTCTTGTATAATTTATTATCGTCCGTCACTGTTCTGGCCAATCTGATATAGAATGAGGTTTTGCTATCTTTCTCCCTACATTTCCTTCTTGGTTAATAAATGTTCCTAAATATATAAAACAATGTATTTTTAGGGAAGAAGTAGTATACAGAAACAGTTCTGTTTTGATTTAGTTAATGTGCATTCTCCTTCTTTCAAATTCATTACTAATCCAACTAAGTTTAAACTACATTTTCATCAGAATCAGCTTCTAAGTTCAGACCATCTTCATAAGTTTATAGTTCTGTACATTGCAGATTTCAGTCCTCATCTAGAAATATCCTCATTGTTTTACAGTTTTTGTTTACAAAATTCATTATATTAATAAAAGGCGGGGTATCCACTTTTCTCAGTTCTATAGAATAAAATTTATCTGCTGTTCTTGCTTAATATTTTAGGATTGTTTAAAAACAGAGATACAATCACGTATCAGTTTTCAAGGGTTGTTTAAACATAATTTTTGAAAATACTATGAAAGACTTTCTGAAGGGCCTTAGTATCTAACTTAGTGTAATTTTCTGATGTCAGATTCTTTGTAAGTATAAGTTTCTGGATATTAGAGTTAGTCCTTAAACTTCTCTTTGTTTCCTCAAGATCTCTAAGTAAAGTACATTCTCAATTTCCTCATTCCTCATCTGCTTTCACTTAGTTATCAGTTAACTTAAATGAAACTTAAGCAAGTCTATAAAATACTTCTTTTATCTCTGCATTATACTTATGTTTGTTCATTTAAATTCATTTTCTTCAATTAAATTAGCATTTTGTCTTATTCAGTAAATTATAGGTATCTTATGGGTGGTCTATAGTGGTGGAAGGGAACTCTGAATCTTTAGAAAATCCTACTTACTGACTGCAATAAAATAAAACTCTCTCATCTTTTATTTTAAAAGAAATATCTCATGTGGAGAAACATGTTCAAAATTCTGATAACGTTTAAAAATAAATTTATTTACTGAAGGAATGACTGAAGCTATGTAATTCTTCAATTTCAGTTAGAAACGGAAGAAATAACAGTTGAAAATGCCTTGGCTAAGAGCTTCCATAAACTTCTACAGATTCAATTGGATCCTGTATGGAATCGCTTAAGTGCTAAAACAAAGCAGCTTGTTGCAGACTTAAAAACTCTTCGTTCAGTTATAGTGTAAGTGCTATTCATTTCGTAGTGATTAGTTGATTTTTTTCTGTTGTAGTTTTTTAATATTTTAGTTCCTTAATCTGGGAAGTTTATGTTATAGCAGCCTAGTGATAAACAGTTATTTTACTTTTAGCCAGAGCATAATTTTACAAGAAAAACCGAAAAAATTTAAAAACAGTAATAATGTATTGCCTGGAGAAATAAAAAGCTGCAAAGTATGACTTATAATGTATAATAAAAATCATACAGAAAAAAATCTAAATGCTTAAAATCTACCAAAATTTACTAATGTGCTTAAAATAACGATTACTAATTGAAGGGTATTAATTAATAATACCAAACAGGTGAAGAATAACCCTTCAAAAATGTTTTCAAACTTTCCATTTATTCCTCCATCACAACGTTTCGGACACACAGGTCCATCCTCAGGCAATCTACAATAAATAAATGGAAAGTTTGAAAACATTTTTGAAGGGTTATTCTTCACCTGTTTGGTATTATTAGTGCTTAAAATATTTCTTTTTCAAGCATGGATAGGGCTGTATTCAAACATGAGGAAGGACTTCCTCCTCACACTGCATATGTCGATTCAAAGGGGACTGAATATGCTAGATTTTAAATATTAGTAATTAAGAGTATTTTAATAGTAAACTATTAAGCACTGAAATGAACGAACATAGAATGAACACCCACCGCTATTGCATTGCTTTTTGTATTTTAATTGAACAAAGTTAAGAATTAAATAATTTTATTTTAAAACTATTCACTTAATAATGGAAATAAGTGTAATTCAATGTGTTTCCTTGCATGTATATTAACTTGAGTAAATTCCTTGTTTATATAACTTTCTTTTACAGATCATTGACTCAGTCTGACAGTGTTAGATTCCACTATTTACTCACTACCCTCCGTACTCGAGAGTATGCAATGAAAAGCTCTGGCTGGGTAATATTAGATGCTGCTGAGACCTTATTTGTTACTGCTAAAAGTCGTCTTTTTGATGCTAAACAGAGTGAGTTGCTAGTTTTCTCAACTTTTTCCTACTAGCAATGGTGACAGTAAAGAAATAGTTGACTGTTGCTATTAAGAAGGTGTAGATTTGAACTTTGAAATGTAGTCTCCAAGGTACGGAGCTGTTCCCTCTCTTCTCCATAGCCCCGAAGATGGCTTGTAAATCAAGCCGAAACGTTGGAAATAAAGTCCAGCTGATGAGCCTTGCCCAAGCTTTTATGTAAATATGAATTAATTCTTGTTTGAGTAATGTACATTTTAGAAAAAAATATATTTACTTTATTCATTCATTCACTTTGGCAAATAAATATGACACATTTTATTTATAAAATGTACTTTTATTTAAGAAATGACTGAACCCCAATCATCTACACTTTCCTAGTAATGGTGACTTTTATTTCAGAAAAAAAGGTCGTAATCTCTATTTTCATTCTAAAATTATTGAGATGTAAGCTAATCATTATATCTCTATAATAATAAATAATAACGTAATATTAATTTATATTTTATGCACTGTGTAGGATGTAGCCAAGTGTTAATGCCTCATATTTTGCTCTTTTTTTTATGTTCACATTATTTTTTCTAGATCTGGATCCCGAAACAAATCCAAAGTGGGAAACACTGAATGAAATACTTCTTGAAATTCAAGGAAATGTGTCTACCCCTGAATTGCCATTAGTTGTTCTAATACTTGTTGAGTCTAAATTTACTGTAAAACAGCTGAAACAGGTATGCATTGTCTATAATTTATTACATTTGTAGGCCTGATGGCCTAGGTGTTAATACTGTTTGCCCTAGGATTGGGAGTTCAAATCCTACTAGGGGTGGTGGGATTTTTTCTTTAAAGAGGAAAAGGCCTCGTCATTATCCTTGCTAGAAAAGGGGGTAACCTGTGGATACTCTGTTCCAAAAAAATTGATATTAGTTATAAACACATTATATTAAAATTAAAATAAAATAATACTTTCATTATTTTTGTTTAACATTTATTTTTTTATCTATATGGTTAATGTTCAACTATGTTATTCATTCAATTACATATTAAGTCATCAAGACTTATGATTATTATTTTTTTAGTATAAATATGCTTTAGTGATGACTAAACTGAACAAACATTACAAAAAAGTGTCTGCTGGCGTTCGCGCATGCGTGGTGGCCATGTACAAAAGAGAAGACTGTATGTTATACAGGACATTACATAGGTTTGTCGGGTGGACCTAAAGCATATTTATGTTCCTGAATTTGAGCAGAAGGCCCTAAATGAATTTTTTTTTAGGTTTTGACAATGGGACCTAAAGAAATGCTTCAGTATTGGTATTATAAACTTTTTGGGGCTGAATCTCTGAATACTGAAAAAGCACAGTTAGAGGAAGAGGATGATGAAATAGAAACAATAACTCTTACTCAAGTAAAAAACAGTGAAGATGGAAATACCACATTTACTGAATGCTCAGTGGTAAGTAGCTAATCGCCCAGTTGCTAGCTCTAAATCAGTGGTAAGTCACTTCCTGAAATATTATATATAATGATTTTAAATGTAAATATTTTTATTAAATCAACGTAATGACTTTTTGGATCAAAATATCATTTATTATTTGCTTCGCCAAATCTTCGTTGTTACAATTAAATCTTGTTACCAACACTGATCTCGGTGTAAATTTATTTGAGAGGCATCAAGTTAGCCTACCACTGTGCCCTGTCAAATTTGATAAATGCTAACAATTATTATGTAATTGTATATTAATTTTATGTGTATATATATATATAAATAAATAATTAATAACAATGTAATGTTTTTTTCAGGACCCAGAAACCGCTAAAGAGCCCCTTATTGTAATTCAACAGTTCAAAAAAGATGGTAATGGGCTCTCATTACCCAAAACTTTGCAGCAATTCAAGCCAAATGTAGTCATAATGTACGACGTGGATATTTCTGCTATCAGACAAATTGAGGTTTCTATTAAAGTTATTTTTTTTAAATAAAAAATGAATTTATTGTGTTTTGTTTAGCTATTCTTTAGTAGAGTTAAATAATCTGAAATAGTGATAGCATTAGGAAAATATAATTTAGTTTGAACTCCATTAAAAAAAGTTGTTGTAAAGGTTTCAAATAATTGTTGTTATTTTAGTGTTTCATAGACTTTCCACAGATTGTCTTCTGCTTCATTTTATTAGCATTTTTTTTAATTATTGCTAATTGTAGCTTATGAAATTTTTTATAAATAATGGCGACATATATATATATATATAATTGAAGTATATTGTGAATGTTACTGATTAAAATGTTTTCTTGGATTGTACTTCACTAAGAGATCTTGTACACTTTTATTTTGAATGAGATTTAAATTACTCAAATTATCAGTAATTTTCCTCTTTGTGTAGTTCGCAGACTAACACAAAGAGGAATAATTTTCCTGAAAATACTCCTTATTAATTTTCATCATGAATGAAATTTAGTTTTTATTTAGCTAAAGTTTTCTCCTGTTTAGATTTACCAAACCAGCTGTGCAGAGAAGATCATGCAGGTTTATTTCATGATTTATGGTGGATCAGTAGAAGAACAGGCTTATTTAACTTCCCTAAGACGAGAAAAACAAGCTTTCGAAAAGCTTATTTCTGAAAAAACAGTAAGTATTTTATTAGTAGTAGGGGATAAACCAAGTTCTGTAGAAGTTGTTTTGGATTTACTTAAACCATTTTAATTAGTGAGCCATAAAGCATTTTAAAAAATTGTTTTTCTTTGAGCTTGCTTCAAAATGAAGACCTGTAGCCCATTCCTTTAGAACTTGATATTGAAACAGTCTCCCTCAGAGAAAAGATATTGAATCAGTTTCTTGTAGGGTTCCCTTAATCAGTGTACCATCCGAGACCATTACATGATTAATTCTCTTCTGCCTTTTTAACTTTACCTATTATGATAAATCTGTTCATAAATTGAAGACAAAATATATTTTTAATATTTACTATCATGAAGAAGTATGGTCAAGAATCAGATACGTATACAATATTTGCTCCCTCTGGCCACTAGCTAACTGTTTTGAGACAGTTATTCATAACTCTTATCATTCTCCCTTCTTTTATTATTTATCTATTACGTTATTTCCCTAAAATATACTAAATTTTCTTACTGTTCACTTCCACATTAATTAAAAATTGGGATCAGAGAAGCACTCAATCCAAGTCTGGTTGCCAATATATAATTAACATATTACTTTTGTCCCCTCCTGCTTTCTGGCATAAATCATCAGTGGTGTGACTTTTTATACCACAAATTTTCACTGGCCTTACAGACCTTACTTCTACATGATGCTTGTTCGTTTGCTGAAAGCAAAATGGCATTTTGTCCATAGCCCTTTTAACTTGAGCCGCTGCCTGCTATTCCTTTTGGGGTCCAAGTCCTGACCACTCCTATGTGTCTTAGCCTGCTGTCCGCTAATCCATTGAGGATCAAAGTCCTGACAACCTCAAGGCCAAGGCTATCTATTCCCTAGGTAATTCCAATCCATCATCGTTATTGAAATTAATGGGTCTCTTCTGAATTTCAATAGCTTCCTCTATCAATTGACGATCAAGGTGACTTTCCTTCACCAATGTCTTCCCTTGGTCAAAGAACCCCACACTTCTGCCCATGTCTTGCTACAGCCCAAGTTTGGGTACGGCTATGGATGTTTCGCAATCCTGGTACACATCTTGCTTCATACCCCATAGAAGTAATAATAATCCCTTTATCCTGCAAAACAAGTATTTCATCTAATTATAATCATAATAATTTTCCATCAGACAAGTTAGAGACCAGATAAAAAATATCCGTAAAATTAAAATTTTGGGTTATGCGTAATGTTACTATATTTTGTTATAGATCTTTTTAATTTTTGTTCTATAGTTAAATTTTTTTACTTCCAGATATTTAAGCAGTAAGTTTATTTATTCCAGAGTCAAACAGTTTATTATTCCTTCCACCTTCAGCCTGAAACTTAACCCTATTTCCGAATGGATGATAAGCACGCTGTGTATCTAGCAACCCAATGTAATTGGGCAGCCTATTTTATTTATATTTTTAAATAAAGTTTTCTTTCTCTTATGAGAACATATCAAATCAATTTTAGTATCTATAAAAATAATGATGAATGAATCATTATTGGTAAAAAAAATATAGATAAATGCCCACCTTATATTCAATTAACTATTTAAATAAGTTAAACAAAAGTTAACTAATGTTGAATTTAATTATTTTTAATCTCCTAGACACTGGTAATGGAAGATCTCCGTCAGGGTGAAGGCTTAAGAGATAGTCTTGATATAGTGAAAAGCACTCGCCACGGAGGTTTAGAAGAAGGTACTACAACACCCAGAATTATTGTTGATGTAAGGGAATTTAGGAGTGAGCTACCTTGTGTTATCCATAAGCGGGGAATAGACATAGAACCAGTTACACTTCAGGTATTCCATTGTACATCAAGACTTCTTCTTTAATACAAAATTTAATTTGTATAATTTAAGTAAGAATTTTAATATTGTAAAATCTGAAATAACAACAGAATATAAATACTGACAGACATCATTTTAAAAGTCTGTCACACAGGAGTTAATAATAAATAAACTAAACACATTTCTCAGCAAAGTAGTTAGCTCATGCCATTGTTGAGAAATTTTCTAAAACTAACCTAAATCAATAGAATAATTATAAAAAAATTACCTTGTTAAAATTTTGTTTAACCAACTGACTAAATAATCTAAAAAAAAAAAATGCTTTCTGTTAAATACTTATTTTTAATTCTTAGTTTTGAGTTTATGTAGTTCATTTCATTGAACGTGAACAAAAATTGGGCTTCAAACCACATGACCTAGAAAAAATTTAACGTTACCTAGAAATGTTTCAAATTAACCCTCATTCCTAATGGGCTCCTTTTAATTATTTTATCAATATCTTTTTCTCATTAGTTGAGCACGTTGTATACTGAATTTTGTAGCAAAGACGCAAAAAACACAGCCAGTAAATGGGAATTAATCACTGTTTTGGAGTAAGCCCTCACTCCAAATGGACCAATTTTGCTTAAACATTCTCTAAAGTCTCTGAATAGTATATAACGAGTTTTTTTGTAAGAAGTGTGTTTAAACATATAGATAACAGTAATCTGATTAATTGTAAAATTGTTTGTGTTGCACCCTACGTGTTTATAGAGCAAATTGCCCAGTTGTGGGCTCTGAAATCAAATAAATAAATAAAATTGACATTAGAAGTTTTCACGGTTAATTACAAATCTCACAAGATTTAAGCTTGGAAATATTTCATCAATTGTACTTATTTAAATTTTTACATAAACCAAAATAAGATGGTTTACTATGCTGTCAAATGTTATGAATTTATATCCTTAATTTTTACTTATTTTATTCAGATCGGTGACTATATACTTTCTTCTGAGATGTGTGTAGAGAGAAAGAGTATTAGTGATCTTATTGGATCGCTCAATTCAGGGCGTTTGTACACTCAGGCACAAGCTATGACACGATATTATGCAAAGCCTATTCTTTTGATTGAATTCGATGAGAGTAAACCCTTTGTACTTCAGGTAAGG
This sequence comes from Gonocerus acuteangulatus, assembly GCA_946811695.1. Lineage (NCBI taxonomy): Eukaryota > Metazoa > Arthropoda > Insecta > Hemiptera > Coreidae > Gonocerus > Gonocerus acuteangulatus. The sequence goes on from OX328127.1 coordinate 50,414,476, forward strand.
TACTTTATTTATCCATACAGGTAAATTATTGCTCAAATTATTGTAAAAAAGTAAATATATAGCTTCAAAATAAACTTTTTTTTTATTATTATTTTCTCGTTTTGTTTCAAAAAGGAAATGGAATGGCCATAAACAGATGCATACTTTCAGGCACAAAACATTTAATTTATAATTAAACTAGCTGATATATCCTTCAGCTTTATTTTAGGGACCAGAAAATGTCTAAATTGACCAAATTGATGGTTAAAAACATTATTTGTCAGCACATCGGTCAGAGTGTACAAATTAAAAATTGACACTCAGACCAACTTATTTATACATCAAGAAACAAAAATAACAAATGTTCTCTGTTTCTTGTATTCTGAAATCTTCCATCAATTCTTTAGTACTTGTAGAGAGACCAGGTAAATTGTAATCAATGGCTGTACTAGACTGAACTGACAGGACGCATAAGGCTAAGCTTTCCTTTGCCACTGTGATCATATAAGTATTCGTAAAAATATTTTGTTTTAATTTAAAGCCTGTGTTTTATATCAAGGATACTTCATCTACTGTCAAAATTTGAATGGTCTATTATTAATTCATTTGAGACTGATAGCCACTTTCGTAACAACAGGACGGCAGCCATTTTTGTGACAAGGCTGTTGTTTCTTCACTTCGGTAAGTTTGGTGAGCTCTAATTACTCTTGTGTCCACTAGAGTTCATGCAGTTAAGCCTTTTGAATGGGGGTTTCCCTCTGTTACCTTGTACCTTTGCAGATTTCAGTCCCTCTGAAGGGCCTTATTTATATTTTACTAGTTGATGCGTCATGTTCCGTTAATATTACACCACCACCAAGATATATGACGATATTACTTTAAAAAAAAAAAGAATATCAACAAAAATTTTATAAAACAAAATTGAAAAATGAAAAAAAAAAGAAGAAAAGTTTTCAAGCCTGCCGTTCACTGGTCCAAACCCTAGAATGAGAAAATGGTGACAGAAACCTTTTTAAAGAAATAAATAACGTTATCGTAAGAGTAGAAATGAAAAGAAATGGGCGGAGGCGGCTCAGCTACTTTAATGTCGTCCTTTGGAATCCGGTGGTGAAACGGGCTTCAAAGGTCATTTGGGTTGCTGCCTCATGAGGTTTTAGTCAGAACTGAGTCTATAGTGGACAACATTTGGTTGGACCTACAGACGTATAGAAATATTAAGGTATCTTTGATGTACAAAACAGCAAGATACCATGCAATGAACATAAAAAAGTTTTATTTTATTTATGTAGATTATAAACTTTTACCAATTTATCTCTTTTATAGGGTCGATATTATCTGAGCAGCGACATGTCTTCAAATGACATTACAGCCAAACTTCAGTTACTCACAATACATTTTCCTAAACTTCGTATTGTTTGGAGCCAGAGCCCATTCGCTTCTGCCCAACTTTTTCATGAGCTAAAGGTAATTTTTGAATGAAGGTAATGTTTGAAATATCACATGTAATAATATGTGAATGCTATATTTTTTATTCTGAAATTCATAGATAACATTTAATAATTATATATCATGAGCCGATGACCAATTGAAGTTTTGTTATCTAGTGGTCGCATAATATCTACTCCGTTATTAGATTCTGTGTTAGGGTCATATTTCTATAGAAATAATCTTGTAGATCAAGCTAGAATTGAGGGTTTTCTACCTCTTCTCAAATGTTAATCAGGGCCGCCACTTGGGGGGGACTGCCGGGTACTGTTGTCTCGGGCCGGGCCAGGCCTTGCTAATTGGAAAGAAATGTAGATATATGTTATGAATTTGTAAAAAGAATGGGGTTTAGAAATATAGATGGGCGAAGCCTATATTTATTTGAATTGGATCTATATTTGTTTAATGTACGTAAACGACAAAACAAGTACCGAAAGTGACCTTTGCTGCACCGATTGTGGGCTTTTATTCTCATTTCGCTCAAAACGCATGATGAAAATAATTTTAAAATGTCCAAAGTCCTATAATTTTTAGTCTGGCTCAAAGAAGTGGGGGCCCGGCTCTGAGAAGTGTGGGCCCGTGATCTGGTCCTGGGCCCGGCTCGGAGATGTGGTGGCCCTGATGTTAATAGACTGCTAATTGAGGCAGATGTCTCAATTCAAATATTTAAGGAGTTTCCAATTATATTTGTTTGATTTCTGGCGTTTTAGTTAGAATTTTTTAAATCCATTCCTACAGATGAAGACAAAACAAGTATTCAGAATATCTCTGAAACATAAAAGGTCTCATATCTAGCTGAAAGATCTTGATCTTGAACTTCCATAAAGTCATTATATTACCCCCTTGAGTCTTAGGTCATAATCAGACTAAAAGTTGGCTTGTTAACCCACATAACTAAAAATAGTTATAGCTACAAGCTCCTGTTCCACTAAATAAATAAATATAATGAAGTAGAACCACTTCTAGCTTAATTATTAATCATCCGAAATTTTTAAGTGAGTGATAATTTATCAATATTCTCCTTATTTTTCTTTTTTTAGCGATACTAATAATAATCAGACTATTTTGTTCACCCATTTGAGTTGAGAGGCTATCACTAACATGAGAAAATTTAATTTTACACTATCATGGATTAGTGTTCTTCAGGTGACCTTTTGAACACAATTACTTTTAACTAATTTACGCTGAAGTCATCCTCCAATTTCTGAGAAATGTTTGTTGTTTCCCTAATATTTACTTAAAATTGTCTTCATAAGAAAAGAATTTTGATATATATATATATATATATATATATATATATATATATGTTTAGACGAGTAAATGCACATTTTGATATTCTACCACTATCTTGCTAACTAATTGCAGTCTGATATTCACCTCTCTTCTACTTTGAGAATGCTTTTCTAGATTCATGTGGACACTCTCTGAGGAAGAAGTTGTCTCCTATTTTTACCCTCACAGCATACCTTAATTTGTAAAGCCTTATATGGGCATTGAATGGACCTAGTATCTAAATGGCTTATTTCCTTATTTATAATTATCTTTTGATTTCAGGAAGGAAAAGACGAACCAGTTGCATCTGTTGCTGCATCAATTGGCCTCGAGGAATCTGCCTTGGAGGATGAAAAAATAGATAAATTCAATGCTGGAATTCAGGTATTTATAAACAGATTCATAGCAAGCTACTTGTAAATTCTACTTACTACCAACACCCTTGCATAGGTACTGATTCCTCGCTGCTGACTCAAAATTCTCATTTAGAATAGAATTGAATTTAGATCATTTTTCAGCTAATCTTGGGGGGCGAGGTTAGCTCAGTGGCTCCATTTTAATAAAAATCCAATTTTGCAGGGTTTAAGAATATATCTATCTATTAGTTTCAGATGTTATATAGCTAGTTTAATTTTAAAAAAAAGAGTGGGATTTGTGTTCTGTAGATATTATACCAACGACAAAATATTTGACTTAATATTATTTAAAAAATAAAATAATAATTTCAATTTTTTTTTAAGTAAAAAAAAGAAAGACTTTAAGCCTACTGTTATCTGACCCTTAGCCCAGATTGAGAAAATGGTAACGGGCAACTTTATAAAAAGAAATAACGAAAGCGTATTAGGAGAAATGAAAAGAGATTGACTGAGGAGGCTCAGCTATTTTAATGCCGTCCTGTGGAACCAGGTGAGTGAAGCAAGCTACTTTCCACGAGTATCTAAGGCCATCCGGATTGCAGTATTGTAAGAGTTAAAGCAGATCCATGATTTTAAATACTTGTGCCATGTTGCATAAAAGCGGATATGTCGACTTGGAAAGCCTAGGAGCAGCTGGCAGAATGTTCTACTCGTTCCAAAATGGATTCCTTAACAGAAGAAAGCTGACTAAGATATCAGTTCACATGTATCAGAAGTATCACTAAGCCCAGCCATTACTTTCCTGCACCTCTGAGTCACGGGCCCTAACCTCACAACATAAAGTCAAAAACATGCAATGAAGATACAGTTCCTGAGAAAAGATGAGACCAGGACCCGCAACTCATCTATCAGGGCAAAAATGGTACAGCCATAGGCACTAATAGATCCTAAGCATGAGTTCAGAAAGAACAGCAAGGATGACCTATAAAACTCTAGTGGAAGAGGAAGACCTAGAAGGAAGGTGTCAAGAAGTGAGGAATGGAAGGAGGGAGTCGGTGCAAGCTCTAGAGGACATCGCCCAGTGTTAAAAGGGAAATTAGAATATTTCATGATATATAATTATATTTTCATATATTTTAATGTGGGATCATATTTGGTACTTTATAGGTAGAAAATTTATCAAAATTCTTTCATGTATGCAATCATAATAACTGCGTTTACAGGAACACAATGTTATTTGTTTAAAATAGATCGGCCTTAAAGCAGAATTATTATTATTAAAATTTAATTCATTTAATGTAAAAATTTGTCTTAATCTTTTTTCAGGATTTTATGATTAAACTCCCTGGCGTTAATACAAAAAATATTGTTAATCTCTTGAGCAAAGGAAAATCTCTTGATCACCTGATAAATCTTTCAAAGGTAACTAAACTCGCATTTTGTAAGTATACATATATTATTAAGCATTTAAATAAATGTGTGCATAGACTTTCCATCTCATTTGAAATTCCTTAGTGTAAAAGAGTGATACTGGATGAAGAAATCTAAGAGGAGGCTACTACTTGTTCTGTGAACAGAAAATAGTAGGGCCTGTACTGTAGAGTGTAATTCAGCTTCAAGAAATTAATTGATTGTTTCTTTTTAATTAATTATTATTAAAAAAACTAAACTAATAAAAACTTAATAGTTCTAAGAAAGCATTATAACATAAAAATACAGGTTTCCTCATGGTATAGTGAGACCATCACATACTGTAGCATCTCATGTGGTCTAGCATACTGGATTCTCCCATGGCAGATGGAGATGCCAAGTGGCTTACTGAGAAATGCTCAGCTCCACTGTGGTTGCTTATAAAGGGTGGCAACCTGTCTATAGCCTGGCACTAATGGCCTAGAAGTAGATGTGCCTTGTGTGAAACACAAGGGAACAAAATAAGCTAGCTCTAACAATTATTTTATTATAAAGTAATGATCTCCCTTATTTGTTACATTTAATTGCCTTGAGGCAATTAAAACTAGGTGTTTTCATGAATATTCCCACTCACTAATCATATTAACCAAAAGAATAAGTACATGAAGATTTCAATTTCTTATTAGTTTTTAAAATTACTTTGGATTTAATTTAACATTATTATATCCTTACAGGAAGAGTTATCTGAAATGCTGGGTCATTCTATGAATGGTGAGCTACTTTACAACGCTCTTCACCATCAAATTAAACCAGCCTCTGATTCAAGCTCAAGTTCTAGCAGTTACCGAGCAAGGGGTCGTGGCAGGGGCCTTAATTCTAGAAAAAGAAAACATGAAGTAACCTAAATTATTGTAATTGTTAAAAATATATCAAAGCCTTCCAGATTATATATTTTGTTATACATTTAATAACAATAAAATCATTGTATAAATATGTATACTAAAGGATTATTTAAATTGAATTACTTTAATTTTCCTTTACATTCTCTTTTCAAGTCCGACTCACAGGAACTGTGTCATCTTAGAGCGTTTCCTTCTTATCCCAAGTGTCATTTGGAAAGCTTAGAATATAAATGAACATTTTTTTTTGTATTGATATTTCGTAAAAATTGCCAACACCTACACGAATAAAAGCGATATTAAGGCGTCAAGGCACAAGACACTGACAGAAGCCAACTTACAAAGATGCGGAAATTACTCAATCCTGCTATCCTCATTCTAAAGGCTCTATAGGTCATACAAAATACAAACACACTTCTCATTTACCTGTCATGTTTTATTGAAAAAAAAATGCAATCAAAATAACAACAACCAATTAAAAACTAAAATTGACATTTGAAAAAGATTGTCAAATTTGGCACAAAAATGTGTAACACAAAAGGTCAAGCTCACAATCAGCAGAATCCGCCAACCATAAGACCGTGTGTCCTAAACAGTTTTGTGTTCAAAGGCTAATGTATGCATACACTATTTGCAGAATTCGTTCTGAATGAAATTTTAATTTAACATTTATACAAGGATAAGGTATAAAATAAATAAACACAAGAGTAACAAAAAACAAAGATATTAATTCATTGATAGTAAAATGTTTTAAAACATTAACAGGTGGTTGAAAAGATGCTAATGTGGAAGCGCTTACTGAAAAAATATCCTTATAATCAACTAATGGGCACAATGTTTTTATTTTATTTACACTAAATAAACAACCACCATCACTACAATTGTGATGATCATAGGGCTGAACAAATGTCTTCACCTCAACTCTTCAAATCCTGTAAAAAATTTTGGATGACAATGAAAAAGAGGATGGAAAATATTTTTAAAAAAGTTAGAATTTCACGAGGGCTAAAGACAAAAGTACATAGCGCCTTCTACACTGAATAATGGAGGGCAGTGCTTCTTTGGTCAGTTTTCAAATGTTTTAAGGCTCTGAACATAGTTTTACAGTCTACCACATCATTAGGCTTACTTTTAGTGTATCTGAGCACTATTGACAAGGCCACGGACTCAGGAATATGCATTTGGAAATAATTATTTATAATAATCATTAAACAATTATTTATTATTTTATTTTATTTTATTTTATTAATTAAGCTTATCGCAACTCAGGCGACGAAACTGCAGCTTGAAAGAATTGAGGTAAGTACAAGAAAGTCAATAGTATAGTCAATGATAAATAGTAAAATAAATTAAAAGTACGAGTCGTAAATTATTTATTATAAATTAAATTAGAATAACTAAATACCAAAGCTGTGAAGATCCATTAATAAATAACAATTGTTTATAAATAGGAATATTTCAGGTAGATAAGTAAATAAGATAAATAAAACTATATACATTTAGTCATGTAAACCAGAGATTCGTACAGTTAATTAAATTAGTCCAATTAGTATTATCTTCTATTTGTCCTAAACAGTTATTTATTGTTTATAATAGAGGTAACTAACAGGTAGTTTTATCTATTTATTCATCAATGAAGAATAAATAGATAAAACAGAAATATCTTCTCTATAGTATTTGCTCTCAGTGTAATTTCTAATTTGGGCATTGTTCACAAGTGTGGTGATATAAAACTCAGACCTAGATTTCAAAACAATTATGATAGAATTGTACATCTTATTTATAAATATAATGAATAATACAATGATATGCTGCTTTTGAAAAGAACTTAGAAGTGAATAATAAACAAGTTAACACATTTGGATTAATCAACAATAACACCAACCTTTATACAATAATTATATTAATATTATTTATCAAATGCATATTTTGGCTTTAATATTTACTTAAAAAATAAAACAAGGGTAAAAATTATATATGTATGATCAATTTACATGTTGGTAGTAGTCAACTGTGGCCTAAAACCTAAAACTTGCTTTTTTCTTTTTCTTTTTTCTTTTTTTTTTTTTTTTTTTTTTTTTTTTTTTTTCTTTTTTTTTTTTTACAGAAAAATATAACATAGTTCTTGAATTATTACTGTTTGAGGGATAAAACCAAGCACTTATATTTAATCGGTGATATAATTGAACTTGAGTTTCAGCAGGTACTGGACTTTCACTTGTGCAACATCGTACACAATGTATCTGTTCAACATTAAGGAATAACATTTGCAGATATTAAATGATTACAAAAAATGTTTTAATTTTAAAAAAAGTCCTACTCGCAGAAACTGCATCATCTTAAGAGTGTTTCCATTTATCACTGGTGTGATTTGAAAAGCATAAATAGAAACTTATTATTTTGCTCCCAAACATCTTGCAATTTTTGCAGGAAATGTTAAATTACATTTATAAATTCATTTTAAGATAAAACAAATTTCAATATTTGCTGGATGAAATGTAAAAAAAAAAAAAAAAGCAATATTTTGGGCGCTAATAAGGTCTATATTAGTAGAGTCAACAAACATTCCCATTTTTGGTGCCCTTTTATCTTGACAGACTCATTGTTCAATGGTGTGAAAACAACATAACTGAAAGGACAATTTTCTCCAGGTGAGATTGTCCTATCAAAATCTGGATAACTTTTTTTTTCTTCTTTTTTTTTTGTAGACAATTGATTAATATATTTAAGAAAGTAAATCTATAAAATGTACAAAACTGCTCATCCAATATTTTATTTCTAATACTCTTCTACCCCAAACGTAAAAAAAAAAAAAAAAAAAAAAAATTATATATCTTAGTTGTTTGATGAATGTCTAAAGCGTAGAAACTAAAATTCTAGTTTTTCCCACAAAGAGTTAATATAAGACTATTTTGAAAGAGATAATAAAATGTGTAAATAAATATATATTGCTTATACCAGAAAAGCATATAGGCTGATGTAAAATAACTTTGCATTAGATGTAGTTGAAAGGCAGAAAACAAAATTTAAAAATTGGAGTAGTTTTTCTATAAGCTACTCCAATTTTAGCCCATTGGAAATTACTGTTGAGCAAGTTTTCTACATTTTCTATTCGAGACAAAAAATGTTTCATTGGAATGGCAGGCCCTCCGATTGTAACATCCCCTTTTGGTGTTTATCTTTATATTTGAGAAAGATAAATTCAGACAGACAGGGTATGAACCTAGAATCTCTCATTTTATAACCTCATGTGTGTAGCAAATTATGCTACTTATACTGGCTACATATCATTGCATGGCTAGTTAATTTATCTAATGGAGGCAACGCTTCAGATAGACAGCATCGTCATATTTTCTGCATCCAGACAATGTTATCATAATATAAGGCTTAGATTAGGTGCTCCTAGGATTAGGATTTAACTTTATTAAACTCTTGTATAATATACAGGATGCTATACACCGTCAGTGATTTAATTTTCAAATCTTTATAGTTTAGAAGAATGAAAAATAATTTTTCAAAGTATTTTTCTTCTAAGAAGATCTTAAAGAATATTAATTCCTCACTAAAAACAATCAAGAACATATATATGAACACACAGGTTGGTATTTGACTAAAGTAAGTAAGTTTTAAAGGATACTCGTTGTAAAGTAGAGAGGTTTGTGATCTGTCAGTAAATTGTTTTACTGGTTTGCCAATAGGAACTTTAAGACCATCTTCAAGGGTGACAGCTTCAGTAGGATCAGGCATGTTTACACCCACACCCTTCGTACTGTGCTTTCCAGCAGGTAACTTCTCAATGTAATCTGCTTTTGTTCTCTCGTACCTAAAATCATAATCCCATAACTTTGTCAAAGGGAAAAATATTCTCAAAAACTAAAAATACATGTATTATCCTTTCATTTGAAGATGACTTTAGTAGCTAAGTCGATTTTTAAATTACTTTTCATTTGGTGCTAAAAGCCTTGGCAGTCAATCCACACATCTTTAATTCCGTCGCAAAAATGGTCGGAAGCTGAGCTCTAACCAGTGTCAATGTGCCAAGTGAGCCTTCTTGCTTATTAATTTTATTTTTAAGTTTACAATTGGATGAATAGTGTTCGAATAAGTGAGAGAGGTGGGAAGATTGAATGGCGATAGAGAATTGAAAGGAAGTATGATAGAGGTGTGACTTGTGATTGAGATGTATGGCACATCTCAACTGAACTGTGAATAAAATTGACCTAAGAAAAAGATTATCCTTTCATTCCTTAGTCCTATATCAGTGAAACTAGACCTTTGGTTCTTGGTCCCCTATACAGAATACTTTTGATACTCTCACTCATCACACCTCGACTTTGAGCAATCTCTTCACCGAATTAAAACTTTTCTTTTATAATTTTGGTTTTTGTCTTGCTTACTATCATTATTAATTTATATTAATCTTGAATTCATTTTGAAATTGAATTATTTTTAAGTAGAATAACTTTGTTTAAAAGAAAGTTATATTTTATGCGTGTAAAAAATAGTTTTTGTTACCATTTGTCCTATATGTTATGAAGAATAAGCAAGTGAAATATATACTCAATAATGTTGACCAATAAGTTTTCCATCTTCCTCTTTGATACGTGTTTTGGGACACACCATCCAGAGGTAAAAAACTTTTCTTTTTTTTTTTATGTACACATGAATAGCTCATATTGCCAAATCTTCATTGAAATACTCTCTAGTGACAGACAGGAATACTAGAAATACACTGTTATAACGCTATACAGCCGAGAAATAAGAGGAGAAAGACGATGAGAAATTTGAGGAGCTCTCGACTGCTGGACAAGTCAACGGTACATAAGGCCTGTCTTTCCTCCAACTTGTAGACAAGTCAACGGTACAAAGAGCCTACACACTCAAGATTGCCGGAGCAGTCAACGGTAAAGAAAGGGTTAACAATTTAAAAACATAATTATGTTACAAGTATAGCTAAAGTAAATTTTAAATACATTGGCCTTACATTTCACCAAGAGCAACTTCACACAACAGAATTAAGCCAAATGGGTTAGATGGTGAAGTCATACAGTAATTAGCAGATTTTGATACCATATCAGCAAAGTAAATTCCTTTTCCAAACATATAACCACAGACAGGAGCTTCAGGTGGTGCAATTCTTAGGCCCTAAAAGGTATAAAAACTATAAATTAGTTCAAATAAACCCATAGATTTTTGTAATAAATTATGCTTGCATATCAAAATTTTAGAAGTGAAGAAGATCCTGTCAGTTGGATTCACACAATCCTCCCTTGAACAGATCTCAGGCCTACTCAAACTAATATTTTTTCCAAGATTTTCTTCACCGCTTAAAAATCTTAAGAATGACAATATAAAGACATCATGATGTTGAAAAACTATGACTGCAATTTGTCTATTATAGCCTGATAACAGTGTTCTTGAAAAGAATATACTAATTTGTTAAATGAAATATTAGTGACAAGAAGAAATTGAAATTTCCCGTTCCCTGAAAATTAAAATCTTTATGCATTACAGTAGAAGCACAAACTATACTGCTATATGGACAAAGGTTCATAACTTAACACACAGCTATTCTTCAAAAAATATATATATACAATTAGATAATAAGAAACATGGTAATAATTCCAAAGTGATTATAGCTGTATAAACCTGGGATAAAATTCCAGCAAAATTGGTAATTCTGGAACCATGCCACAACAATTGCCTGTTTGGCATCTTTTTGAATGGCTTAAATTTCTTTTCTTCACCACTTCTCTTGACTTTGAAAACCTAAAACAAACATGAAATGAAAAATTTATCTCAAATCCTTCATTACACAGTAATGCAGAAATTTGATTATATCAGAGACATGCTATTAATATTTATGTATGTAGGAAGAAAAAAGGACAATAAAATGATAGTTTTTTAACCTCCATTTACTCAACCATTCCAACATTTTCTCAAAGCAAAGAGTAATAATTATTTATTTGAAGTCTATAATCCAGTTGAATGGAATTAATACCAAGTAACTAGCTTTATTAAGATCAGCAATTGGCAAGTGTAATAAATATCTTCAATATAACCTGTTCAAATACATGGAAAAGTTTAATTCCGCATGCGGGAAATGTTGAGGAAAATATTCCCGACGGTTCTACCATTTGCAAACTCCCATTTCAAGGAACAACACGATATGTGAAACATTATAAAAGCTGATTATGTCTCGTTTAAGACTAGGGAAGGCTTTGAGAGGTCAGACAAAGGAAATAGTGTCTAATATTTATCAAAACTTAGCCAAAGCTGAGACTAAAAACGTTTTAAACCTCCTATTGATAAGCTTATAACAGAGAGAATTTTTACCGCCAATTTCTTGCACGGGGAATACAGGCCGTTCCCTTTTCCCTCCAACTAAACCATTATATTTGATCAGGCTATAGCTTAAATTGTTTTTAGCTTTGGCTACGTATTGATAAATATTAAACACTATCTCCGTTGCCTTATCTCTCAGTCTTCCCTAGTCCTAAACGAGACATAATCAGTTTTTATTGAGTTTTAAGTAGCTTGTTGTTCCTTGTAAAGGAAATGCAAATGGCCGAACTGTCGGGAATATTTTCCTCAGAATTTCGCACATAAGGAATTAGAACTATTTCATCTAACTGAACGAGCTATAGCTAAGCGTTAGGCTAAAGAGCTTAATGTTGTGGATAGTCATTTTCGGTGCGGGTTAGTTAGAAGTATCCAGCAAGGAAAATTTCATTTTATTGAAAAACATTGGTAATAAGAGAATTTAAAAAATATCCTCCATACGTAGGTTTTCTGTAAACTGCGCCACAGAAAACCGACATCTGCTGATGGAAACTGAGATATCAGAAATAATAATAAATTAAAAAAAAAAATTTTAAAAGTTGTTAAAATAATATTTTTCAACTCACATCAACAATTTCAAGTGAATACTGCGTATGAGTTTCACCATGAGTGGTTTTAACATATTTTTCAATAAGTTGAAATTCATCTGAGTCCCTTTCAAGTACTTGAATATCAGCATTGAGTTTAGCATAATGTGAGTCAAGTGGATGAACACCATCTTCACCCACACCTTTGGTCTCTCGTAGAAGGCTGTAAGCCACTTCCATCTCCATAAGGCTTTCTAACATCTCTAATTTCGACTGGAAGAGAATAGTTTTCTTTTAAGTACAATATATTTCAAATAAACGAATGCACAAGTTTAGCATTTCATTGTGTATTCAACTTACCTGTATTATTTCTTTATTATCTAGAGGAGTAGGAGCATCAGTTCCAAAATTGTGAGGTATTAAAGTATAAAAGCGATTGGTAACGTCTGTGATCACATGTGGTTTAATGTCACCATCCTTTCCTTGAAGTTCAGATAAAACTGTGTATGCTTTTTGGATTTGCTTTTTGCTTAATTTACCCAGAGGCATTTTCTCCATGTCCAACTTTTTTTTAGATAAAACTTTAAATTAGTTTAAAAAATAATCATTTTAAAGGTTATTGAAAATTATTGAAATGCTTGGAACAAACCTCGAATTCTTTCATAACTTTCTTCATGATATCAACGTCAAAGATCATCTTAATAAGACCTTGAACTGGAGGTGATAATTTAGACTGAATAGATGATTCCGATTCCATTTTAATTGTATCAGACTGAAATACATAAAAATCTTTATTTAAGTAATTCTTTAATACACTAGATATAATTGTACTAATGATTAATAATGCCTTCCAAGTAATATACATTGAGTTTAGTTGGGTTTGGCTAAGAAGGGTAAACGGGAATTTCAAAGAATATTTTTGGATAAATAGGTGTTTTAGCTTAAATTAAATGAATAAAAAACAGATTACAGTTAAGTTAATTCATCAAAATGAGCCAAAGTTTCAGTTAGGCACATCATCTTATTAATCATAAGTCTGAAAATGTTATTGCCAGATAAGGAAGGCTCTTAGTACGTGCTCCTACTAATCCCAGTAGGCTTGCGTCTAGGTTCTAAATTTTTCATCCTGTGTATTCTACAGTGACTTAATAAATTGAAATTTTATTAGTACCTACTCAGAGCATGTTTAGTCTAGAATACAAGGGCGACAAGAGTAGGCACTGAGTGGCTTTTGGGACGGGGATATCGTTATATAACAAAATGCAAAAGCAGTTGACAAAGAAAGAGGACTAAATATATCAGAATAGCAGCAGCAGGAGGATATATATGTGCAATGGAAGTATCAACTATATCTTAATAAACTAATAATAACTAAATCAGTGGACAAAATGCATGCTTTCCTACTGATTAGGTTCATGTGGATAATAGGTTAACTGAATCAATCTAGAAATGGCTTTCTCAAATATGAGTATTTATTATAATTAACTGACAACCGAAGCATCAGATTGATTTTTACAGCTTTTTTTTGTCTGTAAGATTCGTTTAGTATTCTTAGAACAGTCTCTACAGTAAATTTCAATTCATTACTGATAAAAATAAATTCATAGAACGAACTAATAGGTTTTCAATTAAAATAAGCTTAATTACAATGAAATGGTATTGTTATACCATATTATATGCATAAAAGGGGCGATGGTTTCCAAATTGAAAAACAGAACATATTTATAATTGATTTTAAAGTTAAATAAATTAAGAATTAATTAGATCAATGTGATATTACTTGACAGAATATGAATGAATGAATGAAATAGACTTTTATTTCATCGAACAAATATTTAAAGTAATAGGAATAATAGTATAAATTAAACAATTATGTAATAAAATAATTGGGAAAAACATTTAAATGATAAACAATGAATGTACTTTAGTCTCTGACCATATTCTAACCTTCACCAATTAAATAGAAAAATCAAATGAGTACAACTTCTGTTTTGTGAACTTTAAAAAGATGTTTGATAGTGTCTTTCACAGTGCTATAGTCAAAGCCTTAGGAGGAACAGGGTTAGATACAATATACAGGGGCCAACGGCCATAGCCACGTTGAATGCACCGGTTCCCGTAGATCACCAAAGTTAAGCAACGTCGGGCGTGGTCAGTACCTGAATGGGTGACCGACCACGTGCTGTTGGCATTATAGAAAAGGGCGGCAACCTGTAGACAGCCCGGCGTTAATAGCCCTAATGTTGATACGCCGTTAAACACACACACAAAAAAAAATATACAGGGGGGGATACAATCTCACCACTTATTTTTATCTTTGATTTGGAGATGTTTTTTTCTAGTCACAAGTGGGAAAATAAAGGAATAATAGTCAATGGGAAGTACCTGAATCCTCTACGTTCTGCAGATGACATTGTGCTAATATCAAACAAGAGGGAAGATCTCGTCATAATGCTGGATGACTTGGTGAAAGCATGTAAAGCAGTAGGACTAGTCCCTAACAATGCAAAAACCAAGGCCATGACCAATTTCGAGGAACGAAATTCGATTGTCAAATAAAGAAATAGTTGTCAAATACGTGGATGACTAAACTTATCTCTTTCAGGAATAAGTGGAAAAAAAGAAGTTGAAAGACGGGTATCTCAAGGTCGGAAGAAGGACTGGTCTCTGAAACTAATAATGAAGAGGGATTTTCCAATGAAGATGAAGAAGAGTTAACTCATCGTTAACTAAAGCCAACACACACCAATGGATTACTTTCCAGGAAGCGATCTATTGAAAGAAGCATGGCAAATGTGAAGAGGAAGGATCGGATCTGGAATAAAACTATAAGGAAGAGAACGGGACTTACATATATCTCTTCATACATTTCTTCACTGAAGTGGAATTGGGCTGGACATCTGATGAGAAGGCAAGATGGAAGATGACAAGGCGGACGCCATATGACCGGAAAAGAAAATAGGGACAGACAAGCTAAAAGGTGGAGAGATTGTTTCAACAAAAAGGCTGGACTGCAGTGGTGGGGATTGGCGACGGATCGCCAGGCCTGGAAAACTAAAGGAGCATAGTTCATCATGACTTCCACTTCCCTACAGGGTGGTCCCCAGGGAAGTGTACTACTCCTGAAAAGGAAGGCCTACTAGACAGAATATACTGCTAGCACAATTATTTGTATTTCTAATCAAGGCTCAACTAGATGGGTTAACCCTAGGTCGGTAGCAACTGTGCAAAAAAAGCACACTTAAAAGTTTTTTGGTTGGGAACCCTACTTAAACAATGAAAGGGTTGTTCCCCACCATAGTACCTGTCTACCTGCGAAAGGTCTGTCAAACTGCCTACAGTAGTTCACCCCACGCCCTCGCTGGGAGCGGATATTCTTGTGTGCCAAATTTGTACATTGGGACCTAACTCGTCTCAATTTTGAAGGTCGGAATTTTTAATTTTTTAGCCTTGCGCCTTTCTCTAATTGTTATGTATGTCAAGTTATATGAGCGATTTTTTAGATTTAAGAAGTAATGAGGGCGTTTTAGGAGATGTGCTTAATTTACACATTGCGACAGAACTCGTGAATTAGAAAACTAATTTTTAATTATCACTTCTTTTCCCTAGTTTGTCTACAAAATAGAGAACCAGTGGTTTGATTTAAGAAAGGAAAAGGATTTGGGAGAGATAAAAAAACTTTTGGGAGCTGAACATGATGATCCTGCACAAACTGAAGATTTAGGAGAAGAGAGTGACGTAGCTTCAGAAGATGGAATTGAGGAGAAATTGGATGATACATCGACTCAACAAAAGCCCACTGATGCAAGTGAAGACGAAGAGGCATGTGACAACGAAGAAGAAAGTAGCCCTTTTGTTGTTGGAAAGGATAAACAAACAAAATGGACAAGAAGACCACCAAGTAAATTATACACGGTTATTATTATTATTATATCATCACTCGCATTCCAGGAGTCATACGAGCAGCAAGACAGGCCAAAATCCCGGTAGAGCAATTTGCACCAAACACTCTAAAACGATCTGTGAAGAGTGCCAAATTGCAATAACCCAAATTTCTTCGGAGACCCGTCAAACAAATGATTCAGAGGAAGAATTTCTTTAGTGGGATGCAAATGAAGAGACAAAGTGTTTTTATTATTTAATTAGAATGTTAAGATCACAATTTACTTTGTATTCAAATAAACATATCGTAATGGGTCATAAAAAGTGTTTTTTACAATTATTGTGTTTTGGCTATTAAAAAAACTATTTTCATTTTTTTTTTTACTTTTTATCCTTTAGTATACATCTCCATGAGAGTGGGTGTGAAGCAGAGTCAAAAAGATTTGAGAAGGATGGGAGCTATTGAATTTTGAATTTGTGTGTATATTTCGCACATTGCGACCGAACGAAGGTGCAAAAAGGTTGCGACCGACGGAGGGTTAATGCTATATATTGTTATTGATTCACAATACAATGTGAATTCACATATGAGAATATATGTGTGGACATAGATATTGTTATATCAATTTCCAAATTGTAAAAACTTAGAGAATAAATTGTACTAAGTGAATTTATTTAATTCTCAATCTGGAAACTCTTATATAAAATAAGATTTAAAAATTAGATTCAAACAATGTTTATATTATTATTTGTGCTTGTACTTTATAGTAAACAACACATTAACTCAAGTCGCAAAAATAAACATAATCTATTTATCGGAATTCTTTTGGGGAAAAGTCAAAAAATTAAAAAGAATCGCTAACTTTATTTCTTTCTCTACATGTTTCACAAGCTTTTGGTGTCTCTACAAGAGAACATTTTATAAAACCTGACAGCTTCAACTTGAGGAGGAAAATCTTCTACTATTAGGGCTACTCGAGACTGGTCTTGGACTAAAAGAATCCAATATTGATACTAATGGACGTTTTTTTAAAGTTTTTATGCTCATAACATGTGCCCCTAAAGAGGCACCAAAAGGGTGCGAAATATTTAGGGGAAAAATAAAGTTAGTGAAATTGTTGAGTTAAGTTTTATTTTTATTTTTGTGCCCTTCTGGCTATAATGAGAAATCCAAGATTTGAGTAGAGAACCAGCGAAGTATTAAAAATAAACTATTTATAAATATTAAATAAATTCCAACTTACATCATCACCGTAATCAATATCAATTGGATACATGCAATTGGGATGTTTGACAAAGTTATGCCTATTTCTCCAGTGGTTATTGGTATGATCATAATAACAATCTTTAAACACTCTTTTAGCTTCATCAAGTGATCCCATATTCTCCAATTTTTTTCCACCAATATTAGTACCGATCCGGCCCCATGATCTGAATACCCAATACCTAAGATATTAAAAAAAAAATCATTTAGACAAAAATGTTAAGAAAGTCTGAAGAATAAAGAAGGGTCTTAGGATCTTACTGATTTAAAAAAAGTATAATTTACAAGGGAATGATTTAGAATATTTACTAGTTACTCAAAGAAAATCAGGAATAACATCACAAAAACCCTGGTAAGTAGGTCACATATGTATATTTGTTTGAAGAGTGGATCAATTTTTGTGATAAGTAGGACTGCACTAGTTAAAATTGTTTTAGTTTGTCGAAGTTGAACTGACAGAGAAGTCCACAATATATAATAATGTGTCGAGCACTCTATGTACAAAGCTTCTTATGATGTATTTGAGGGTAGTGGAGAGATTTTTCAGGGTTCATGTTCAAAGTATAGCCAGTTCATATAGATGGAGCAGTTCAAATCCACATGCACAAAATTTAGGGGGAATATTCCCAATGGTTCTGCCATTTTCAAATTCCCATTTCAAGGAACAAAACGCTGATTACGTCTCGTTTAAGATTAGAGGTCTTTGAGAAGTCAGGCAAGGATATGGTGTTCAATATTTACCAATACTTGGCCAAATCTAAGCCTAAAACCATTTTATTCCTAGAGATGAGGTTTAAACAGAGGGAATGCTTACCACATATTTTATAGCAGTGGGAATATAGGACACACCATTTTCCCCCTAATAAAACTGTCTATTTGAAGAGGCAACTTTATAGTTTAAATTATTTTCAGCCTTACCTCTGGCTAAGTATTCACAAACATTAAACACTATCTTCCTTGTGAGACCTCTCAAAGCGTTCCCTAGTCGTAAACAAGACATAATCAGCTTTTACAGAGTATCACTAGAGAGAGTTGTTCTTTGAAATGGGAATTTGCACATAGTGGAATCTTCAGGAATATTTCCCTCGGAATTTTGTGCACGTAAAATTGAACTTTTCCATCTAACTGAAGGGGGTGTAAGTTTGTGATTTTCGACTATAAAAGGCAAAAATGCTTACAAATGATATAAAGACAGTCCTTCAGGACACTTTAATGCCTAAAACGTTTAAGACCACAATATGAATTATTAGACCGTTATGAATAGAGCCCGGAAGTTAGGCAAAATGCCTTTTTTATCTGAATGGATATATTGAAGAATCAGATAGAAATAAATATGTTTCCGTGCATTTAGGAAGAGTAGACAATTTTTATTTTGCCTTTTTTTGCCTATTTTGGCTATTTTAAGATTTAAAGCCTTTTTTTGCCTTTTTTGCTTGTTATGCAATTTTTTTCTGTGATTTAAACATTTTAAAAAGCACATAACGAATTTCGAATTTCAGTTCGTCGAAAACAAAAAAGGTTTCACAAATTAAATTACATTTTGCTGTCACAAATATCAATTCGAAAGCTTATTTTCCCAACCCGTGGATTGACCCTCTGTAAATAACAGAGCCTTTCTTGGTAGAAGGAATGCACAGGCATAATGAATAGCAGGAAAGAGAGAGAAGTACATCTCCTTCCTCACACCCCTTTTGCTGTGACAATGGTGTAGTTACCTGGTATTCCGGATTTAGAAATGATAAGATAATGCAGAGGAAGTTTTTCTATAATAAAAACATTTTTTCTTAGAAGGTCTATGAGAGTTGATACTTTGAAAAAGCATCTTGTTGTTGCTTGTAAAAAGGGAAAGTAAGAGTAAGTACACTAATTCTGTGATAAATTGGTAATAAAGAAATGAATGAGTATTTAAAATACATATTTTCATTAATAATGAGTGAGATTCCTCTTTGCCTTCACTCCTAATAAATGCCTATTTTAATTACAATACTGCCTATTTTCAGTATTTTAAATGCCTTTTTGCCTGCCTATTTTAACCAAAAATAAATGCCTATCTTCCGGGCTCTAGTTATGAATGTCAAGTACCTGAACAGAGATAATGATTTGACAAGTACATTTACAAGAGACAAATTTTGGTCTGTCATACTCATGGGTATCTAGAAGCATTGAAACTTTTGCTAGTCATGAAATAATATATCCAGAAATGGGACAATTTTTACAACACAATCTTCCATTTATTCCCTGGAAGGGATATTTAACATCAAGAGAGTTATTTGGTTAAGTTATAGAGTTGGTACAGTTAAAATTTGAATAATATATTAAAGAAAAAAAAACAAAAGTTTTTTTTTTTTTTTTTTTTCTTTCTTTCTTAGAAAATGCAATGAGAAGCTAAATTAAAGTAAGCAATCCTATTATATTCTTACCTTTTACCACCCTCATTGGACTCAAGAATTTGTAATTTATAAAAACTGTTTTTATTTTTCTGCACATCAGACAAGCCTAACACAGCTGTCCATATATCTTTGCCATCATTATAAACACGGGTCACATCTTCCATACCAGAGTCTGGGTCGACAGCAGACCCACCAACAATTTTCAATTTTACTGTAGACATACTTTTAGAAAATTTACCTGTAATAATAAATATATTGGAGCTATGAAATATACAAAAAAATATGAAAAATTACTAGAATTAAAATATCATATTTACCACTCCCTGAACCAGATTTCTTGGCTTCTGATTTCTTTATCACTTCTTCCACTTTAGTTTTAACCTAAAACAAATTTCTATAGACAATTCAAAAATATCTTAAATTCAGGAAAAACCTCTATAAAAAGGATAACTTACATCCCCACCCCAAGGAGATATTGACATTTCCGATATTTTTTCAGCAGCATTGCCTTTTTCACAGGCATCTACAAATGACTCTGGAACAACATGAATGTTAAGTTCTTTTGCTTCCTTCATTTTTGAACTCATTTTCTCAACTTCCTCTGTTAAAAATAAAACACATAGATTAATACTTAGGAATTGTCTAAAATAAAATATCATCTAAATGGGTTCAACTCAACAATAAAGATCTCATAAAATAGATATAAGATCGAACTGGTTTACCTTTTTTTTTACTGTTCACTGCTCCAGCAGTCGGGGAGCGGCTGGGCACTGTGTACTGTTGACTTTTTTACAAATCAGAGGAAGCAGTTGAGAGCTTTTCATATTTCTCGTATACTTTCTCTTCTCATTTCTCGACTTTAGAGCTATCTAGCGTTACCTTAGCGTACTTCTAGTAGTCCTCCCTGACACTGGAGAGTATTTGAATAAAATTTCTGTCCGTGTGAGCTATTCGGGTGTACATAAAAAGAAGTTTTTAACTCCACCGATTTTATATCCAAAGTCACGGATCAAAAGTCCAACTCGCAAGAAAAGTGTTATCTTAGTGCATTTTCAATCTTATCCCTAGTGTCATTTCGAAAGCTTGGAATAGGGATAAAACAATTTTTTATTAATATTTCATGAAAATTGCCAACACTCACTTAAAAACATTTTGAAAAAAAGTGATATTAAGGCATCATGACACAGTTAAATGACAATAGCCAACTCACACAAAAACAAAAAAAAAAAAAAATACTCAGTCCAGCTCTCCCTCATTCTAAAGAAAGTCTCTTTAAGTAAATAAAAAATGGAATTTATTCCCGAATAAACTAAAAAAAATCGTTATCAAGTCAGCTGTTCATTAAAAATATAAAAGATCAAAACTATTCATGTTTAATTTGTATCCATATAGATGTTATTTTAAGCAAATTTTCAGGGATGGGGATTGCACTAACCACCTATCTGAGAAATGTGCTTAGTAATGTAGCTCCTTGATGATGGCCATTATTATATGATGGTATGAATAGTTACACTAAAGCCTTCTAGATGGTGCCACCATTGGCTAGTCATATTCGGCAGTAGCTGCACCTTTTAGAAACATATTGGCCCAAAATGAAACTTTGTCATGGCTAGTGAGTTACAACTCTTTTAGCACTTTACAAGGAATATAGCTATTGAGGTTGCACCCATGAAAGTTTTTTTTTTTTTTAATTTACTTTCTTGCAACAAATTTGCTGCATACTACTGAATAAACTATTGCCTCATTTACCAAATGGTAATAAATCAGATAACTAGACAGTATCTGTCTTTTGGGCACTCACAGCCTCTTCCAGGGCTCATTATTAACTTCATCCTGCCAACAACTGACTGGTTATTTATAGGTTACCACCCTTTTCTAGCCAGTATAGGGCTCATGCTTTTTCTTTTTTTGAAAGAAAAGCCATCACCCCAAGTGGGAATCAAACCCTGGCACTGAGTGCATAAAATACGCCTGAGAACTTTCCAATCCAAAAACCACAATTATTTTGGCTGTTTTTACCTATCGTCTTCAGGCTTCAGAAGAGTATCTTGCAATTGAAATCAGTTGGTTTACAGTTACCAAGTTTTATTATTATAAGTGGTATATTTCTACCATTTGAAACTCCTCTGATACTTGGTAATTAAAGACTGCAAATGTACTAGACTTTGATATGAATATTGCGAGGAACCATCAAGGTAATTCATTTGTTTAAATTCTCACCAAAAAACACTTACCTTCAGTAGATATTACTGCAACCACATCAGAAGTTAACTTTGAAGAAATAGAACCGCCCCACTTTTCTATTTTCTTCTTTAAACTTGTATTACTCTTTATATTCTTCCCAATAGCAAAAAATACCATTCCACGAAAAGGTGCAAATCTCTCAATTTTTGCACTGAAATAGAACAATTAATTACATATGGAAATCAATAATAAAAAATCCTTCCATTAATGCCAAGAAAACTTACCTTGTACTTGGCTCAGATTTAGGAGCTTTCGGTTTATTATCCTTAAGAAAAGCACGGTCAGATAATTTACATTTATAGTTCTCCCTGAAAAAAGAGGAAATACAATTAATTTTTAAATTAATTAATGCCTTATGAAGCAAAAATTACCAAGTAGAATGAGGATACATACTGTATGGATACAGCTGACCATTTCAATCTATTTACTCGTAAAACTATTTCTTATGAGGACACCATTGACGTAAAATCGAATCATCAAACAGTGATAAATTTATTCAACTTACCAGTGATCGGGATCCATTGAAAAATATCAGCACTTTTAAAAAATTAAAATAAAATAAATGGAGACCTTTCCACGGTGAAATTTGGCCAAGAACTGACAAACCGAACCCTTTTAGTACCGGAAAACATAGCCAACAGAGTAAACATTGACTTCCAACGACATGATAGGTGTGCTGTATTTGGTTAGCTGGTCCCTCGTGGGTAGATGATAACAATGACTAAAGATTTAATCTCTTAAGCTGGACAAAACTATAAGTTATAGGAGAATTATTGCTAAGTGTATCCATTTATTCTTTCAAATAACTTTATTTGTTTGTTTTTTAAAATCACTGTATAATGTACCGGTTGGTATGCACTGGCAGTGAAAATTTTCAAATCTTTATTTTTCAGGAAAATTAACTCGCCAGACTGGAATTTGAACAATTTATACTCGTGTTGCCAATTTTGCTCCTGAGCTTCGTACCACAACATGGGAAGTTAAATTCAACCAAAGGAGCTAAAGGTTCACATAGACAGCATAGTGTCATATTTATCTGAAATCAGTCAATGTTATTGTCATATTATTACCCAACCCGCACTTTGATAAATCTACAAATTTATTAAACCACTTCATAATACTATATAATAATTTAGTCAAATTTTTAAATCTTTATTTTCTAGACAAATTAACTTGCCATACTGGGATTTGAACTCAGATACTCCTGTTTTATGCTTGAGTACATGTCCAGCAATAAAAATAAAAATTTGCAATTTTTTTTTCTTAACCCCTTAACGGGCAAGGGCCGCTTGAGCGGCCACTGCTCGCTGAAATTAAAAAATGACACGAGTGAGGCGGAATTGGTTCCAATGCTTCCTGCTAGATGCTGGGGTATACCAAAAAATAGTATTTGGAGGTCTTGGGCCCGACGAGCCGAGATATGACGAAGTTGACCGCTATAGCGGCCCTTGCCCATTCCCGCACTCGTCTTGTGTCAGTGTTGGCCGTGCATTATTGGCTCTCTGGATCACTCATCTTATCCGTAAATCATTTCAAAGTATGTAATAATTCGTTTATACATTCTAGATTAGGAATTAATCGCTTACATGTTATTCGTTGATTCATCTCATAAGTACCTTACTCTCGTCAGACTGGAAGGAAAAATACTTTTTTTGGCATTGCTAATGTAATATTTTTCTCAATTCTGTTTCAAATGATATTGTGGGCTAGCATTTTACTATTATTATATATTTTTTTTTTTTTTTTTTTTTTTTTTTTTAAAGCCTACCAATCTTAGGGTAATGCCATCAAATGAACCATTTTCATTTTTGGGATCTTTGCGACTTGGAATCGGCTTTACCACGTATCGGGGGCATTGCAGATCGGGGATTCTCGATGCCTGGAATGGGCAAGGGCCGCTCAAGCGGCCAACCCCGTATTTATGGATACAATTTTTTTTTTAACAACCTGGGTTCATATTTAGTAAATGGATGCCATACAGATTTAGATAGCAATGATTTATATTATTTCTAAAAGTATCTAATTCTCACTCATATGTTACTCACAAAAAAAGAAATGATGTTTTCAAATCGTCAGGAATTTTGAACTTTTTTCGCTGAGGTTTCTCTTCGATATGTGTACATTTACTCCATTCAGTAAGGTCACCAGTGCATTGGTACCCAATACCATTTAGGTAAACAAATTGCCCTTTCTTGCAAACTGTACACGGCAAGAGAGCTCCAAAAGACATAACATCCTGCAGTCGGTCAAGTTTCTAAAAAATAACCATAGTCCGTTTTTAATTTAAGCTACAACAATCAAAGAACAAATAAATTCCAAGTTGAGAAATTACAATTAAAAAATGAATTATGTCATGTAAAAGGTCAGGCTTTAACAAATCTGCCTTTTAAATGTGTATCACATCAGTATATGAGCATTTATTGAGTTTTTGTCATCAGAGAGATAGTTGGGGTAAAATGGTGAAATTTCAAGTATGTAAAATCATGGTCCAAATCTTCATATGTTATACTTTTTTCATGGCTGCAACTTTTATGAGAATAGCCACTGTCAGTGCTCTATATGACACCTTAACAAATTAGTAATCTAATTGCTATTATGACCCCTTCAGTTAGACGGAAAAGTTCAATGAAGTTCAGGTTCCACTGTTTGCAAATTTTCATTTCAATGAACAACACACTACGTGAAACATAATAAAATCTGATTATGTCTCATTTAGGACCAGGGAAGGCATTGAGAGGTCAGGTAAGGGAAATAGTGTTTAATGTTAATAAATACTTAAGCAAAGCTAAGGCTGAAAACAATTTAAACTATACTGTTACGTGTTCAAATAGATGGTGATGGTTACAGGGTGTCTACTACTTTCGTGAAAGCCAATTTTGTGACTTTTTTGTGACATTTTCGTGACTTGAAGTGCAAATTTCGTGCCCATTATAAAGAAAATAATTTCACTAAAAAAGAGAAAGCCTTAAGTTTTAGCTTAAACTTATTTGTAACTTAAACGGATTACCATGATATCTATAAATTCACAATTTTACATACATTTAAAACAATTAAGAAAACTGTATAAAATGTACATCATATCGTTCCTGCCATGTCAAACTATCGAGTATGCAAAATCTCGTTTTTAGATTCGGGAATTTGCTCTTGGATTGCGGGCGCTACGGCTGTACATTTCACTGTATTTTTTAGATTTTTTTTTGTCTTCACTTATGGTGTTCTACAAGCTGAATATGTACGCTACAATTGAGTTAAAAATTTACAAATTTTATTAGCCTGGAAAAGAAATAACGACGAAATTCAAGGTGCACCAGTTTTTTTTTTGTCCGGCAGTGTATATAAAAATACGTAAAATTAGTCCAAAGCGGCCTTAAGTTTTAAATTATTTTAACAATTGGCACTATATGGTTGTTAAAACACCGGCTAACCATCACTTGGTCTCGTACAACGAAACTCCAACCGCGGGCCCACAGTTTCAAGGGACTGGTTTGAAATTGTCAGAAACGAGGTTGCGTCGTATGCGCCTACCCATTCAAATACATAGCCGAGGTCGAAGTTGCGCCTTCCACTGGTTTGCAACTGGAGTTACAGTCTCACCGTGTGCCCTGGGCCTAAATAGTACTCAATTTCAATATTTAAATCTCCATGAGAACCTCTGAATATTAATAAAATTAAATTTTAACGTCTATTATTATTAACTAAGAAGTTTAGGACGGGTTATCTATAGGTTACCACTCTTTTCTAGCCAGGATAGGGCTGATAACTTTTCTTTTTCCTAAAGAAAAGCCGCTACCTCATAGTGGGAATCGAACCCACGACCCTTGGCACGGAGTGTTAAGTGCTCACGCCTTAACAATCACGACCACTGGGCCTCCGGGACATAGAACAACAAATTTTATTTTTTAATATGAATTAAGAAAAATAAAAATATATGTAAATAATGGATGTCTTCAAAGCAATCATTTTTGGAAGTCTTATTTTTTTCTTCGCAGCATCAGAGATTAGGGGGAGAGGGGTGTCTTTGAGACACGGGGCAATTGAACCAGTCTACTTAAAAAATTGAAAAAGTTAAAGGGTATTGCCCTACAACAAAGAACCAATAAATAAATAAAACTACTAACCGAATACCCGTGCTTCGTCACGGCACGTAACTAGTTACTTTAATGCGTTAATTAATGTATCAGCAAAATTAACGCTACTTCAAAATTTTTTGCAGTTTATTATAGCTTGGATTCCGACATAATCAAAGTATAATGTTTCTTGACACTGGGGCGCTCCGGATCAGTGTCAAGAAACAGATAATCCAGCGATAACCCGTTATCTATAGGTTACCAGCATGGGCGTATATAAGAGGGGGCTGAGGGGTCTGCAGCCCCCCCCCCAAAATTTTGATTTTATGGTAAAAATGTGTCTTAAAAACCCTTAAAAATAAATCAAATAAGATCATATCATTTTAGTTGTAATAGCGTTTTATTTGTCTAAAACTATTCCAAGTTCTAAATTGTTAGTTCTCCATATTCCGGAGATGGTGATTTTGTCCCTCATAGCGTAAACTCTTTGAGGGACAGTTAATTTCTAGGACTGCCAT
Source organism: Gonocerus acuteangulatus (assembly GCA_946811695.1). Taxonomy (NCBI): domain Eukaryota; kingdom Metazoa; phylum Arthropoda; class Insecta; order Hemiptera; family Coreidae; genus Gonocerus; species Gonocerus acuteangulatus. The sequence goes on from OX328127.1 coordinate 50,441,111, forward strand.
CATAGCTGAAATTAACCTGAATTAAAAAAAAAAAAAAATACTATGAAATAGATACTGTACGGTAACAGCTGTTCTTTTATCATCCTGGCAAAGCATGCTGCCTAGGCTTGCTTGCTCTAACCAACTAAGTAAACCTTTAAACCCCTCAAAAAATACTTAAATATTGAATAACTATCAAAAAATCCTTTCTTAGCGAGTGTCTACATGCTAAAGAAGAGTGTCTATGCAAAATTTCAAATCTTTCTGTCGAGTGGTTTCGGCTGGCGGATGATAGGTCAGTGATTGAGTGATTGCCACATTGAGATGTCATAACTTAAGGGGTTTATTCTACATCTCATTTGTAGTTCAGGGACGCAGAAATGAGCGTTCTATCTCAACATGCAGAGGAGCTACTCAAACTTTTGTCTTTTTTAAAAACTACTGGCTTTTCTAAAGAAAAACTGAGTTCGGAATTTCTGATCAATGCGTCGTAAATAAAGACCACCTTTTTGGAATCTACATTACAATTCCAATAAGAAACACCCGTTATTGAAATAATACCACGTAAATTAAGAGCTATATTCAAAGGCATATAGATGAGAACTTTTAATATTAGTTTTTTATTAAATTATTCAATATTATCTAAATCAGCTATTTTTAGACTTAGAGGTTTGCCTCCCTCTCAAAAGTTGTATTATTTAATAAGCTTGAAAATGGTACCTCATAGTTTTAAAAACAAATCTATTTTTTTCTGATTTCTTAGTCAAAACCAATTAATGTGCTTTAACATGAACGAGCCATTCTTAACAAATTCTTTAATTTTATACGATGATGGTGATGTCCCATCCTTCCCAAACTACATGACGTTTATTACACAAGCCCGTCTACCAAATAACAACTCACTCTAGTTTCAAATAGTCGGTTTCCCAGCTCATAATGGACGAGTGGTGACGGAATGGCCGAACACTGAATTCATTGTATCGGCCACTTTGGACCAGTTCGTTTACCTTCTGATCTCAACCCTCTAGATTTCCATGTATTGGGAACATTGAAAAGTAGAGTATACTCAGAGCCCGTGACAACGAAGGATGAACTCATCAACAGGATCCAGGAGCATTGCCAGCTCATGAGATCTAAAAGACAAGACGTCCTCCCTAATGCCGTGGATTCAGTTAGATATTAAGCTTATATTTGTAGACATTTTGAATATCTACTGGAAAAATAGTTATTAGTCCACAGTGAAAACCATTTTTGTCCCTATATATTTCTATAGATTTTTCCTAGGAAAACGAGGTAACATTTTAAGCAACTTTTGAGGGTGCCTTTCATTTAAATGGATTTTTTTTTCACTTTTTATCTACAGGAGAGTGTTTTCGGTATACAATTTCAAATTATTGTAATGTATAACCCAGTTTACTTATAAGCAGATATTTAATTAAATAGAATAGAATCAATATTACCATGATCCTCAAGGCATAACCATTTAATATGTACATGTATTCATTGTATTTACAACAATGGTATTTATTACCAATATGTTATTCTAAATTCTTTCACCCCCTGATTCCGAATTGTCCTCCTATCCTTATTCAGGGCAAAAAATGTCTGTACGTAGTGTCAGAACGGTTCTGAAATTCACTGTTCATCCATTCCGTCACCACTCGTCCATTATCAGTTGATCAACCATCCATTTAAAAGCAGAGTGCGTTAATATTTGATAGATGGGCTTGTGTAATAAACGTCATGCAGTTTGGGAAGGATGGGACATCGCCATAATCGTGTGAAATTAAAGAATTGCTCCTTCACGCTGAAGCATATTTATTGGTTTTGACTAGAAAATCAGAAAAAAATAGATTGAAATAGATTTTTATCTTAAACTACGAGGTACCATTTTAAAGCTTATAAAATAATGCAACTTTTGTGGCGGAGGCAAAACTCTAAGTGTAAAAATAGCTGATTAAAAATATATTTAATAATTTAATAAAAAACTAATATTAAACATTCTCATCTATATGCCTTTGAAAATAGCTCTTAATTTACCTTTAGCTCTTAAATTTCGCTAAGGTGGGACTCTTAGAATGTTGTTAAAGATTCAACAATCCGGCCATATTTCAAAGAATATTTACCCGATTCAAACCATACTTGGAGGGTCAATAAAGGCCCTAATGTGAGACATTTCCTTCCAACCAGGGTGTTTCTACGTGTTCTGGAATAGAAGTTATATGCAAAAAAATTTACATTTATTTTTATTTTGAGAACCATTTTTTCCAAGTACCTTTTGAGATGATACAATAGTCATTTATATGGTTAGAAATAAAGTCCGCCACGCAGGAGCTGCATAACTAAGCACTTTCCTCAGAATTTGGGAAGTGTAGATTGCTTTCCAGAACAATTTGCTTAAAATATCCTACATAAATAAAATAAAAACATGAATAGTTCTCTTTTAAATTTGTAATGAGTAACTGATCAATTAATAATTTGATTCCAGAGTTATGTTTACACATGGTACCTATTACACTTCGTAATAAATACAAAAAACCTCATATTATCGTATTTTGATCTAACGCAGGAACAGGATACAGTCACTCTAGTGGTAGAAAGCGCTCCTTGCGGCGGCTTTGTAAACCTACGTCTGACGGGCTTTTCTATTGAAATATATTACAAATTAAACCCCCGCTTTCCGATTGACCGATTCAGCTCATTTCTACAACACTTCTTTCTCATGAGTTACCCACGACGTATACCGCGTTTCGTTACAATACAGCAGAAATTACGACCGGTATGAGTATATAAGAATTTGGGTCAGGAGTAAACCCCCCCCCCTTCTAATGAACCAATTTAGTTTATTTTTACAACACTTATTTACCTGTAGATTACCACTACGAATACCGAGTTTCGTCGAAATATACCAAAAATCACGGCTGGTAGTGGCGAATTGGTATTGTGGGTCTGGAGTAAACCCCCCCTCCTAATGAACCGATTTAGTTTATTTTTACAACAGTTATTTACCTGTGGATTGCCACTAAGAATACCAAGTTCCGTTGAAATATACCAAAAATCACGGCTGGTAGTGGCGAATTGGTATTGTGGGTCCGGAGTAAACCCCCCCTTCTAATGAACCGATTATTGATTATTCAATAGCAGCCCGAAGAAGACGGAGATGAACCCGACGAAATATTGCGCAAAGGAGAGGAAGAACACCGCTGGAGAGAGAAGCCGTCTCACAAATCAATCATATATATATATAGATATATATATAAATTTTAACGGGGGTCATTTTCGGTGTCTACTAGGTAGGATCGATAAAGATTTGAAGAAAGTTTTCAAAAATTCCGTCATGAGTCCAACATCAATAGCTACTTTCCTTCGGAGGAAAGTGCTAAAAATGGAGCAGCGCATTTAGGGGCAACCGAAGGGAGGAAGTTGTAATAACAAGGGCTAGAATAGGACATACTAAACTGACCCACGCACACCTGATAGCAAAAGAAGCTCCAATGAATGAATGTGTGAGACTTGGCAAGTTCTTCTAACCGTTCAACATTTTATAGAGGAATTCCATCCACTCAATGAAATATTTGAAAAATATGGGATTTCTCGCATTGCTTCAGCAGCACTACAGGATTCAGCAAAAGCAACGGGTGGTATTCTGAAGTTATTTAAAGATATTAGCATTTACAAAGATTATGAATAAAAAACTTAAAAAAAAAAAAAAATAAATAAACAAAAAAAAATAAAAGTAGAGGATTATTTTAAAAAAAATTAAGAGTCTATGTGCATATAAAAACAAAAACAGAGATTATATTACTCACAGCATATAAAAATAAAACTAAAACCATGGGCGTATATAGAAAATTATTTCGGGAGGGCTGGGAAAATTTCGGGAGGGGGGGGCTGAGACCATTTCCGGGGTATGGAATACTAAAAATTTAGAGCTTGGAATAGTTTTAGGCAACTAAAACGCTATTAGACGTAAAATAAAATATTTTTATGAACTAAGTGATCTTATTTAATTTATTTTTAAGGGTTTTACGATAAGTTTTTACCATCAAATCAAAATTTCGGGGGGGGGGGGGCTGATGGGGCTGCAGCTATATATACGCCCCTATGGCTAAAACTAATATTATAAATATAATAATTTGTCCAGAAGGGCGTTATAACCTTCCAAATTCGGTGACTTTTTCATGCCCTATTTTTCATTTTCTGACTTTTTCGTGCAGTAGACACCCTGGGTTAGTAAAGGGAAAAGGGTGTGGTCTATAGTTCCGGTGCAAAAAATTGTTAGCAAAAATTCTCTCTGTTATAACCTTATAACTATTAGGTTTAAAACGTTTTTAGCCTTAGCTTTGGCTAAGTATTGATAAATATTAAACAATACCTCCCTTGCCTGACCTCTCAAAGCATTCCCTAGTCGTAATCGAGATCTAATCAGTTTTTATTGTATCCTGTTGTTCCTTGAAATGTGAATTTGAAAACAGCGGCACCATGGGGAATATTTCACTCGTAATCCCGCGCATGGGGATTTGAACAATGCAAAATGGAGGGTAGAAATAATTGTGAATAATTAAATTAATTCTATATGAAACAAAGTATAATCAATAAAACTACTGAGCAATAAAATTATTAATTTTAACTTAGTGAAATATGTAATAGCATACCCTGTCTTGGCCAACGGGATCATCCTGTTCATTAAATTCTAAAAGCTTTGAGAGTTGGTTCTTGGTAAGATTTTTCAAGTTATCACGATATTTGTACATAAGCTTATTTTGTTTCTTCATTAAATCTTCAAGAGATTTATCTACTTCTGAATTTTCGGTTTTTATTTCAGTCTTGACCTTCTTCTCTTCTGGTGCCCCATCAACTTCATCTTTCACTTTAGCACTGAAATCAAATATCTGACTCAATCCACACAATAAAAAAATATTTGATTAATGTGTGTCATAAATCTATTAAGGCTTTAATAAAACCTTACAAGATCATTTTTTTTTTTTTTTTTCTATTGTGCTGAAGCTTGTACTTATTACATGGTGGCAGTGGTATATTTAAAATGAATGTAATTGAAGAAATTACGACAGCTTTGGACATTTTAAAGGCCTCCTAAAGAATTTAATTTTCAAGAGTCTTCTAAATGGTCGGAATGGATTAGATGGTTTGAAATTTACAGGTCTGCGAGTGTCTAGGTAACAAAGGTAAATGTCAAAAAATTAATTTTTTGATTTATTTTTTGGGTTTGGAAGGAGATGGTTACATAAAGAATGTGAAAGGTAAATGGTAACAACGTTATTTTAAATCTCTGCAATCGCCGAAACAAGATCGCTATAGGTTTCTGACATAGAATTTCAACCAGAGGTTTGAGTTCTGTTAACAAATCATATTCCATACCTAAAATGAACTTCAAGAACCTTTTGCAGGCCCAAGTTAGTGCTAATGCTTCCTTTTCTATTTGAGCAAATCACATCTCAACTGAAGTTCTTGATATGAATTGAACTGGCATTCAGCCCTTAACAAACTTTTATTCTAGAGTTCCCCCGATCCCAAAGCAGGCTGCAAATATTTCCCTCTGTGAATCGAAGGTTGCCAATGAGACGGCCTATGGGAACATTTTAGACTGTGGCCTAAATGAAAAGAGTACCCCATAATCTGAGATGAGATTGAACAAGTCGCACCAGTTCGGTCTATAGTGCATGGCACAGGAAATCATGTAAAAAGTTCAAATCAACTTAAAACATCCTTTTACAATTTGTGTCCTATAGAGTATGATAGACAACTAACTCTTCTCGCGTTGTTTTTCTGTACTTTTGTCATGTTTCATAATTTCTGGTATCTCGTTAATTTTACAACTATTTTTTCATAATACACTTTCCATTACATTAAATTTACTTAAATAATTGTTTATTACTAATTTTCCTTTTACATTCTTCAAACATATAATAATTTTATGATGGATGTGCAGAAGCTACAAGAAACATATAACTTTTCTACTATACAATAATTAACATAACAATTACTGTACTATGTATATAGCCTTAATTAAATATAAAAGGTTTTCCCTAACATGTATTAAAAAGCACGAAATTGAAGTATTTTTTACAAACAATGCTTATTTTTTTATCACACCTTATGAAATACCTTTGCAACAAAATATATACAAAAGTTTCCAGCCAAAAGTAATTTTGAGATTAAGTAATGTATCTCAAAGTGAAAACACAAATATATCATCGTAAAGTGCTGCACGTTGAAATTTGTCAGGAAGATGGATTTTTCAACAAGGAAATGATCCGAAACATTGATCGAAGCTACTTCAGGAGTTTTTCAGCCATAAAAAGATCCCAGTTTTAGAGTGGCCGAGTCAATCTCCAGACTTGAACCCTATAGAACATAAGTGACAAGAATTGAAAGTAAGAATAGGAACTGAAAATTGTTTCAATAAAGCTGCTTTGTAGGTAAAAGTTCAAGAATAGTGGAAAACAGATCTCTCAAGATAGAAATATCAAACTTATCGAATCGATGCCTCAGAGATCTGCCGTCGTGATAGCTTCCAAGAGTATAGGTACCAAGTATTGATGAAATGTTAAATTTATTATTTTTCTAGGTGTTTAGTGCAAAAGTTGTGCTCGGCGGACACTTATGAAGAAGGGAAAAACATTGCTTTTGTTACAAGCAATTGTTAATTGTTATTAAAATTTCTGAATTCAGCATTTCCATAATCCAATAAAAATGCTTTGTTATGATATATTTGTGTTTCCACTTTGCGCCCTCATTTCCACTTAACTGTATATCACAAGGGGCTTCTATTTTTCATACAGAAAGGAACAAACATTTTTCTTTATGAATGTGAACAATATACATTTTTTTGGTTATCAGAGCAACTAGGAAGGATGTAAATGAGAATATATCAATTTATTCTCTATTGAGGGGAATTACAGTCTATAACCTTTCGACATGGTGAGTTGATATCGTGCCTACCATGTCAAACTAACGAATATGCAAATCGGAGCAAACTAGGGAACAAACATATTCAATCCATTGACAAAGTAATATATTGAAAAATGGTCTTATTCGATACTTTATTTAAAGCATTGAAGGCTATTCTAAAGGGGTTAGAGTTGTGACAAGCTGCACCGTCCACAATCTAAGAGCAAAGTCTCGAATCTGAAAAACGAGATTTTTCATATTTGATAGTTTGGCACGGTAGAGATGAGATATAAGTTTGCCAGAAGTCGTGCCCTGAGGACAGTGAACTTATCCTCTTTAACAGTAACCGCCATCTTGCGGTTCTCAGGACATATATTTTTCCTCTTTTCTAATTTGTAAGAATGCATTTTCTTTTAGATCACAGTCATAAAACAGAATATAGATTGCACTGATATACCTTCATCTCTTGCAGTAAACCCTACAGTCTATATTCTGGCATTATACAATTTGGTTATTGTTTTTATTCTTTCTACACTGCAGTAAAAATGTCTAGAAAAACTTACACTGATGAAGATTTATTATAATTTCTCGCAGCAAGTGCAATAGTGATCTTAATGTGAATTTATTTTTTGGGGTAAAAGTAGAACTGTCAGCACATAATTTTTACTTTTTTTTTTTAAAGTGGTGGCACTCTGTCCAAAACTTGGATGAAAAAGACTTATGGGAAACATTTTTTTTTCAATACCTCAGTTACCCTCAGGTGTGGCTGTTTATTGACTACATGCCCCATGCATTGCATATCACATGTATTTTATTTACAATAAATGATGGGAAACATCTAAACATAATTTTATATAGGAGGAAAAACTTTATTGTACAAAAAGTTTGGTTGCCCAACTGGTTGCCCAACTAAATTGGGTTGCTCCGTACACAACATGTTGATCAACCTTGGAGGTATTTTAAATTAAAAAAAAAAAAAATAAATAACTAAAAATAAAAACATTATATGAATTAAGTAAATAAATGAGAATATAGTGATGAAAGTATTCATAAAAATCAACAAAACGAAAAACGAAAAAAAAGCTATATTATATAAAATACTACTGATAAATATACCAAAAAGTTAAATGCCTGCTTCTCTTTGTTCACAATTTCATTTTTATTTTCATTGTTGCCTTCATAGCGAATTGTTGTTATTGGGTCTAAGATTAGAGCAGTTTTGTTTTTTCGTTGAAAGGCAACGATGTCAGCATATCTTGTGGAGCCTTCATCGTTGATGCTATATACCTCCTCGAAGCAGTCATACCCATTATCATTCAAGAGCTCCATGAGTGTATGCTTCACGTTGTGATGGCGACGTGTAGCCAAAAGCATATTGTGGTCGCAACTTCCCAGCACATGTGCTGGCGTTTCTTTCTCTTTGCCGCATCTGCGACAAAGGAGACCAACATCCCTTGGGTCACTGCTAATGCCAGGAACTCCACGAAGCGGCGCATAATTAATTTTAAGTTTTAAGGCATTTATCCATTCGGAGCCCGATAACACTTCTTTATTATAAATGAATTTATTTGCCTTGGGGCATTCTTTAAAGTGTCGGACCCCTATACCCTGCCACTTCGAGTTAGCCCATTCATCGAAGGAATTTTCTCTTAACGTCTGCCTCAGCTTTTTTATATTCTGTACGTGGCTGATATCTTCCTTTGGAATTTTGAGCCTTTGTGCACATTCAAACGATTCCTCACCATAATTAAAAAATGTTTGAAATAATTCGTCGGAAACACCGTCGAGCTTTTGAGCAATAGACCAATGCTGCAATGGTGCTTCCCAGTGGCATCAAAGCAAGCCAAGCCCCCTGTATCGACGTGGTGCATACAGCATTGCATTGCAAGCATTGGCAGGCAGACCTATTATTGCTTTCACACTCCGTCGAATTATAACATCCACACCTTCCAATAAGCATTGAGGCATTTTAATGAGAGGCACTGTTTGGAATGGATAGGCGAGACAAGGGAAAATATATTGATTAATGATGTTCAGTTTTTGATCTGGCTTTAACAAATTTGAGGATGTCAGTAGCTCTAAATTGTTGGTCAATGTGCGTACTGAATCCTCCTTAAAAGCGGTCTGAAGTGAAGGAACATCCTAAGTACTTTATTTGTTCACTATCACTGATGGACATAATATTTTCCCCATTTTCAAGAAATAGTTCGTCCTTACATAGAACCCCCTTCTCGACAAGTATTGCTGTGCTTTTAGTAGGGTTTATGCGCAATCCTATTTCTTTGAAGGTCCGAACGATGACGTCAACTACTCTTTCAGCCGCTTTTCTACTACATTTCCTTGACGCAATTTTATCAGTCTCCTCATCTCTTCCCCTATTAGAGCCTTTTATTTACTTTTATTTTTCATTAAAACAAATTTAATATTTATATTTTTATTAAGGACTTTTATATGCTATGCAATTAGAAATTATATTTATTCATCTGCCAGAGGTAATTTTCACTTAGTATCCAGATATTTTTGTTACTTATTTTATACTGGTCAGTATTATTATTATTTTGATTTTAATTATTGCTATTTTGGTAAATATTTAGTTTTTGGTTTTTATAATTATTCGAATATAATTAGTATTTGTATATTGTATGTTCCATCCACTTCCTTTTCCTCATCCATCAGTTCCACACCCAACAACTTCTTACTGAGTTTAGTTTTCCATAAATCCCCGTCATGACTAATGTCCTGATATCCTGTCACGTTAACGCCCAATCCCTTCTTGCGCACTATGATGAATTCCTCCTGTATTTTAACGAAAATTTTCATCATATTATAGCTGTTACGGAAACCTGGCTCAAACCTTTTATCCCTTCCTCTCGAGTTTCCCTTCCCAACTATACCCTCTTACGTCATGACAGAGAAGACAGAACAGGAGGAGGTGTGGGCCTCTTTTTTCATGATAGTTTAAAGTCTAAAATCCTTTTTCTTTCACCTCCGTCTGATCTTCCTCACCTTGAGTATATTTTTGCCGAGATATCAACGTCTTCTTCACCTCTCCTCTTTTCCGTTGTATATCGTCCTCCCCGTGTGCCATATGACCAATCTTTTGAAACCTTCCTTTATCAGTTAGTCCCCTGTTATTCCCATGTAATTCTTGCAGGTGACTTCAATACCAATCTTCTTGTCGAATCCCCTGACGTTACCTACCTTTCTGAACTATTCTTTTCACTTAATCTTTTTGTGGTTCCCTATTCACCTACCCATCACACCCAATCCTCTGATACCTGGCTTGATCTCTTTATACTGGACTCCCAGGATAAACTCCTCGCCTCATCTCAACACCCTGTGCCCTTCCTTTCTTCTCATGATCTTATTCAAATAACTTTTGATTTACCTATTCCTACTATCACAAACAAATTCTTTACGTTTCGTAACCTTAATTCTCTGTCCTTTGAACAATTAGAACCTGATTTAGAAAACTTTCCTTACGATTCCATTTATTCCTCTGACTCCATAGATGACATGGTTAACTCCTTAACTCATTACCTCCACTCCCTTTTAGATTCCTATGCTCCCCTTCAAACCCGCCGGTTCAGCCGTCCTCCTGCTCCCTGGCTTACACCCGAGCTCAAATCATTAATAAAAAGAAGAGAAGCAGCGAGAAGAAAATTTAGACGGACCCGTCTTCCTCAAGATTACTCCTCCTACAAATACTTGCGTAACCTCACCCAATCCTCCATCCGTCGAGCTAAGTCCCTCTACGTCCACCAATCCCTATCCAATGCTCCTGACTCTAAAACAAAATGGTCAATCCTTCGTAAACTTTCCCTTTGCAAAACTAACCGTCCTTGCTCTATCTCATTTTCCCCTGATGTTCTTAATGCTCACTTTGTATCTTCTCCCTCAGTCATATCCAGTCCTCCAATACCTTCCAAACTACCTTTTAATTCCAACAAATTCTACTTCTCCTATATTACCCCAGAAGATCTTCTAACCGCGGTCCTTCAATCCCGAACCAATGACTACGGTCCAGACTCTGTTCCCGTTAAACTGATTAAGGCCTGTTTACCCGCAATCCTTCCTATCCTTCTCCACATATACAACTATTCCCTTCAAAACTCGATTTTTCCTTCTCAATGGAAAACAGCGTTGGTTCGCCCTCTTAACAAAATATCAAACCCCTGCTCTCCGAAGGATTTCCGTCCTATCTCCCTTCTATCCAATCTTTCCAAACCTTTAGAGCGCCTGGTCCAATCTCAAGTATCCAACCACCTTGAACAAAATAATCTCCTTAACCCTCTCCAGTCTGGCTTCCGTCCGTCATACTCCACTCAATCAGCGCTCCTAAAAATCACCCATGACATTCAAACTGCCATAGATAACCAACAGCTCACTATTCTAGTTCTCCTAGATTTTTCAAAAGCATTTGATACCGTAGACCATCAAATCCTCCTCACCAAACTCCAATCTCTTTCCTTTTCCAACAGTGCCATTAGCTGGTTCCAATCCTTTCTATCCAATCGATCCCAATACGTGGTCATCCCCGACAGCAATCCTTCTAGCCCTCTTCCTCTTTCCCGTGGTGTACCCCAGGGCTCCTCGTTATCCCCAACTCTATTTTCTGTTTACATCAATGATCTTCCTCTTTCCATAGTTCATTCCAAGTTTCACCTTTACGCCGACGATACCCAAATCTACCTATCCTTTAAGCCCTCTTTGCTACGAGATGCTGTAGACAAGCTGCAAGTAGATCTTAATAACATCAATGCTTGGGCCGCAGCTAATAAGCTTTCCCTGAATCCAGACAAATCAAAAGCCATTGTTATAGGCTCCCAATCCCTCATAAGTTCTACTTCCCCTTTTCCAGCCCTTTACCTTAACAGCATCCCTATAAAATATTGTAAATCAGTTAAAAATCTTGGGATCATATTTGATCAGAACCTTTCCTGGAAAAATCATATTTCCCAAATTTCCCGTCGGTCCATATTTATCCTTAGACAGCTCAACCTCTCCCGCCATCTCCTGCCAACAAAGACCCGTCAACTCCTCGTAACTTCCCTATTATTCCCCCAGTTTGACTATGGTTGTTTGGTGTACGGTGGACTTTCTGGCGATCTTGAGGCAAAACTCAAACGCCTCATGAACTGTTTCATTCGTTTTATCCTCGGGATCCCCAGAGACTCCCACATATCACATTTCTACCAGGAGCTAAATTGGCTATTCCCTCTTTATCGTCGTCAGTACTTCCTCGGCTCAGTCCTTTACCAAGTAATTCAATCCCGTAGACCTTCTTATATTTTTCAACTTCTTAAATTTAAATCCTCGGTTCACTCCCGTAACACCCGATCTCGTCCTTCCGATCTCTATATTCCTTCCCACCGAACAGCAATATTCGAAAAATCATTCGTCACCCGTGCCACCTCGCTATGGAATTCCTTGCCTTCGTTTGTCCGCCATTCTACCAACCTAGAAACCTTTAAATCCCGACTCTTCCACCACCTTCTATCCCTCCAAGTTTTACCCAACACCTAGTCTATATTGAAGCTGTACACTATATATTGATACTGATAGCATTTATAAGTTTTAGAGTTTATACGTAAAATTCAAAATTATGTTGTAATTTCAAAATTATTCCTGTGGGACTTCTGTCCCGGAATAAGAATAAAACTTTTCATTTCATTTCATTTTACATGCCGTCACTGCTTGGTCATCAGCAAATCCTGTCAGGATGACCCTGTCAATATTTTCCTTCACCTCATAACCATAGCGGTTAGCGAATGTCGGGTCACAAATTTCTCTGTATAGATGATCGATGGCTGCTATGAAGAGAGTTGGCGACAACGGGCCTCCTTGGGGAACTCCTCGTTTGACGTCAATGAAGCTCGTTTTGTTTATGCCAACTTGTACTTGTATTTATTGTTTGAAAGTAAGGAGGTGATGAGATTTTTCAGGTCAGACGATACTCCTCTTCCTTCCAAAGTTTTTACAATATGGGCATGGCCTATGTTGTCAAATGCTCCGGTGACGTCCAAAAATGCAACAACACAGTCATCTTTTCTTCTTTTACAAGTTTTTAAAACACCGTCGATAATGCGTGCATTGACGTGAGCACCTGGCAACCCTCTTATGAATCCCCGTTGACACTTGTGGAATGAAATTTGTTGCCTGAGCTCTTGATCCAACACTTTTTCTATTATTCGACGGACCACAGAGTAGACTGTAATCGGCCTCCATGAGGATATATCCTTAGTTAATCCTTTCCCTTTGTATATTAGCACAGTTCGTCCTTGCCGTAATGATTCAGGGACATATGACGTTTTCAGTAAAATCTCCGTCATGTACTTAATGATATGAGATACATCGATCGCCTTCAATGTCCTGATTAAAACACCATCGGGGCCAGGAGAAGTATCCAGAGACATTGATTTTATCGCTTTATGTACAGTCTTTATATCAATAGTTTCTAAATTAGGTTTAGGTAATATGTTATCATATGATGGTCTAACCTGTGAATTACAATTATCTGAAACCTTTAGATAGTGTTCTTCCAGCTCCTTTACTTGTACAGGACATTGCTTCGGAGCATCTGCATTCATGATATGCTGCATCACCTTCTTGCGTCTATTGTAGTAATTGTACTGCGCGACATCGTAGTCATATTGCTCCCTTCTCTTAGCTCGAGCAGCTATATTTGATCTCTGTGGGTTCGAAACCTCGCTGGCTCCCTTATCTTTTGCCTGGCTTCCTTTCTTCTTCCGCATTTTGTAATACCGGATGGCTGGATACTATTAGCCTCACGTAAGAAACCAAGAAAGCATTTAATTTTATCGTCAAAGTCGCTAGGGTTAAACTCATTGATGGATTTTAGTGTAAGCTTCATTGATTCTGCCCATTTATCTACTTCTACTTTTGTAAATTCTTTAGAAGCGTTATTGTTATTATGTTGCGATCTTTTATCTTTATTATCGGGTTTTAAAATTACTTTCAGTTTTTCCTGGTTCGCTTCTTTCCAGTGTTTCTTTGTCGGATGTGTCTTTAATCCACGATTATTTTTAAAGCTCAGCCCACATATTTGGCAAACTACCGGCCCGCTAGTTGAGGATTCATTTACCTCCATATTTTCTGAAGCCTGAATTTGTTAACCCTCAAGGGTTCAAGCCAACTTTTTTATTAAATGATGGAAAGACAATTTTCGGATTTTGTCCGGATGGCATTCATACTTAATAAAAATAAAAATTCGTTTCCAACCTTATCGCTCCGTATGATCTCTTTTCTTCATGTTGGTAGCCTTCAGTAGGAGTATTCTTTGCAATTCACCAAGAGTTCTCGCTGCTGATTCTGGTTGAAATTGCAGAGCTGAATTTTTCTGTGTATTTTCGCTTTGAAAGGTATATATAAAAGTAAAGCAAAGAATGTCAAAAAGGATATAGTTCAGTGAGCATGGCAACCAACCGGGACCCTCAATAACACAAGCCCGCAAAACACATGAACTATTCAGTTTCTAAAGGGTTCAGAGAAGTTGAGAGAATCAAAGCCATTTTGCTCTTGGAAATGATAGTAGTCGAATATCATTGAATAATCAATATACAGATTTATGGAAATTGAACAAGAATTTCATCCAACCTAGCAAAATAATTTTCACCCTATGAAGTTTAGATAGTTAAATTTTTTTTACTGGACACTGACATCAATGCCAGCTACAAATGTTTTCTACATAAATAAAATAAATGTTTTGTCCATACTTGTGTAAAGAATCAACCTTTATGCCTAAAATCTGTATTCATTTAATTATATGAATCTTATGACAATATTAAACTTACCCATTGATCTTTGGTAATGCTTTCTTCACTACATCTTTATCTTCTTTCTTTAGTGTCTCAAAACCTGGCAAGTTTTCTCCAGATTCAAAAAATTCTAAATCATTACGTAATTTAACAAAACAGTCAATATGATGCCATCTATCCTGCCCTCCATACATCCTTGCATTTTCACTTTCGTAGTCTTTCTTTGATATTCTAACATCATCCTAGAGAAAAAATAGCTATAAATGCAAATAAGACATAAAACATAATAAATGAATGACAAAAAGAATGAATTGAGTAATTAAAGACACAGTGAATGTTTAGGCACATGCCTCGTAATTCATTATATACACAATTTATTTTCTTGTTAAATGAAAACTATTTAAACAGATCTCCCAGTGGTTTATTAGCTAATCCCTTTAATTCTCATGCGGGATATGGGGTTCGAGTCCCACCTGCAGCAGGGATTTTTCTCATTTCAGGGTTCGTTGACAAGGTTCCCTGCTCCACCATGGATGTTTAGGAAGGATCTTTCTATTTAACTCTAATTTCTCGCCACATTTTCTACAATCGAGGGAATTGGTTAGAAGCTTATTGTTGACTAAAAAAATTAATAATTCTTCTTTTTTGTGAACAATTGCTATAAATTTGAGCAACTTCATTATTATTAAGCTATCTTATCAGACTTTTTCCCAATTATCAGAGCGGGGTGGCAACCTGTAGATAGTCCGACGTTAATAGCCTAATTGTTGATACCCCATTAAACACGGGAAAAAAAATTATCAGAGCGCACTAATTATAAAGACATCAGCTAGTTATTAAGGGATTTCATTTATATAATACATTTCAACAGCCAAACTAGGAATGTTTTGTTAAAAAAAAAAAAAAAAAAAAAAAAAAAAAAAAAAAAAAAAATGGTTTCTGAATAAATAATAATCGTAAATTTAAATTAGACTTGTTTATTACAGATTTATACATACCCGCACACGTGCATGTTTGCAAATATAGATTTTTACACTAGCTTACTAACCTGCATAACAGTGAAATGTAGTGCCTAATAACTTCCTAGTTGAGAGGAACTTTTTTTTAAACAGATTCATGTTTAGTGCATCAAAATACCTGATAGAACGACCAGTAAAAAAAAATCAGTGAGGAGGCCCCTAAACTTCAAAATGACAGAAAAAAGTGGAAAAGCCTCGGAATTATAAATACAATGGCAAATATGATTTTTTATTTGAAATTCACTTATATATCATCATGTATTGCCATCCAAAAATGGTCTAAATATAATAAATACCTTTGCAATCTTGGTTTCACAGCCACGACACATAGCCCGAGATGATTTGGCATATTCGATTGTAAAATCCCTCAATCCAGGATCAACATTTTTTTTGCCACGCTTAGAAGCCTTTGTATTTTCTTTCCCTTTGGGTGCTTTGCCTCCAGCGACTTCCGCTATATCATAAAATACAAATGAATTTAGTAGTAATTTGCATTAAACAACATAATTAATAAACTTCTTTCAAACAGACAAGGAAACTGTGTACTGTTTTAAAATAACACCCAAATAAAATTAAATAATAATAAATACCAACCTTAAGATTAACCTCCCAGTAGTCACAGCCACTGTTGGAACAAGACTTAAAGGCCGTTGTGTTTAGTTTTGTGTTATTGTGTTTTAAGTGTCTATTTTTTTTTTTTTTTTTTACGTTTTTCTTTACTATTATAGTATTTATTGTTTTTAAGTATTGTTGGAGACTGATATATATAAATGGTAATGTAAGTAAGCTCATTCTCTCTTTGAAAACAAATTTATTGCATATAACCTTTTGTGCAATAAAATTATTTATTTTAAAATAAGACTGAAAATTTTAATGTGTAGAAATATTAATGTCTGGAACACACTTTAAACATTTTTTTTTAACATCAAAAGATATTTAAGAATGTAATTCTTACGATTTATTCAGACAAATCAGTGACCTGCCCACTTTCACTTTTAATCCAAATTGTTTCAATTTTTACATGTTTTTCACATTTATTACACGATATTGTGGCGTTGTTTTGTTGTCCACAAACATGACATGGCCCTTTCTCTTTCTTCGGAGGTGGTTCTTCCATTGTTGCTTCTTGACTCTTAGGGAATTTTCTTAACAAAGACTGTTTTGTGTCGGAAGGGAGTGACGGAATACTAGAACTGGACTGCAAATGTGAATTCGTGAGCTGAAATTCAAGATTCGTGCATTGGTCGCGGGGAGCACTGCGTTCGCCAGCAAGCTGTTCAAACGGTTGACCAGCTATAATTTTTCTTCTATTTACGCTGTCCGTAATTGTATCAATCTCGACTTTCTTCTTATGTTTTTTCTTTTTTTTATCCGGAGTTGTAAATAAACATGTCGAAGCATTAAGGCCCTGAAAGTTTTTCTTTCCTTCAGCTACAATACGTCTGACTGATGAAATTGAAACACCCGTTGCTTCACTAGTTGCTCCAGGAATACTATATTTAAGACCAAATTTCTCTTTTTGTTTTCTTAAATACTCGGCTACATTAAACACTATTTGTCGGGCTTTCGCATTGAGCGGCCGCCCCGATGCCAAAATTTCGGACATAACTAATAAAGCTAAAGAAAATATAAGTAAACACGACTGCCCGAGATCTGTCACTCCAAGCTGCAGAGGGGTAATGAAGGTGTGGTGGGGATGAGAGAGGGAGGGTTGGAGGCAGCGCATGCGCACAACGTGGTTCTTTTGTTTGCGGTACACCTATAGTACTGAGAAATGCGTGAACGGGTCGCATACGACGTCACAGTAGGCGTGGCACGCTTCTCCCCTTGCATACCTGAAGTCTATGGGCCATAGGTTATTCCTGCAATTACTTACAAGACGAAATGCTGGCAATAGCTGCACCTGCATAGGACTCGCATTTCTCTCGATCCGATCCGATATCGTTTGACCGACAAGGGCCGACGTGTGTGCCTACATTGGTCCCGATCCGATCTAGTCTCAGCTTGTCAGTAATGAACTCGTAGTGAAATGAAAATGAGTGATATAAGAAATATGTACCACCTAATAAGCATAGAAACGTTCGGTTACTTTGTTAGAGGTATAGAGGAGTTGAGAGGCCGATCAATCTTCCGGAAGTATATCAGTCCAAAAAAAAATCTTAGTGTAACAGTTAATTTTCAACTGTTACACTACGATAATAGAAGCATTAGTATTAATATTTTAAACTAATTTATACGAAATGTAGCTAGAAGGTTATAGACATCTTTACACGTAATTTATTAAACAAGGGGGAACCAAAATGTGAATTGACCAAGTTGTTTTAAATTTCATTAGCTTTCATTTAAAAAAAAGGGGGAAAAAATGCATAGATCGGTTAAGATGTAGAGGCTGTAGACTTTTTTGAAACTCAATATGTCGATTGGCGCCATTTTGCTGAGGTCGTCCCAAATCTGTCTAGAAAGAAACAAGTTTGAACGGCCGAGAATCGGTGGTCTTCGGATCGGGGCCAGTCAACCAATACTCAAAAACAGCTATAGATGGAAATGCTTGTAACACAATTTTTGACTCCATAACTTCGCTTGGGCTCGTTAGGACAACGTATCAAAAGTTACCGCCCCTAGCCTTTGAGCCGGGGGAAGGGGCAATAGAAGGTCCCATTTTTCAGGTTTTCGCCTATATCTCGGAAACCAAGCGACCTAGCGACATGACCATTCTATAACAAATGAAAGCTGATTAAATTTGCTACATGTTCTATTCTATCAAGTTTTTCTAGATATCTTTAGTTTTGGAGATATCCGCTCTTGAAAGTGTCATTTTGGAAAAAAAAAACACTTTTCCTGCTCTTTTTGACAGGATAAATCTTCAACGATAAACGGGTAATAGAGCATTACATTCCCTTCAATAATATATATTACTTTACTATTTTATGTGTTTTCCTTCAAATTTTAAAACAATTTCATTGTTCATCGTTAAATTTGGCGACAACTCCCGACCAATGAATCTTTCAATTTCTCACCATTTCCAGTCAACATATAATAAGCTAATAAAACTGAATTTAGTCGCTAAAAAAAATGAGTTTTAGTTTCTAAGATTTTCACTTAAATTTCAAGATTCCATAAGGTATATAAACCATGGGCGTATCTAAGGGGTGGGGGTCTTTGTATCTTTTTACATCATGTAAAACATAAATCAATGAAAAATTGAAAAACATGAAATGTAATAGATCTCTCAAATGAAAAACTTTTCCAACCGTTTCATTCAGTTATATTTATTGCTTCCAGAATGGACAATGTACACCCACAGTTTGGCCATTAAAAAATGAATGATTTTTAATTTCCCCACACAAGGTATTTAAAAGTAACAAAACTACATTCCACATTTTTTTGACAAAAGGGAGCCAATCGTTAAATTTATTCCCTAAAAAAACCTCCACTTCATTTTCATAGATTTAATGCTTACTAAATGTAGAAGTTTTCTTGTAAGTATTGAATCTGTAGTGCTTTAGAGGGCTAAGGAAAAAAATCACGAAAATACTCTGATTCATTGATAAAAACAGATGTGCGTTATTGGACGTCCAGAAAGTATCTTTTAATAATAGTTTTAGTGAATTAAATTAATGTATTTTTAAAGGAAATTTTCTCTATTTTATGATGGCATAATTAGAAATTAATTATTTTGAATAGTTTTTGAGAAATCCTTTCTTATTCATTAAAAATCATGACTACGTTAAAAAAACAGAAAATTGGGCATAGCTCCTTTTCCTTTCGGAATCGGACCATACTTGAAATGAACTTTTTTTGTTGGAAATTATGTCTACAATCACCTCCTAGAGTTCGGCTACTTATATATATATATATATATATATATATGTATATGTATAATTTAATAAAAATTGAGTCCAGAATGTGAATATGAATATCAATTAGCGACTAAATTAAAGTAAATGTAGTGTGGAGTAACATTTAAATATGAACTGAGAGAAAACGTAAGTACGATGTAATCTTGTTGTTTTTTTTCCTCTGGCGTGAGGATTTAATCTAGCTTTGCTACTGTGTGAATTAGATAGAATGGGGGGGGGGGGGACCAGCCTTCGTCCACATAAGAAATCTCAAACAGAACTGCAATAGAAATTAAAAGGGAATGCAAATAAATCTAATAGAATTGAGAAGACAATAAGTTGATGAATGTATAGAGACAGAAACTAATAAGGACCATCTAGAGCTCAATCTAAATAGTCACAAAAGATCCCAGGACGCTAACAAATATATATAAAATCTACAAACATTTTGTATGCGTACTATTTAGTTATTACTGTCACATCTTGCCAATCAACAGAGAACAACTAATTTTAATTATAATTGAATATCAGATTTGTTGATTTCAGATGAAATGTATACATAGCAAGACAAGAGAGCAACAAGAGATTAGCTATGACAGAATTACTAAGCATCATCTAGAGGAGCTGTGAAGCAGATTCTAAAAATAAAATGCTAAATGTGACTTAAGCCATGATCAGTGAATAATGGTAAGTATGTTAGAAGAAGAAGTGAGAATTGCAGCATCAACTGATGTACGATGAACAAAATTTCTTTTTATAAATTAATAAAAAGGTTTTTGGGAAAGGACTAAAAAAAGTTCTAAAGATATCTGGCTGAGAAAAGAATCTACAAAAGCTTCATGGAACACTATAACTTTCAGAAGAGGGGATAGACAGAGAGCAGTCATCCATGCCATTGAATAAAAATATATTTTGCGAAATGTATTTTCATTTTTAATCTTAATAAAACCTGATTATCGCATATAAAAATATAAATGACAGTAACATGAATCATCAGGCAAAGGGATCAGTCTCCAGGCAATATATCAATGATAGACTCAATACTTGTTTTCTTGTATTAACCTAAAAATTACTTCTATGACCAAATTTTTGCAACACGTTAAAAATTAATGCCAATTTGTCTAATTAGTGCATTTCAAAGTGGTTATGAGTTAACATAATGACATTTCATTAAAGTTCCTGAGCTTTTAAGGTTTGGTCAAAAATGTTTAGAAAGCCCTATGAATGTGCTGGCTAGACAGAACCTTTCTGGAAGGGATAAGTGACAACAGAAGCAAACCCTGAACAAGAGACTTGAGAATATATGAGGAGCTGAGGTGCAAAACTTGTTCATTCCATTTTTTGCAAAATTGAGTTGGCATTAGATTATAAAAGATATTTCAATGCTTCAAGGCCACTCTACAAGACGTAGTTTTCATTTTTTGAGTTTCCTTGTGAAACGAATGAGTTTTGCATCTCACCTACTCATATATAAAACTGAATTACAAAAGTACGAAAGGCTCTGAAACAAACTGAATTTATCATTTATAATTTCTATAAACAATGTTAAGCAATGAGCTACTTTATAATAACAATCCCAAAAAAAAAAGCCAACGGCCATAGCCACGTTGAATGAACCGGTTCCCGTAGATCACCGAAGTTAAGCAATGTCGGGCGTGGTCAGAACCTGAATGGGTGACCGACCACGTGCTGTTGGCATTAGAAAAGGGTGGTAAACCTGTAGATAGCCCGGCGCTAATAGCCAAACAGTTGATGCGCCGTTAAAATGAAAAAAAAAAAAAATCCCAAAAGACATATTCAAGCAGTAGTTTTTTTTTTTTTTTTTTTTTATTGTCAATCATTTATTACCAACTTATGAGAATCTTATTATTATACCTAATTTTTCGCTGATTTTCTGTTGATCATCCCATCGTAGAGAGTCATAGTGTGCTATGTCTCCAACTGATTTTGGTCTTTGTTTACCAAAAAAGCACATAAAATGGTACCAATTAGGAACTTTTCCATCATGAACAGGAGACTAAAATATTGACATAAAACATTAAAATATATTAATGATGTTCTAAAATCTTAAGAAAAATAATAGGTAGGAGACTTAAAATAATTAATTAAACAAAACAAATGCAATTTCTGGTATAATAAGAATCATATATCTAAAAAAAACTAATATTACAACTATTTTCCAGATTTTCTGGGGTGCTGAGATTCATATGACTCAGACAAACTTAAAGTTACAACTATTTTCCAGTTTTTAAGTAACATTGTCGTTACTACTGTAAATGTCAGTTATCCAAAAAGTAACTTTATAAATTAAACATACCTGGACCATGACTCCCATTCGAAGTGTTTCCTTAGCAATACTAGTTTTACAAGCTTTACAGTTCGATCTGTTGCTCTTCGCATATTCTGCGCGATATGGCGCATCCAGTGCTTGATCGTCTTCCATAGTGGGAAGGAAATTAATTTAATAAGACCTACGAAAAACAAAGAACTTGAGATTTACCGGTCACAGGTATAGATTGTCTAGAAACTTACTAGGAAGGTTAATTGAGGTTACCAAATTTTTGGCGCCATCTCTTTACTAATAATTATTTACGTAAGCAGTTTCATTGAAGGAATTTATAAAGCCACGAATAATTGTGACGTTTAAGAAACAACTGAATGGGCTCTAATTTTGTTTTATTATTTTCCAGAACCTAGCAAAAATGTACTTCTTAAGCTACAGCAATGGTTTCTTGTAATACCAGCGCATTGTATCGGTTGGTACACAATCCGATATATCCGAGTTTTCTCTTTGTCACAACTTAAGGGGTTCATTAACTTATTTTCTTAAAAGTAATGAAAGATAATTCCTAATTGACAGGCAGATATTTTACTAAATAATTAGCCAGCTGCGCCCCCCGCTCTTGAGTTTTAATGAATTGATTCACTTCTATTCATCCACAATTATTCGAAGTTCAATATAAGTCAGAATAGCTAGGATAAAAAGCTATTCTAGACAATTATATATATTTTATTTTTTAGCTATTTCAATAACCATCCTGGCATTTTACCGTTGCTTAACTTCCGACTTAATAGTCATCCCGATTGCTAATTTCATCTTACTGGCCTTGAAAACAGCCACCAATATCTTATTGGTTAGTGAAATTATTTGTTACCATTCCTCAACCGATTACCTAGCCTACTAGAGTAACGCCCTGGTCGTCGAGAGTAATACTGTAGTATTTACCTTATTTGGGTAGTTTTCCTAAATATCTACTCAATATGTACATTGTTTAGTAGAGATTTATTTTTTAAAAAATTGTCCCTATGTAAGGAACAGTTTAATTTATAGATGTAAAATTAGCTTATGGGTAGAACACTATTATTTCAAGAAAATCGTACAGTACATTGATCCTTGTGTTGCTCGACATTCCCAAGTAGACAACTTCTAAAAAATAAATTAAATTGAATGAGTTAACCTGGAAAATCGCTCTATAAAACATAAGTGTGACCGAAATGATTGATAAAAACCAGCAAATATGGTTAAGGGAAAGTATATGTTTAAAAAGGGCAAATATTGATCGGTAAAAATTTTATAAAACCCTTAGAACTAAATTAAATAAGATCATTTAGTTCATAAAAAATATTCTACTTTGGGTGTAATAGCGTTTTAGTTGGCTAAAACTCTTCCAAGTTCTAAATAGTTAGTATCCATACACCGGAAGTGGTCTCAGCCCCCCCCCCCAGAAATTTTCCCTGCCCCCTCCGAAATTATTTCCTATACACGCCCATACTTTTACGGAGCGGTCTTTTTCTTTTCATCATTCTTCCATTTTTTTTTGTGAGAACCCTCATCCCTCCAAGGGGTTGTACATCAAAATTCAAGTGAAATAGAACAGTACACTTTTATGGAGTCACTTCAATTTTATTCTTGTTTCCGAAGATAAGGAACACATTGTTACACTTTGAGATGATCGATCTGTTTACATAGGAAAATAACAAGTGGGAGTGTAGGTTAATCTAGAACATTACATTAGGTTAATGAGAACAGTAGTTACGATCGCAATTGTTTTAAGGACAAGACCTTTACGTCACAATTAAATTAACCTGTCTGCAATTATTCTAGTTTCGTGTTGTTTGAGGGATTTAATATTTTAATTTTTTGGATTTTACACCTCTTATTAAGGAATTAGAAATTATACCTCACCTTTAAACGCATATTTATCCAAAGATTAGTTGTATTATGGTAATCAGAAAGGGACCAGCGACAATGAGAAAACTACTCCTTAAGTTGCAATAACACAGGCTCGATGTGCCTAAGTGTCGTCATGATCGCTCTGTGCCTAGGTTTGTGGGTACGATTCCCCCAAATCTAGATAACTCGTCCGAAAATTCGGAGTCATTTATAAAAGAACGTTAAAATTAAATAAAATCTCGGGGGTTTAGTAATTATTTCTCGGACCTTTTGTACTTAAACTATACAATATTCGCAAAATATTTTCACTGTGTTTCTACGTATATTAACATTTCTGACGTACTACGTATGTACATAAATAGGTGAAGAGAACCACTTTACATTTTTTCAAAAAATGGCGCCGGTTTTATTTTACTTAATAATGGCGACTGGTCCCTTGCTGCTAACATGATCTATTACATGAATTAATTAATTTAACCCACTAGTGCATGGTGTTTTCTGAAGGGCACTATTGTGTTCAAAGGAATTTCGAAAAATATTTTAATAGAGACTTAACAGAACATAATCCACTTACATTCAAAGCATATCACAGCCTCCAACGCATTCTTTCCCTCCATTTTTATTTTTCAGTACGCCTTCAGCTAGCAAGAATAGTATGCTTTATTTAATTAGTCTGTTATTTTATAGCAAGAATAGAATGTTATGTTTTATAGAATGATTACTAACGTGGAGTAAGTAAATTTCAAAGTACTTATTGTTGTTCATTTTATGCTTTTGTGTATATCTTATGAAGGTCTCTTTTTACCAGTTACAATCATATACCATTGACATCTTCAATTTTTTTTACCAGACAAGTTATATTATTTTTGTTATTGTATGTTAGCTTGTGAGGACAAGCTTTGCACTTAAGACGTTGAATTTTGACATATTTTTTTATTCTATATTTCAAGTTTCCTAATCTTTTTTATTTCACGTTTTCAGTTTCAAAACAAATTTTAAAAGCTTTTACTTTTCCTTGTAAATATGCCTTTATTTATTGCAATTTTAAACACATTATATTCATATTTAGCCTAAATTGATGACAAAAAATGCCTTGGATATATAGTTTTCCGCGCAAAACGATGAAAACAGTAGAATAGTTCATGCATACATCTCCTGAGCCAGCCGATGGAAAGACAATTCAATTGTCTCAACTGCGTATAATCCATTTAGGACTCGTCCAGAAACTAAGATATGAAATAGAAATTATGATATAGAAAGCACATTGATCACGCAATGTGCGTAAACTAACCGACACTAGCAAATAATAAATTGTTTTACACCTCTACATTTGTTATAAACGGCTTACTCAATAATAAAAAAATAATTTGTTTCAGAAGTAATCTCTCTCACAATGGCCCGATTTTGCTTATTATCACAATACACCTTTCTCGTTAGTTATGCAGGATTTTTTAAGGAATTTCGTTGTAAGAAACCAAAAATGATGGCCGTAAAGTGCAAATTAATAAATTAGTTACAGAGTAAACCTTGCTTCTAATGAATCGATTTTGCTTGTTCACGAATCCGTCCAATAGAGACAAAAAATCCATAAGAGAAACAAAAAATGAGGTCGCTAACGTGATGACAGTGTATGTGTATATATATATATATATATATATATATATATATATATATATATATATATATATATATAGGTAAGTGTGCGTTTCTATTATGTGTGTTAAATCGATAAAGGTTAGATTCCTATATTCTGTCATGAACGCAACCTCGATTGCTACATTTCATTGGAATTTGAAATAAAGCAGTACAGATATTATTGCTCAAAAATGTTTCAAGAGTCAGAGGATTTAGCCGTATGGAGACAGGAGAAGCACTAAAGAAGTTGTACAGAGATATAACTTATATCCATACAGTTTACTCTCATTATTAACCCCCGGTGCAATGGATGTTTTTGTCATTGCAGTAATTAGGTTTTACGATTTTATTTAGTACAATTTTATTATTATTATTAAGTTGCAACTGTCACATACACATAACAGATTTTTGGGACAGGTTATCTGCGATTTTTTACCATTTTCTAGCCTGGATAGGGACGGTGCCTCTTTTCTAAAAGTTACCGTTCGTAGTGGGAATCGAACCCTTGACACAGACAGGGAGTGCCCTTGTTTTAAGACCTAATTATTAATATTTTAATGTAAATTAAAAGAATGCTGCGGTTAAAGTCTTCACGGGTGATGCCAGCCACGACAAGAAAAAAACTACCAAAGCACAATAAATGCTTTTGAAGTGATTCGTTTGGGTTGATAACAAGTTTACTAGTTCTACTAGGAGTGATAACCACTGATAAGAGATAGCGGTAAACGCGCATGCGCACCTCCCACTGCTCCGAGAGGGGAGATGCGCAACTTTTCTTCATAAAGATTCATTCAGTGTACACCGCGAGTCTCTTGCGGGCAGTATTACTTCGATTTAGGACCGGCAACTTCAACGAGATCGCACCATGGACAAGAGGCTCTTTAACGTGATACACCTTGGGCTGGGGTTCATGTTTGTCTTCACGGCCTTCCAGACTTTTGGCAATATAGAGGTAACCTTACTATCTTGTAACAGCAACCGTTTGTTTATTGTTCCATTGTTTTCCTTTTGCAGGTGCTATTGTCTCTTATTTACAACTGTCATTACAAAACTTAAAGAATTGGATGTCACATAGTTAACTATGCTTAAGTATAGACTATAATTGTCAGAAAGAAGATAGCTTTTAACCAGTAGATACTTATGCGAACAAAGACCTCGGTATATTATTAATCCTGCCTTAAAATAATGTTAGTTATCAGCAATTTATTTTTGACTTGGCTTTGTATTTTGTGCCTAAGTGTCCTGGTTTATATGCTTCTATGGTTAGAAAATGGGTTTGAACCAACATCTTCACCGGAGATTCTCCAGGATGTCAGTATGGATGCTGACTACCCCGCCACAAAGAGACCCAATTAACTAATTATTTGTTGTTGATATGTGGAATGATAAATTCATCTCTACTCTACTGTTTGAGTAAGAAGTGTTTCCATTTCTTTATACTGTCTAATACTACTTTTACAAGCACATTTAAATGCAGTCCATTCTTGAGTATTTATTTTTGAGTTTATGAGATAGGTATCACGAAGGACGAATTCGATATTTTCTTAATTTTATCAGCAGATTTGTGCATGGTCAAGTTGTAGAATATTAGGACCTAGTTACTACTGAAGAAAAACTATTATTGGTATTGCTGTGTCTCCTGGACTTATTAATGTATTTATGAAGTCTATTAATAAAACGATTGCACGACTTCCGTTAAATGAGTTACATACTGGTCTTATATAAATTAGTTCTTAAAGTATTATGTAAATAACATCGATAAAACTAATTGTGGTTCCCCTTGGATATTTTCGCTAGTTATTCCATTTCAGCGAAATGACCCACGCGGATTTTGAGCTTCTGGTCTTTGGCCGCCCTTCACGCTCTCCTGATATCTACCGGGATATTCATTTCTATTAAAGCGTTTTATGTAAAACATTATTCATTTTATAGAAAAAAGTAATTTACTAGACTATTTAAGTTGAGGACATTTAAGAAGATTTGAAAAAAAAAAAAAAAAAAAAACTGTCACCTTAGCGCGTTTCTTATAGAGTCCTTCTTTCTGGAGAGATTTGGAATGCTTAAAACGGAAATTGGTAATATATATATATATATATATATATATATATATATATATTTTCTCAAAAATTCTCAAATAGTGTGCAGATAGAAGTAATTATTAATTGAATTTATGTTTGAAACATTTGGACTAATGTTTCTAACGTTTGGACTAATGTAGGAGTGTCAGATTTACTAGATATAATTTTATTTTATTTTTTATAACAGCGCATCGAAAAAAAAACAAAAAAAAAACAGCGCTTTCGACAAATCTTGGCCGCTGGAGAGTGCCGTATTAACATCAATAATTCTCCCCAGCGAAGAACCCTAAAAAATAATATATATATATATATATATATGTATATATTTGATTTATTATTATTTATTTATATGCACCGCGTCATAGACGAATTGCACGTATATATTTGATAGAAAACTCCTTATCGATGAAATGTGCGATAAGACGAAGTCAAAGCAAATATTTTTTTTTTTTTTTTTTTTTTCTCATGGGAGTTTTAACTAAATATATATATATCATGGCTTGATAACATATGTAATAGGCCAAGAAAGTTAAATTAAATCATAACAGTTCTCAAGAAAAATGTACGAATTTAGTACTTTTAAACATATGAACTACAATTTTAATTGTACACATATTACTTTATATTTTTAAATGTTATATTTACATTTTGTTGATATACATATTTACATTTTGTAAATAAAGCCATTGGGATAATTTACTTTCTTACTTAACTGTTGATAAATAAATTACTTCGTTGTACTTCACTTTTACTCTCAACTAATTAAATTAATCTGCTGATATAGTAATTACTTTTAATAAAACATTTTTATGTCTTAAATATTCAAAGAAAGCTGGAATTCCTGTTCTCTCCCTTGAAAGTCCTTAAAGAGAAAGGTATTTATTAAATCTGAGGTATCCTTACCTAATGCACCCAAGTGAAAATGGTATTAAAAGAAATTGTACATTATTAAAAAAATATCGTGTTGGTAATTACTATTAGACGCATTAATTATTTAATTTTTTAATTTCACACGCCATATCGTCAGGATGATTAATGTCCTATCCATGAACATCAAATAGTAATTTATGTTATTAATACTTTATAAACTTTCATTTCTATAATTATTGGGGTTATGGTATGTTGAAATGCCACGGATTATTGTCAAGAAACTGACACTTGCTACAGTAACTATTATGATAATATCATATATCTTAATTCACGAATAACTCATATCCAAATGATGGGACATGTGAGACCGAAATTTGTTCTTTGTGGTTCTCTACTGGCTATAAAGAACATATCTACGTACTGACAAAATGTACAGAGACACAACTTTTACTTATTAAACATTATTTTTTTACATTACTTTTACTTTACTCAACGACTTGATGTCGGCAGCAAATATATAGACCAAAATTTGAACAATAAATTAGACCATTATTTAAGCGCGTTTCCTGTTTTATCCATTATGACACTTGTAAAGCAATAGAAACAGTTTATTTTGATGTTTTGTGTAACATTTAATCGCGTGTAAAAGAATCAACAGAGAAACTGACAGTATCCTAAGCGGGTGTTACTCATTCTTCCTTATCAACATTCGCTCTAGAAAACACTATCACAAATACGTTTCTTATTTTCTTACCTTGTTTTTTTTTTTTTTTTTTTTTTTTAAAATATTCATTTTTCTGTAAAACTTAATTAAAAAAAAAATGGAAATAACACCCCGAGGAAAAACATGTCGATCAAAAATGATGACTTCCGCTATTAAGAACAACAAGAAATGCAAACATGCTTCAAATTTACTTATCGTGTTTTAATGAAAATTTACAACTAAAAAAACAACAACCAATTAAAACTGAGGCAGATACAAAAAAACGGACGAACGAAACAGACTTTTTCGAATTTTAAGCACCGATATCTGCGAATGAGTTTGTCTCATCAAATATATTTGGGGAAGTTTTTTTAAGAGTATTTAGTAAGCTTCCCATTCACAACGATTTCCTAACAGTTTTCGAGATATTTAAGAAAATATAAGAATACCTCAAAACAGTTTTTGGGCTATAAAACAAAATTCACGATTAGTTGTGGTGAAGTAATCACAACCCAAGTACCTAATAATTCTCATGTTTTTTTTAAATGCATAATTTATTCATTGACATTGAAAAATAACACAATTACATATTACCTAATGCAAATTTAATCAGAATGTGCAGATATTAATACTTATTACAGAATTATAAATCACCACACAAAGGAATGAGCTTAAGGGTTGACACGCCATTATTAAAAAAAAAAATATTGAAAACAATATTCTTTACCAATAAGAATACGTGTTCTTATTATTTATTAAGCACCTTAATTAAAAACAAAATTACCTATAAGAACTTACGTATTTAGTATAAATGAAAATAGTCTCTTCTTTCAAAAAACTTGTGTTTTTTTTTATTATGAGCCCCAAGCCGTGAAGCAGAACACTATTTAGCTCTGATGTGAAAATGACTACTTTAACTTCTCCTGAACATCCTTCACCTGACAGCAACTACGTACTTCGTATACTATAACAGGAAGTCAAAGGCAGAGGTATAGCTGTGTATAAGTCAGCTGGAAGTGGCCGTTTCAATGCTATCTTGATAGGGGACAACGCTGCGGACATAACAACGGTAGTCAGTGCCATCCTTGGCTAGAAGACTGAGGTCATACTTTGTTAAAGATCTTCTTCCTATTTTCATTCGATGAATGGCATTTACTGCCAATCTCGAAAAGTGAATTGTCAAGAGTGTCCCTTATCTCCCCGACAAGCTTTTATTTATTATTATTTTTGGTCATTGTTATTATTGTTATCACAATACGGAAATTACGGATCGTTAGATATCGAGGGTTATAAAAAATACTCAAAGCACAGGCGTTCACAGATAAGCCAAATTAGCAACCACGTAGACATTACTCAAAGGATAGACGTCTAGAAAACCCAAATTATGAACAACAATCTAACATAGAAACAAATGAGGCAACTTACGACCATTTAACGCAATATTATACAAACGTACTGCAAATCCAATGAATGGCAACGCTAACTACAATAACCTTCGACCCTTTAAACAAAAAGTTTTATCAATGTCCCGGAAACGGCTGTAAGATGTCAAAAGTTATGAATTTATGTTTTTAAGAATATTTTATGAACCAGTTAGTTCTCTACAATCAACATTTTTGTCTACCACGCACTATGTCAAAGAAGTGAGAAGTATTCTAACTGTAATCTGTGAGCAAACGCAGAAAATATTTGCACAGCGCTGTAAGCGGCCAGCCCTTCTACTATTTGACTAGGCAATTTTATTAAGTGAATTAAGTAGCAAACATTTTTTAAAAAGTCGATAAACTGACAATTTATGGTTCCAGATTCTCCACTCCCGTTACTTACGAGGCTTAAAAAAAAGCTTAAAACTCACAATTTTTCTTATAATTAGTACCTTTTTACCCCCCCCCCCCCCCCCCCCCCGCCTCCTACCAACATCTGTCCCGGTTTCACTCACCAAAAATATGGCAAGCTTAGCTATAGGTGATTTGCGAGATTAGAATTTAGTATGTTTTGTGTGGTAGGCCTGAGCGAAATGGATTATTACTAATTTTTTTCTTATACTGGACATAAACTCCGGTTGGCTGCACTGTTCTGGTGGCTGCACTGGTTTCATCACATTCTACTGAGCAAGAAGGGGGGGATTAAGTGAAAGGTGACCTTGAATTGTAGCGTGGCTTTAAGGTCGAGGCGTGTGGCAGCGACCCGTCCTTTCGTATACCTGAATATCAAAGGAATCTGTATCAAAGAGCGATTTATCAAAGGCATATTCCACCACGGTTGGTTTATCAAAGCATTCAGCGCTAAAGGCTCATATCTTTAATATTTGAAAATATCTAAGCAATATATCGTGGATAAATGTCCTTTTATAAAGAATAATAAAAAACACACACACACATATATATGTGTATATATATATATATATATAGAATATATATATATATATATATATATATATATATATATATATATATATAGTATATATATTTACATTTACTTACGGTAAGATTAGCTCAATGGTAGAGCACTCGACTAATGTTCTGAAAGACCTAAGTTTAAAACTTGGTTGCGCACTAATGATTTCTACTTCTAGTGTCGTCATTCGAAGTTTGGATTCGCATTCCATATATATATATGTATATATATATATATATATATATATATATATATATATATATATATTACTCACGTTGTTGACAGCCAGCAGTTAGTTAGTTAACCACCAGAATTTATCCTTCGCAGAAATTGGTAAGAAAAAAAATCGATCTTCTGTTTTTGCCATAGGGGTCGGTAAAAAAAAAATAGTCTCCCAAGTAAACTTTATATCGGTATTTTGACATTAGAAATCGAATGTAGCCAAAGAGATTTTTTAAATTAACAATATTGGCCCTAAATTAAAATTTTGGGTTGCTTTTGAAAACCACAAACCGATATCATTAACCGCTTTCGAGAAAAGTATGAAAACTAGATGTTTTTGTTTCGGATACTCGAAAATGTCTCATTGACGTTTTTTCACATGTCCTATATTTTTAAATAATAAAATATATAAATTTTAGTTTCGTTTAGGTTAGAGGAGAGGTGAAAAAAAAAAAAAGCAATTTTAGACTTTTCTATATTTTGTTACATACTTATACTGTAGGGTGATACATACTGGCTAATGTAAGGTGATAAATCGTAAACCGTTTAAGTTTTTTTCGAAATAGTTTCAGGCCTGAATTTTAATTGGACCACTTTATTAGGAAAACATTTCTTGAAGTCTATTTTAAGCCTTTAAAATCTATCTGGTATGATTTTAATTAAGCATTATATGGAAAAAGCTCGTTAGCTCGTTTTTAACTTCGTCCATAGGAAAATGAAACCCAATTTTGACACCAACCCGTTGACGCAAAGCGGAAGTGGCGATTATTTTATTTTATTTTGAGCTTCGCAATTTTAGTGATGAGCTCATGACGAAGGAAGTGTTTTCAGTCTAGTAAAAAAAAACCAAAAAACCAAACAAATAAAAAAAAAAAAAGAACACTAATAACTAAATTAAGAAAAAAGTAAAATGAAGAAAAAAAAAAAACAAAAAAAAAAACAGATAAAATTTTTTATTTTATCTGTTAAAACAAAAGTAGCAAGAATTACATAAACTAATTTGAGTATTTAATTACTCGAGTAAATGCTTAAAAGTGGCGATTAGAAAATGTCTCATTTCTGAACTCATAGATGGGTGTTGTTGTTTTACTTATCTTTTTTTTTTTTTTTTTTTTTTTTTTTTTTTTTTTTTTTTTTTTTTTTTTTTTTTTTTTTTTTTTCATTTAAGCGCCTAAAACTCGTGTATCTTTGAGATGTGATTGAATTGCATATTGAAATATATGTTGTGTCGTAATTATTTTTGTAAGCCAAAACATAGCATACTTGCAAAAGTCCTTCCGGTTCCCAATGTAAATACGAAAAGGAATCTTCTATCCATCCTAGACTTTCTAAAAAGATTTTTCGCAAAAAATTATGTTATAGTTTCAACTGAGTATAGTCTCTCTTTTTGGATTAATAAGAAAAAAGACCGACTCGCATGAACTGCGTCATCTTAGCGCGGTTCCGTTCTTATCTCTAGTGTTTATGAAGGCATAGAATAGAAAAAGTTATTACTTTGTTTAGATCAATAGCGAAACAGCTATCGAAATGAAATCTCAAACAAACCAGTCTTGAAATGTCTTTGTTGATTTACAATCATACCTGTATGGGTCAGCTATCCCATAAGTCGGGCAGAAAGGCCTCCGCTCAGAGGCATTTGGAAAGCCTTGGGATCTCTCTCTTTAAACGCTACATTTCTAACAATAAATTGATCTTCTTATTTTACTTAATCTGTTTTATTGTCAAATACATTATCTGACTATAAGCAATTTAAAAATAACAAGGAATAAAAAAGACAAAAAGAACAGTTCGAATAAGCGAAATCAATTACTTTAAAGTTTTGAGCACTTATTTCTCCGATTGACATCGCTTATTCAAAACTTTCTTTAGAACCTTTCTTGTAGACCATTTAGTAAGCTTTCGAATGGTAACCTTTCGCTTCCCAAGATTTTCAACCGTTTTCGAGATATTAAGAAATTATACGAAGTTCCCAAAACTTTTCATTATTTCTGACAACAGAAAATTGGTCTCATTTTACCTATCCTGTTTTACACACACATACATTTTCCTTAAAAATACAACATAAGAAATTAAAAAAATAAAAAGCAATAAAAAACCAAGGGAAAGAGACAAAAATTACAAAAAGAACGACAAAAACCCGTTCATAAGAACAAAACAGACGTATTTGAAGTTTTAAGCATTTATTTCTCCGATTGACATAACCTAATCAAAAATAGTTTTAGAATCATTTTTGTAGAGAATTTAGTAAGCTTTCGAATAGTTTCAATCCACTTACCACGATTTCCCAACCGTGTTCGAGATATTAATGAAAGTATACGAAGTTTCCAAAACTTTTCATATCTGTTCATAAAATATTTTATTCTAACCCTTCCTTAACCCCAAACGTAACATAACTTTCAACATATTAGTTTTAATGAAAGTAGAACATGCAGGTAATGTTTCAACTGAATCCCGTTATTCTAAGTACCCAAACCAAAAACGGTATTCAAAAACTATTTTTCCAATTTTCTCGACAACGGTTAAAGCTATCGCCTTGAAAATGGTTTCATTCGTTTTTCTAGCCCAAGAAGCCTATAAAACGAGTACTTAAAAGCTTATGAACTCAAAAACGTAAGCGTTACGATTTTTTCTGCGCGAATTTCGCCCCAAACGCCATCTTCCAGTGGGCGGATTTTGCTGGTTAACGAACTTGACCTTTCAAATTGGACGACAGATTTTTGTACCAAATTTCATCAAAATCGGACCATTCGTCTTCTATTTAGAGAGCGAACAGACAAATATATATATATATATATATATATATATATATATATATATATATATATATAAATAAATATATACATATATATATATATATATATACAAATTTGAACCACCGTTATTTTCGGTTTCTAGGGGTTCTGAAACGCAAAATTTTCTAGTCGGCACTTCCGGATTGTTTCATTGTATCAACCTTATAAGCGGGGTTCCTCCCTATGGGGGAGGGAGGAACCGCGCTAAAAGACCGACTCGCATGATCTACGTCATCATAGCGCTTTTGCGTTCATATCACTAGTGTCATTTTTAAAGCTTATAGTAGAAACAGATAATGCTTCTTCTTAATCATAATAAAAAAGGAAAGAGAAGCAAGATCTTAGGCGCTACGGCAGGAAACTCGCAATATCCTAAGAAAATTATATTTGGAAGTCTAGTAACGCCGAAACGTAAGCGTTACGATTTTAGTCGCAAGACTCTCGCCTAAAAAACCATGTTCCGGTGGGCGTATTCTGCCGGTTAACGAACTAAATCTTCAAAGGGTTTGTCTAAGAAAGCGACGATAGTCCTACAAATAAAACCCTGGTATGATTCCGTGTTATTCTATTGTATTTTCACAGAAATTGTTTGTGTATTTATCTTCTGCATTATCTTTTCACAAATAAACGAGAAATAATGCAATAATAGCGAGAAGGAAGGGAAGTAGAATTTGTCCCTTTGGTAGTTATTGTTATATAACGGTACTTTTCAGTTTTTACGCTTTCCTGCCGTTGGAGTTCCATCCACTCGACAACTTTCATTTTCCTAGTTTCAAGGGGATACTTGAGCTGTGACTGTCTTCCTTGTCAAATGAAAATCCACCTTCGGACCACTAAAGCGGTGGAAAGTTCATAATAAGACTCTAATATCTTATTTTGCTGATCTTAATAAATAATAGGATTTTTTTTTTAAAGTACATTAGTTAAGTTGCTCACAAATGTGAATAATAATATACCTATGCAGAAATAAAACCTTTGGAAGGAGCCAATCAATATTGGGACTTCCTACTTTGAAATACTTTTTTGTTCTTTAGCCAGTTAACTGATTACGAGGCCAATGTCTCTTAAGCCTTCTAGGCATTTTTTTGGGTGGGTTTGGGAGGAAAGTGTTTGAGCTCTGGGACAGGAAGACAATTTGTAGTGAAAGGTTAGGAAACGGGATTTTGCCAGTTTTTGAACGAAAGGGATGTTGAGGTCATTATGAAGAGTTTTATTGGAAACGTAGAAAGGAACATTGACTATTTTTCGCCGGAATTTGGATTCAAATGCCTGTATTCTCTGTATGTTAGAAGTTTTAGTTGTTCCCCAGAGTTCGAGTCCTTAAGTCCAAACAGTTCGGATAATTGTCTACACAATGAGTTTTGATGAAGGTCCTAGTAGTCTTCGTAAGAGTCCATATCTCCTGTTCAGTTCCTGTCTTTTCAGTGGGGTGTGTGGTTGCCAAGTGTGTCTACTGTTTAGTAATAATCCCAGGTAGCGCACCTCGTTTTATGTGGGGAGTTCGTGGCTAAATATTATGACTGGAGAGAAGGCTTTCTTATTGAGGTTTATTGGGATTTTCCAGCATTTCTGAGAAAAAGTCCACTACGCAGGAGCGGCATAACTAATCACATTCATCAGCCAGGTCAGTATTGTAATCCGCATTTCTGAAGCCTTTGCATAAAATAAACTATATTAATACAAAATAAACCTGAAAAGTTCTGCTCCTTTATATTTGCAACACAGAGCTGAGCCAATTATTAATTTTTTATCTAGCTGAAGATAGATATAGTCAGGCTTCGGTCATTTGGTATCTTAATAAAACTTTATTTTTGATAAGAAAATTCGTTTTTGTTTTTTTGCCGACGATTTATATCTATCTTCGCAATCTCACCGCTCAACGATCTCCTGAAAGTGAACTTTTTATTTAATTTTATTCTGGCGTAAACCCCAACTTCTAATGGACTGATCTTTTATTTTCGTTTACAACACAATGTTTTTCTGGACTAAACGCAACAGTTTGTGTCTAGAGTAAACCCATCTTCAGATGGGGCTTACCTTTGAGCCCCATCCCTACCCATGGTGAAGCAGGACATTTTTTCGGCACCCATTCGTGATGATACTTTTATACCAACGGTATAAATCCTTTGTAATGATGCAATCTACTAAAAGAAGTTCTTGAAGAGCCAAATCGATGCGTGACAGTGTCTAAATAAGGATTGGGTTGAAAACGTAGGAACCCTTTAATGTATTGAAGGCTATTTTGAACTCTTCTCCTTGGAAGGCATCCTTGTTGATCGTACATTCTTTGGCCCCATGGGTGTATATAGGGGGGGGGGCTGAGGGGGCTGCAGCTCCCTGAAATTGGTAAAAATTTATCATAAAAACCTTAAAAATAGATTAAATAAGATCACTTAGTTCAGACAAAATAGTTTTTATTGGGTTTAATAGCGTTTTAATTGGCTAACTATTCCAAGTTCTAGATTGTTATATTCCATACCCCCCAAATGTTCTCAGCCTCCTCCCGAAATTTTCCCAGCCCCTCCCAAAATTATTTTCTATATACGCCCATGTCCAATAGGGTGGCCCTTAGCTATAGGGGCATTTTTTGAAAGTCTAAATGTTGCTGCTCCCACCCCCCAATTCTGTTCCAATCAACAAAAAAACAAGCTGTGCAATTTCAGGGCAATTGGACAACTACTAGGCGACCCGCAAATGGTTTGAAATTGGAACATAGTATACGCAGCGATTAATTCCGTTAAAAAGGGATATACTGTTCTATCTCGATCATTTTCTCCAAAGAAATTTACGTAGTTACAACAAGGCGACCGGAGAAATTGTTGAAAATCATTTTCAATCAAAAGTCGATTCTAAAAAGTTTTTGAATAAAATGTAAAAATTAAAAAAAAAAATATGAGAATATTACTAATCCACACTAGGGTGGCCCTTAGCTAAAGTGTTTTTTAGTCAAAATTTTGCTGGTCCCACCCCCCCCCAATTCTGTTCCAATTAACAAAAAAACAAGCTGTGCAAAATTTCAGGGCAATTGGACAACTACTAGGCGACCCGCAAATGGTTTGAAATTGGAACATAGTATACGCAGCGATTAATTCCGTTAAAAAAGGGATATACTGTTCTAACTCAATCCGTTACTTTCTACTGAAATTTATTTAAAAGCATCCAGTCTACCCAAGAAATTGTTTACAATCATTCTGAATCATATATGTCAAAATTGAAATCTAAAAATTGCAGAGATAACATGAAAACCTTAAAAAATATAAGGTTTTTAATAATGCACACAACTTATATAAGACAACCGCATTTTTATTTGAAACAAATATTTCTATAGAAACAAGGTATAATGTGAACAATAAAAAAATACAAATATTGAACATTATGTTTTCCTAAGGGTGGATTTAGTAGCAGCCGGGTATTTTTCCCGGTCACCGGCAACGACCTGCAAACAATATGAAAAAATCGATTTGTTTGAAGGAAGAAAAATCATTTTGGTGGAGAATGTACCTCTAACGTTGATTGTTTTCTTCTTCAGCATTGTCTGCTTCCAGCATAACTTGAGCTATAATTGCCTTAACCGCCTTAAGTTTCATCAACCGCCACGGTTTCGGGAACTAAGCACGAGAGATGATTGGAAAAAACTTTTTTGCAGCAGTCTTAATAATTTATGGATCAATATCCTGATAATGTATTAATTGATAAATGAATAGAAAGTCATGATATTGTGCTTTAATTGGGTCTGATGATAGAAACCAGGCTCGAACGTACACACACGCCAGAAAAATGCATGCCCTTTTTATAGAATTTTTCTCGCTATGAGATTACTAAAATTGATTTTGGAACAGGTACATTTTGAATGGATAAATCGCCTTTGCCATCCACCTAGTATGACTTACAGCTCCCGGCACATGAAACGATACACTCCTTTCTTACCGTGCAAACGTGTGCGTTTTCAGGTATCAGGAACAGACTTGATTGTTTATCTTTTTATCCAACATTAACAAGAACACGACTAATTTCATTTCCATTACTAGTGCTTACCTGCTCAAAAGTGATTAAAAAATAAAATAACTTAAAAAAAATTATCTGAAAAAATTACTTTCGGACGAAAATGTCAATATTCCAAGGTCATTGCGGGTCGGCTTGGGGTTGTTCGATTTAGTTAAAATTTTGTACAGATCGTTATTTTATTGATTGGAATAAGATAGGGGGGGGGTGGGAGGTAAACTTTTAGAAATTTGAAAAATAAGGGCCACCCTAATGTCCAATCATGCGATTTTTAATGAAAACCCAGAAGAAAACTATTAGTGATGGATGTCATTCATTTTATAGTTGATCGATTTGTTTTTAAAGACGAAAAAGTGTGTTCATTCTATTTGCATATTTTATTTTACCATCAGCACATAAGGATATTATCGAGAACGCTTCATCAGAAATAGAGGCGTAATTATGTGCAAATTGGCTCTCTCCTGATATTATATAAGAATGTACGTGCTGCTTTGAGTTGAATTGTTGCATCAAGAGGTTTTTTTCCTGATCGTGTATTGGTTGCCTACGATAAATTAATTCCAATCTTTCCTTAGGATTAGAAGGTGATGAATCTAGTAGCAATGATTTATTTAATGAAATGCTAATTTTCTTTCGACCAATTTTAAAATTGCCTTTAATGAATGAGGAAGTTGTTAGAAATAGTAGAGCTGGCGTACCATCTAGAACACGGACGGTTGCCACACGGTTGCTGGGCAGAAGATTGCTTCAATACTGGCCAATGCGACTAAATATTTAAAAACAAAATGTGCTGGTCGGAAGCCGGGTAATTTGTGTAAATATTGGTAAAAGGAAGGGTCATTTGCACCAAAAGCCACTGTTAAAACGTTTTGCGTATGCCATTTATTTTTCTGGCTGATTTTGAGGCTTTTGGAATGGAAAACGTTCGACTCGCAGCAGCTGCTTCATCTTAGCGTGTTTTCATATAATCCTTATACCTGTAATAATTTGAAAAACATTCATAATAAATGTTAAAAAAATCATAATATGTATAGGTTTTGTTCCAAATGTTCCTCCTATTTCTGCTGGAAACTATATATTCTATTCATAAATTTATTTTGAAATACAGTGATTTGGTAGGCTGATTCTACTCTGCCCGAAAACGAGCATATGCTTTCGTTTTAGCCAATATATTTTTCTGCTAAATTTCATCAAAATCGGCCCATTTTTGTAAACGGTTGAGTGCAAAGAGAAAAACATATTTATTCCTTTCTTCTCCCTAGTGTCATTTGAATGCAAAACTTATGATTCGTTTTGTGAAACATTTAAACACATACTCCAATGAAACCTAAAAAAAGGTAAGATTTTAGGCGCCATAATGCACAGGAAACTGACAGTATCAGAGAAGCGAAATTGAATCACTCCACCTTATCAACTTCAGCTCTGAGAA
Organism: Gonocerus acuteangulatus; assembly: GCA_946811695.1. NCBI lineage: Eukaryota > Metazoa > Arthropoda > Insecta > Hemiptera > Coreidae > Gonocerus > Gonocerus acuteangulatus. Next base: position 50,480,940 of record OX328127.1, read on the forward strand.
CAAGAATACAAATATGTATCTCATTTACATAAAAAATAAACATAAAAAACAACAACAGATAAACATAGGCAAAAAACGTTCAAAAGAACAAAACCGACACTGTTGAATTTAAAGCACTGACTTATCTGAATGAGATCGCTCCATCAAAAATTTCACCAGTTTTTTTTTATTTAAGAAATTTATTAAGCTTTTGAATAAATTCGTAATCTAATGTAAAGCTTACATTTACCAGAAGTTTCTAACCAGTTTCGAGATATTTAAGAAAACAAAATAACTAGTTTTTTCCACTATTCTCGAATATTTTTTCTTGAAAATAGTTTCATATGATTTTCCACGTCAAATTACTTATAGATGTACCGAAAGCCTTTAAGCGGAAAACCTTAGTCGCTACGATATGTTTGCGCACATTTTGCCGAATGACCGGTGTACCGGTAGGAGCATTCCCCTGGTTAAGGGAAATTTGTTGAGTCTAAGTATTATCGTACCAAATCTCGTCAAAATTACTACTTTTGAATTTGAACCACCGATATTTTCGTGACCTTTGGAGTCTGAAACGTGGACATTTCTAAGGGCTCCTCCGGATTGCGTCCTAAAGTCGACACCATAAGCAGGTTTCGTCCCTATGGATGGAGGCAGGAAACTCACTGAAGTATCGTGGTAAAAATCGTGTAAGATGACTTATAACAAGATTTATACGTTTATTTGTTTTAACCTGCCGATTTAATTCTTTAGTATCTTGATAATTAATCAAAATATTTTAGTGTTGTAACTTGAATTTGATATTCAATTATTCTTTGGTAAGAATTTTTATATTCTCATTGACCTTTGTAAAATGAATTACGGATATAATTAATTTACAGTTTTCTTTTTACTGATCATTACATCCTTCATTAGAGTCTCTTATTTTCTTCCTTATTATGCAATTTTCTTGCTACTTTAGTGCGTTATGACCTTTCTCAGTTGGTTTTAGTATCTCCTTAAAAGGAAAATAAAGTCATTTTAAGTGCAGTGTTTTCATAATAGAATTAAAATATATCTATAGTTTTCAGAATATCTCAAATTTCCAGTCTGTTTATCGCCAATTCTGATAATTAGAGTTAACTTAATAATAAGTTTTAAGTGTTACGTGAAATCGCAACCACTTCGTTATACATAATTTTGCTAAACACCGGCCATTATAAGATTGGGAAAATTACAAGAATTAGCCCAATTATTATTCATTTGAAGTTAATTAGGTTTATTTATGTAACACTCTAAGTGGCCTGCTAATATTTACTAAGCATCGGAAATGAAAGTAGCAGCTTACGTGATTACCTTGAAACCTCTTGAAATTCGCGGATTGGTTATACAAATATATTTATTCGTTTACCAAAATCAGCTTTCGCTTAGGCGTGAGAATATAGTATGTATATATATATATATATATATATATAATGTGTGTGTGTGTGTTTATATCAGGATTTTGGGCATCTAATAGGTCCAACGAAAGTATGAATACATGTTTCAAAACTTCTTTTATGAGTGCAACCTTCCAAAATATCTGAAAGGAAATGTGATCTGTGACCATGATTTAGTTGGAAAGTGCTGAACTTCTGCCCTTTTCCTTGCGGGATTTGCAGTAGATTTAACAGCTTACTTGAAGGCGATAGTGGTTAGCCAACTTTCATCTGCTGGGGCTATCCTTCTTCTACCTAAAAATATCACACCTGCAATCTCGATGGACACATTTTTCGCTATAAAAACCTTTTCTCGGTGGCTGCGTGGTTACTTAGGTCTTCTGGAGTCTTACTGGTGTCATACATAATGTCATTTTGTACTGTAAAATGTAGTTTTATTAAACTATTATGGCCGAACACTGACTATCTTTATTTTGCCCATATTTTAAATTAATTTCAAAACGTGCCTTAGGCTCTTTTTCTCCTTTTTTTGTGACTATTGTACCAAATCTTTCACTTCTGGCAGTTGATAACCTCGCAGATATGCTCTACTAAAGGAAATATATCATATAATATCATTTACCCAACTTAAATTGTTTAAGAAGAAAACAAATACTCAGTCGCACTTTTTTCATACTAACATTATGTATTGTTTTGCTGAACAGAAAACCAATTATTGTGGTATCTGTTCCTAGATTTAAATGGAAATTATTTAATATTCTTTAAATAGCCAGAAACTTCAATTCAATGATATAGGGAGGTCTTTGGGAGCTGAGGAAGTGTTGGCGACAATAAGGAGAGAAGGGTCAATTAAGTGTGATTTGTTTGAGTCTCTAGGGATTCCGAGGATAAAACTGATTATGCATTTCATAAGGCCTTTGTGTCTGCCCCCTAAATCGCAAGAGTCTACAGTACTACATATAACCTTAGTCAAACGGGAGGAGCTAGCGAGAGGTTACAAGGAGTTGACGGGTTGTCTTTGACAGGAGAAATGTGTCGGAAAGCCAAACTTAAATGGTAGGCGTTGCTTGTTGCAATGGGAAAGCGAAGTACGCCTTCGAACGTGAAAGTTCAGCCAATGTGTTTGTTCAATGAAGGACACTTTAAGGCAGGGCGTCTTGAATACTTGATAGTTCCGGTTGGTCATTGAAAGGAATTGCTCGAATATTTCTTCTAGAAGGCTCTGGTTCTGTTTTGCTGCTTCTTCTTTCTTTTAGAAGAGGAAAGATTGTATTTTATTTACCTATTTGCTTTTGAGCTTCGCAACTTGGACGAAAAGGTATGCATGGGATGTGCAGAATAAACAATAAACTCCCACATCGTAGGGTTACTTCGATGTGGAAATATATAAAACAGGTATGAATCTGAAGGCGTTAAAAGTATTTGAGCCGTCTATTCATCAAAAAACGAAAAATTGTCAGTAATTATACTAACCAAACTGACAGAAATTCATACTATTGTGGTTAGTTGGCTAGTGGAGGCTCATCATAGTAACTAGGGCTCATCAAACACCTCTACTTTAAATTTCCTTTATTTGACAAACTGTTTTCGAGATGACAATAGTATGAATTTCTGCAAATTTGGTGAATATAATTAATTTATTAATTATTATATCCCTAGGTCCACCCACCCTTTATTTAATTTAATGTGTACCTGCAAAGGAGAAACTTAAGGGGCTGATGCACAGTGTTGAATATATAATATAAAGAAGAAAAGAAATATTTTTCCTTATACCTGTGAAATAGAACCCAGAAAAGCAAGAACGGTGATTCTTGTTACTACGCAGAGTAATAAGGTGTTTGCATAATTATACCTTTTTAATTGCGAGGTCATTATTGCTTGAAAATAAATTAAAATACATTGGTCTTTCAAATAGAACAGGAATTCATTTACACAAATAATATCTGAGGGAATATAGATTTGGGGGGTCAGTGCACTCCTGGGTGATGTTGCTGTCATGCCAGCACACCCAGCTCAAATTTCGCTCTAAGATAAAGTACTAAATAAAAAAATCTGTCCCATAACATGACAATAGTACCCTGAGTGCACATTATTATGATACTGTAGAGGTCACTGATTCTCGACAATACGGCACACTAGGGAAATAGTGTGGTCAGTACTATACTCCTGCCGCCTGGTTTATCATTTGCAGGTACTACCCATTATAGGTTCGCCGACTCCGACCCTCGGACGACGACAATAGAAGATCAAATCTTCAGAGCACGCCCGAGTATCGAACTCAGAACAGGAATTTAATACTCTATCAATGTGACAAACTATCACCCTTAAAAAGTCCTAACCAATTTACAGCATTCAGTTTAACCTACACGAAGAAAGTAGAGGTCGTCATCCTTTCTTATTCATATATATATATATATATATATATATATATATATATATATTCTTTTTTTTTTTTTTTTTTTTTTTTTTTTTTTTTTTTTTTTACGAAAATACATAAACTGGGGACCTTCACCTGTTATCAGCACATTTGTATTTATCCACTTACATACATCAAGCACTCTCACGTCTCTATGTCTGTTTATTATGGTTATTATTGATAGTTCAGTCGTTGATAGTTGGATTGATGGAGATATATGACGTTTCTCGAAACCTTGCTCATGGTTAGAAGCTTAAAGGACTATTAATGTATTTTATTAACCTGAATAATGCGTAACAGGCTCTCTTCTAGTGACAAGTGTCAAATATTAGTATTCTCTTTTAAACTTCGTCGCTGGATGATTTCATCTCCTCCAACATTCCAGCGGTGCGGAGTTTTTAAACCACAAATTTTCTCCGGCATAACAGCCTGCTTCCTCGAGTGTTTCATGATGTTCGATTGTTAGCTGAATGCGAAATGTCCCACATATTTGTTGGAACACTTTGCTTCCAGCAAACGAACAGGCAACATGTACCACCCGACAAAGCAGCAGGCTGTAATGACGAGGAAGCTAGTTAAAACCCCGCACCGCTGGTGATAATCGCCGGAAAGAAGTAGGAGAAAAATTTGTATATGCCTCAAGTAAAAGTGAATAGGAATAGATTCTATTTACTAAGCGACAAGTAAGCTCCGTTCTACTACGCAGTTCTCCCTTGACACTTCGTGTAAACAGCCCAAGAAGCGTTAACTTGTGGGGAGTTAGTTACTGAATGCCCACAACATGTGAACGAGAATTTGTTACTTGTCACAAAGACAGCTTAGTGATGAACAAGCACTATGACAAGTTGTAGGCTCGTTTAAACCAGTCATAAGGCAAATTAAGAAATATCTTAGTTGGTTAGTTAAATTTGATGAATATGTCAATGTATTTGAGATTATATCAAAGGTTTTGACCTATTCCTTACACAAACATCTTTGTACTCATTTTTCTTATTAGTCTGCGATAAAAGACTAGATTAGTGCCAGAAAAACATCCATGCATTAAAACTTTATCATAGAAGCAATAATGATAATATTTCTGTCATAATTATTTTTTCTTTTACTATTATATTCTAATTTTATTTGTTTATTATCTACTGTTTTTGTTTCATCGGGTGTAACATGTTTCGTAAACCAATATTATTTTATGTATTCACTTTTAGCGAGTTTCATCCCTGTCTCCATAGGGAGGAATCTCGCTTATGAGGTCGAATAGATGACCCAATCCGAAGGTGCCGATAGAATAAGTCCACGATTCCAACCACATACTTCACTAATAATTATTGTTTGCTCGTGCTCTACGTTCCCCAAATATGATCCGATTTTGATGTATTTTGGTACGAATATACTTTCTCTCAAACCAAATGTCAAGTTCAATAACGAACAGAATCGGCCTACGAGAACACTGTATGTTCGGCGAAATTCGATTTAAATATCAAAACACAAAATTATCAGTTTCAATTCCAAGCTTCCTTATGACCCTAGGGATAAGAACGGAAACCCGGATAAATCGTTTATCGTTGGGAACGGGTTAAAAAATGTGAAACGCCTTACATTTATGTAGACACTTTATTCGAATTGCTGTAAACCTTTCCTTGACGCATCGGGTGTTAATGACATCTTACATCCGAACCCTGGTCAATGATCTGCTTAATTGAAGATCTTCTTCTTCTTCTATGAAGAACATCATAATGAAGATATTTTATCATTAGGGCTTTTCATCAGCAGCCATCTCCTCATACTATTCTTGATACATTGATTAAAAACTCCTCAATTGCTGCGATTAATTATGAAATATATTGACAGCTTCGTGTTCTTATATATATGTATTTAACCATTAAGTTCTATTGTGCCCTAGTTTATGCCGTCAAAAATGTATTTAAGGTAGATTCGAGGTCAGTATAGTATGAAGCATTTATTCTATTTGTATTGATAAGTCTACCGAAATATTATTTAATTTCTTATCCAGAATAAATTACCTTGGTGAAATAAAGTCTATTATTTAGGAACCTTAGGACGTCGAAATGATTTAAGCCTATTTGGTAGGTGTTAGCCTTCCCACTTCATGTTGAATAATATGCTACAGTATACGTGACAGGGCTGTATAACTTTTCATTTATCTCATGGAGAACAACTTCTCACAGATTTTAAACTGAAGAAACACTACTGATCTAAGTTGGCCAAGGAGGACTCGGTTTACTGCATATTTAATTTGGCAGTGGAGTGAATGTGACATAAATAATCTCAGGATAGGCTAAATTGGTATATATGCAAAAAAGTATAGAAATTATCTGTTATTAGAATTTACCGGTGTTTTGAGGGATTATGCTGTTAATTCCAGCATTTATTTTCTTTTAAATTTGATAGTTTCCATTCGTCTCGCTTGTCCTAGATGTAATAGATCTGCTATTATCAGACTGCATACCAATTATCCTGTAGGTGGACAATATGTCCGTTGGCTAAATACGAAGTTGTTTGGACTAGGCAAAAGGTCATTTCAGAGTTACTCAGGGTCTCCGGAAAGTGTGTTGGAATACGTTTTCATTCTATCAGTTCCGTTATGGCTACTAGAGACCAGGGAGCAGATACTGTAAAGGTATCTGATTCTTGATCATGCACACTAGGGAGATAATGTGGTCAGTGCTATGGTCCGGCCGCCTGAGGTTCTCCTTTGCAGGTACCTATAAATAAATAAATTAAAGGCTTGGAGGGCCTAGGGACAGATTGGGAGGGATAATCCTAAGGGGGACCTAAGAACGAGGTCTATAAAATCTTTAGTGCCTTCAAGTTTCGAACTCAGGTCCTTTGGCATATTTGTCGAGTGCTTTACCACTGAGCTAACCTCGCCCCCGTGTTTCACGTTTAAATATATTAAATGTACACAAATGCATGCTAGTATTACTATATAGTAGTACTAGCATGCATAGTAGTATATACTACAATGCATTTATAATTTTAATATTTCAGGAGATGCGTAACTAAACCCCTCAAGCAAGGTGACATAAATAGTTTTGCTATTTAATATTCGTGTTGACATGTGTGGACTCCGTGCCCAGAAGTGTCGTGGGCTCGATTAGCGCTGAGTGTGATAGCTCATCAGTGTTGAGCAAAAATCATTCAGAATAATGATCGGAGAGAGGGAGGAAACGCGCTAAAGATCATTCACTTCGAAGTAACCGGATATCCGTGACCGAGATTCATGTGTGCATTGAAGTTCTTACTTCGCTTCTGATATCTTCTGGCGACATATAAACTTGTTTTAGCGCGGTTCCTCCCTCCCCCATAGGGAGGAACCCCGCTTATAAGGTTGATACAATGAAACAATCCGAAAGTGCCGACTAGAAAATTTCGCGTTTCAGAACCCCTAGAGACCGAAAATAACGGTGGTTCAAATTTGTGTATATATATATATATATATATATATTTGTCTGTTCGCTCATTTCTGGCTTCCCTAATGGTCCGATTGCGATGAAATGTGGTACATAAATCCGTCGTCCAATTTGAAAGGTCAAGTTCGTTAACCAGCAAAATCCGCCTACTGGAAGATGGGGTTGGGGCGAAATTCGCGCAAAAAAAAATCGTAACGCTTACGTTTTTGAGTTCATAAGCTTCTAAGTACTCGTTTTATATGATTCCTGGGCTAGGAAAACGAATGAAACCATTTTCAAGGCGATAGCTTTAACCGTTTTCGAGAAAATTGGAAAAATATTTTTTGTATACCGTTTTTGGTTTGGGTACTTAGAATCATGGGATTCAGTTGAAACATTTTCTGCATGTTCTACTTTCATCAAAACTAATATGTTGAAATTTTGGTTACGTTTGGAGTTAAGGAAGGGTTAGAATAAAATATTTTATTAACAGACATAAAAAGTTTTAGTAACTTTGTTTACTTTCCTTAATATCTCGAAAAAGGTTGAGAATCTTGGTAAACGGAAGAATACCATTAGAAAGCTTATTAAATGCTCTAAAAAAAAGGTTCCAATGAAAGTTTTGATTAGGCGATGTCAATCGGAGAAATAAGAGCTTAAAACTTTAAAGTAATTGATTTCGCTTATTCGAACTGTTCTTTTTGTCTGTTTTTTATTCCTTGTTATTTTTTAGCTGCTTATTGTTGGATAATGTATTTGAAAATAAAACAGGTTAAGAAAAATATGAAAAACAATTTAATGTTAGAGATATGGATTTCCAAGATATATAGCTTTTCAACTGCCTAGCGTCCTTCCTAGGGAGGGTTCTTTATCTTTGATTTTGGTATTTAGAATTATGGGATACAGTTGAAACATTTTCTGCATGTTCGAGTTTCATCAACACACAACAGACAAAAAAAGTTTTGGTAACTTTGTATAATTTCGTTAGTATCTCGAAAACCGTTGACAATCTTGTGAAGCGGAAGATTACCATTCGGAAGCTTACTAAATGCTCTACAAAAAAGGTTCTGAAGAAAGTTTTAATTAGGCGATGTCAATCGGAGAAAAAAGTGCTTAAAGCTTTAAATTAATTGATTTCGTTTATTCCAATGGTTCTTTTTGTCTGTTTTATTTCTTGTTATTTTTTAATTGCTTCTAGTTGGATTATGTATTTGACAATAAAACTGGTTAAGTAAAATAACAAAAACAATTTATTATTAGAAATATAGATTTCCAAGATTCCAAGACCTTGTCACTAGCGGGTCCGTTTCCAGTGTAGCCGATCCTTCCAGGTAAGATTGTAAATCATGACCTCTCAAGACTTTACTACTCACAGGAATGGCGTTAGTGACCTTAAGGGTTGACACGCCATTATAATAATTAATTAAAAAAAAAAAGACTGGTGGAACCAAAATAATAACTGCTTCTATTTTAATCTTTCCAAATTAGACTAGGGATATGAACGGAACCGCGCTAAGATGATGCAGTCCTGCGAGACGGACTTTTTTTTACTCTAAAGGAGAGGAGGTTAAAAAATAAAGTTAGAATTTAATTCTTGTCGTAATAGTTCTCTTGCAAAAGAAAATTTTGAATAAGCAAAAACGGCATTGATTTTCACAATGTATTACGAAAGATAACATTAAACAAGGACAACACCGTCGCATTGACTTGGCCTAACGGTTGTCCTTCCTTAACGATTTGTTGGTCAATGAAAATCGGTCACCCAATTCTGCTTCGTAATATTTCACTTTTGTGCTCGCAACAGTTGAATGCCGTTTATAATTTATTCTTAAATGCCAGTTGATCCCTTTCAGGAAAGTGCTGTAGGAGGTTTTCGCTAATGGTTCTAATATGCAAATCCTGCCCTTCCTCCCAAGGAGTGGGCTGAACCCTATTTTATCGACGATTCTGTGAGTGTCAACAAGTGTCTCGGATATATGGTGTTGTTATTAATGACTCAGTGCCATTTTAGCACTCGTAGATAATGAATCGGGGGGCGAGGTTAGCTCAGTGGTAGAGCACTGGACTCATATGCTGGAGGACCTGAGTTCAAATCCCGAGCAAGCACTAAAGATTTTTTCTTCTAGTGTCTTCGTTCATGGGTTGAATTCGGCCTCCCTGACCGTCCCTAGGCCGACCCAGCCTTTAATTAATTTAATAATGGGTACCTTTGTGCTAATGACTCTAGCAGTCGAAGCACAAAGGGGAAAATCAGGCGGCCGGAGCATAGTACTGACCATACTATCTCCCTAGTGTGCCGTATGGTCATGAATCAGATACCTCTACAGTATCTGCCCCTCAGGGCTCTCGTGGCCTGTTAAGGGACTGATTTTTTTTAGATAATGAATCGATTCAAAGACACCATAGTCGTTCCAGTTTGGTGCATAGAATGAACACGTTACGGCAACGACGGGCATTGAATAGAGGAACTTTATCGCCTTGTCGGTCGCTTATCCAAATTTTCAACAGCACACCCTATATTATCGAGGAAATAATCCAAACCCTAGTTTAATATCCATAGACGTCGATGGGCTGTGAATTAACTATTTTCTCGCAGTAGCAGCATAACTAACCATATTCCTCTGAAGGTGGGAAGTGTTGGGCGTATATAAGAGAAGGGCGCAGTCCCTCCCCGAAATTGATAAAACTTTGTCACAAAAACCTTAAAAATAAATTAAATAAGATCACTTGGTTCGGAAAAATATTTTTTTAAAGTGTAATAGCGTTTTTGTTGGCTAATTATTCCAAGTTCTAGATTGTTAGTATTTCATACCACCAAATTGCTCACAGCCCCCCCTCCCAAATTATTTTCTATTTACGCCCATGGAAGTGTACGCTGAATTCCTAAATAGGTAACTATAGTTAACATTTATTTGTGTCAGAAATAATTAAAGTAAACTTTCAATATGAGATATAGCTGTTGTATAGTTATGAAATGGCCAATTTACTTTCCTCTTTTAGGAAGAGGCAAGTCACATTCTGAAAATAGTTAGTACGTACTTAAAGGAAAATAGTTCTTAGCAGCTTAGAAATCGTGCACATTAATATTCAAGGACATGAGTTATTAAACATTTTTATCTCAGAACATTCCTGCATATTTCTAAATGGAATACTCTTGTTCATTTGAAAACGCATTTCAATCAATATGTAGAATCGTATGTCCAAGTGCCTGAAAAAACTCAGATTAGATCCATCTTTTACTAATACAGCGAAAGATAGTGGTCGGTCCTTGTTATCTCATTATCTGATAATGACCGGCAGTTTGTCTCGTCTGTTATATTGAGGCTGTAAAACTCAGGCTGCTGAAGATGCTGAGTTTCCTTGAACGTTTATTTAAATATACCGGTAAGATTTACGTTGAGTTGTTTTATGAATTATGTATACATTCTTATTTTTCATGGATTGGAGTCCATAAAAAGTGGCATGCAACATGATTTTTCAACTACTTTATTAACTTTTACCTTACGTGCATTAGGGCCGTGTATTCGATTCCTACTTGGAGTGGTGGCTTTTCACTCTCGTAAAAATCAGCCCTAACCTTGCTAGAAGAGGATGGTAACCGGTTGATAAAGTAGATAATCTTTATAGCCCACACACATAATTATGTCATGCGTTGTTCATATCTGTGGCAGAAAGCCCCGGAAAGAAATGGATCGAGGTGTTCAAGGCCATTTTATTTCTGTCATTGTTGTTGAACATTTTCTACAGACGTAATTAATTCCCGCAGATCCAGTTTCAATAGTTTGACAGTATTCCAATCAAACTGTTGTCAGGGAAGACTTTGGCCGGGTTTCTTGTTGACTAAGCGAAATGTAATCATTTTTCCCCTACTTACATTTTTATAGTTTTTGTACATTGGTGGCAATCGGTTGCTTTAGTTACATATTAAATCAGAAGTTCTTCTTTAGTCCGGGGACCTCCTCCTAAACAGTACAAAATTTCAAGGTGCATAAAACACTTCATGAAAAGTGCGTTCCAGCTTTCCGGCTATCAGAATCACTATAAGTTCCCAGTAATTAGCGATTTTCTGTATTTAGTTTGATTATGTATAGAAATACACAAAATCATGTATCCATCCAGGTCTTTTGTGGCGGGAAGCTTCCTTTTTTGCTGATCCCTTCATAAACAATAAACAGGAGGATAAACATTTTTTTTTCTTCTTGCTGACCTATTCTAATAATGAGACTGAAAAAAAATATGTATATTTATATATAAAAAAACACGAAATTTGCACTAGATGATAACAAGTTGCCCTTTGCTGGCCTTATCATTTCATTTATAGAATGAGTTTCCTTGCCCCAATTTAAACGTCACTTCTAAGCAGAGGATTCTTTACAGTCCAGGCCACAGAAATTATTTTAGTTTATTCTTTTTTTTGTGTACCATCAAATTCTTCGACCTTAATGCTTATCACTCTTTAGATGAAAGGTTTTTAACACGCCCATTGCAGAAAAAAAAATCAGTTCATTTGAAGCAGGATTTGCATCAGCATCTCTTTATTGAGAGTCCTACACACCATCCACTCTACTATCTTACAGTGTTCTATCACATGACAACATTATCACTAAAAGTTTTGTTGTTTTCACTTAGCAAGTTTGCAAGAGCTCAGTGAACTCGAGAGGTTTCGGACTTGTTAGTTAGTAGTAGTTTAAGGAGCAATTTAATATTTTCACTGAATTTCTTTTCCTACCCGTTGGTCAAAGAAGATTTTTTTTTGTCTTCAATAGTCTTGTCGGTGCGGTGTTATTCATGTACCCGTCGGCTTTATCAGATGTTGCAACTTTTTATGACAAGAAGAAAGGACGTCAACATCTGATATTAAATTTATCACAACACAAGAAATAATAAAACCGTTTTTGGTAATAGATTTTTGGAACGGATTATCTACTGTCTATTCGCAAAAATATTTTTTGCGGATCCCTTCAACTCTCAATATTAATTAGGACCTTGGAAATTTAAGAAATAAATTTAACCGAATTAGTGTAACAAGTATGATGCATAAACATTCGTTAGCTCATTGTAACACTATAAGGCGGGATTAATATAAAGTTTAAAAGTATATTATTTACCATTTCGATTGGATTTACGTTCATGATATGCTATACTGAGAATAACACTATGCACATGTGCTGGGTTCAATTTGCACAAACCACATGCTGCTATTTGTTCATTCTCTTTGCCTCATGTCCTCTGAGCGTTATCTTATTGAAAGTATCTCTTAAAGAGAAATCTGATTATGTAAAAGTCATAATTGTTGATTGTTTAACTTGCAACCTCGCTTGGTTTGTTTTGATAGCTTATGACTAAACAGAAGATCGCAATGTATGTGCTCATTTATCCATCTCTAGTCTAAACATGTTCTTGTTCAAAATACATTTTTTTTAAGTCATTGAATCAGCAGTTTATGATATACTCAAAATAGCTAAATTTTTTAATATTTACTTTCTTGATTGCCTAACTAAGAATTATTATTTATTTATTTGTTGGTGTTCCGCTTTATAGCGATGTACACCTTACATTTTATATAGTTATTAAAAACAATACATATACAAACACACACACACACACACACACACACACACACACACACACACACACACACACACACATATATGTACATGATTTTAAATTAAGTTTATTTACATTATGTTTGCACATCAGTCTTTTTGCATTTGCATCCTAGGAAAATCAGTATGGATCAGGAGGTAGATGAATTATCTGCCTTCGGTGGGATATTCATGTCTCTATAGGACACTATGGTAACGAAACATTAAGCTGCGTTCAAATGAGTTCGTATAATCCATAGTTGTGAAGGTAATGTAGTATGGAGTCAGTGTGTTGGCTATTTTGACTTAACAACTCGCATAAGTTGTAGGGTAAGTTCAGATCACGTCGTCTCATGCATTCTGTGAGTAAGTGTTTTATCGTAAGAGTAGTGTTACATATTTCACATTGCGGCTGTTCTTGTCTCGTCATTAAGTAACTGTGAGTAAGTCGAGAATGACCAATCCTTAAGCGGGTCAAAACCACGTTTTCTCTTCGGCTTACACAGGAACTGGATGGCCATTCTTTTACTGTATGTTTGCTAGAACGGAGTTTATTTTCTGTTAGTTGTGTCCACGAATTTTGCCAGGATAATGTTATAATGTCTCTTGTTCTGTTTGTCCAGTCTTGGTGGGTTAGTCTTGTTATTTCTTCGTTTGTTTGTTCAGTAGCTGTTTTTGCATGAGAGTCAGCCAACGAACTTCTGCCTAAGTCTTGGTGACCTGGTAGCCAGTGGATGGTAACGTGTCTGTTTAGTGTGTGAGCCTGAAATAATATTAGTTGTAATAGTTAAGAATTATTAGTTAAGGCGTTGGCCTCTTGGCCTATCAGACTATTAACGTACTTTCTCTCTTAAGAAGTATATACCAATTGTTACTTCTGGTACAAATGAGCAAACATCTATGACATCCATGACATCTATGTTTCAAATGAGCAAATAATTAGTTTTCTATTTAGTATACTAAGCATAAAATATTACTTCCTTCTTGAAGGGAAAATGTTGGAAGTCATAAGTACTGCATCTCATAAATCATAGTCTGAAAGTCAAAACATTGGCAATCGGGGATAATGACTTGAAGCAGCAAGAAGAATAGCAACCACACATCCTTAGTATTCTAGATACGATTGTGGATACCGTTGCACTGGCCGGAAATATTCTCGGTCAGTGCAATCTTCAAAGGATAAAAAATGCGGCTCGCAGGAATTGCGTTCCATAACTTTGTTATCCCTAGTGTCATTTCTAAAGTTTTGTAATGATTTAGTTAATATTTTGTGAACAATTTAAACACCTGCTCCAATGAGGCCTTTTATTCTCAAAATTCACTTCTGTTCTATTCACGTATTTTTTAGGGGTATTTTATTTATTTATTTTTGTACACAATAAAAACAACCTTGCTCCGCTCACAGCACTACAAGACATAAATAATCCAATGATGCCATGAATTGCAAAAAAGAAAAACATATTTGTGTACTAAATACGATCAAAATCGGGCTATTTTTGTGATATTCGGAGTTAAGTGTTTTGAGCGGTTCTTTGTGTTTGTTTCCTTCGTTTTTTTTATATATTATTGTTATTTACAATTATTCATGTAATTACGTTGTTTTTATAATAACTTGGGAGGCCCGGTGGCCGTGAGTGTTAAGGCGTGAGCACTTAACACTCCGTGGTTTCGATTCCTACTATGGGGTGGTGGCTTTTCTTTAGAAAAAAGAAAAGGCATCAGCTCTATCCTCGCTAGAAAAGGGTGGTAACCTATAGATAACCCGTCCCAAAGTTCTATTTAATAATAATGGACGTTAAAATTTAAATAAATAAATATATAATTACTCTTAACAATAAAATGAATTTATCAGTAAAACAAGACAAGTAAAATGAGAAAGAACTTTGTATTTTTGTTTGTCTTAAGTACTGTATTCCCCAAACCACTCGCAGCGGCTGATTTCGACTCCCCGCTACTATGTATACGAACTAGTTCATATTCTCACGCGATCTGGCCTCGAGGTAACCTTCTAATACAACCCTAACAAAACATTTATTTAATTAATAATTTTAACAACTGGCCACAATTATTGCTTTACATTTATTTTTGGCTCTCAGCTTCACAAACACAGAGACCCTCAAACGTGTCTCGGCTGCGGAAAGTGAACAACAACGTCACGCCTTGCGATAACGCATTTCATGCTACTGCCTTGCGAATACAGGTTGACTAGTTGCAAGAAACTAAAAAATAAAAATACTAACTGTTTCTCTTCTAGACCTTCGAAATCACTCTAGAGATAATAAAGTTGTGGAAACGCGCTAAGATTACGCAGTTACTGCGAGTCAGACATAATTTACTTCCTGACTACTGTCAGTTTCTTTTGGAGCCTAAAATCTCGCTTTTCTTCGAATTGTCAATGGTGGCAATATCAATAGAATATAATGGACGGAGAGCACGCTAAGAACGGGAAACTCGCTAGTCGGGTTGTACATACTTTTTTTTTTTTTTTTTTTTTTTTTTTTTTTTTTTTTTTTTAAATTATGAAATATCCACCCTGTACAAACAAATTCAGTTCAGGCATGTAATTATTATTTTTTACTTTTTAACGTAAATGAAAATTTGTCTTGCATGGAGCTGTCAGTAAACCGGCTAGTACACGTTGCGTGGGACGGTGTTTTGCTACTTGCGCAACATAACTTTCGAAACCGAGCCCAACCGATTTGCCAAACATAGCTATATTTTAACCATACAAGTTTTCTCCTTGCTATCATTCATTCATATATATATATATATATATATATATATATATATATATATATATATATATATATATATATATATATATAATTGAACCACCGTTATTTTCGTTCTCTATGAGTTCTAAAACGAACATTTTCTATTCTGCCTTTTAAATGGGGTTCCTCCCCATGGAGGGAGGGAGGAACCGCCCTAAAAACGTTACGGTCCCATAGTAAAAGATTGACATATAAGGAATTATTGTTAGTTTCACTTAAAACTCAAGCTCTGTTTTGTCACGCGCACCGCAGTGTTCACTTAAGCTGAGAAAAGCTATTTTCCCCACGGGACTAATATTCCATGAAATTAAAATGAGTTGTATGTAAGGTGCTGCTCTGTTTAAGGCTGTTCTTCCACGATATGTTTTGAATTTCAATGAATCCTTACAAAATAATAATATACTTAAGAAACACTTGTCTTTAAATACTACGAGGATTCGTGAAAATACTTCAGATTAGATAAATCGTTTTTTTGTTATCAATTTATTTTCTTTCATTGCTTGCGATGTTAATCCTTATTTATTTATTTTATTTATCTTATTCAATCGATTTTTTAAACTTTCAGTTGTAGGCTCTATAATCCATATTTTTGCCCATTCAAATAATTACTTTAATTACTTATAATCCTCACACTTTTGAAAAGATAGAAATAGTACGACTATATTGTTGAAATGAATACAGAAGAGTTAGCTATTGTTGAATACAACATCTGTTGTATTTTTTAACGCAAATATTTCTTTTTGCGCTATAAATAAATAAATAAACTGTTGACTACATAGCCACACAAAAAAACAAAAAAACTTCGGACCCAAAGAGCAGACCATATTTTCTAATATGTTTTTGGGGTAGCTGAATCCGAATCCAAGGTCACAAAAAAAAAACTCTGCACTTTTTGTTAAGCCCCACCCTCAAAACTCATAATTTAGGATAGTTTACACTATAATATTTTCATTCAAGTTGTTAACCGAAATAAATGACTATTTCCTGCGTACTGCCTTTTAGTGCTTAAAAATACTAATTTCTCAACGAACTTCATTAGTCCATTTGGAGCGAAGTTACAGTCCTTTAAAAAGATGACTTTTTTTAAAAAAAATTCGCGTTTTTGCTTATATTTTTGCATTTAATATGTGTTCTAATGCATACAATCCCAGCCGCGGTTTTCCGCCGTAGATATTGTCCTTGGCGGCGTTATTATATGACAGGTAGCCGTTACACTCACATGCACGCTCTGTCTCTCTCTCACTCTCTCTCTCTCTCTCTCTCTCTCTCTCTCTCTCTCTATATATATATATACATATATATATATATATATATATATATATATATATATATACACACATATACAGGGTGTCCCGTAAATGTCTAGTCTTATTGTGGGAGGTGATAGAGGACCCTTAGGGGAACAAAAAATATCATGTGACGATTTTCCGAATTCTCTCACATAAGGGAGAAAACGTCATTTTATTGTTTTTTCGAGACAAACGTGGTTTTTAGAAGAATAATCGTCGTAGCTCCGTCCCAGGTGGTTCTACTAGAAAGAAAGTGAAACCACTCGAAAGCTGATTAAATTTTCTATAAGACTAGTTGATATTAACCGTAAAAATGAATGAATTTAAGTATGTCAATATTACCAAAAGAAAGCTTTTCTAAATTTCCTGACTTTTTCTTGATATTTCTTACCAGCATTACTCTTCAATGGGCAGGACCTGAGATTTCCGGGTTTTAGGAAAACTTCTTCATTTAACCAGCTTTCCATTCATGTATCACAACCCTGTGTTATTGAAGTATTTGAACGGCTTAAGAACAATAGTTATAAAAAAAAAAAACATGGATCTGTGAAAAGAAAATTATATTTTTTTCTTCAGTTTATTCAAAAATCTGAAGAGAAATATTTATTTTTATAAATGTTTACATAAATATTAAGTAAATATTTACTTAAAACAATAAAAAAATTACTTCCACGAATATAAAAAAAAATTCCTAAAACAGTAAATAAATAAAATACACATTTATTTTGAATTTATTAATTCAGGTAACTAATAGTGGGTCCAGGAGGCGGTCATTAAGGAACCCCAACCATACATTAACCTCAAAAATTATTATTTTTACCTATATCACGCATTTGAACACATTTTTATAGGACTATGTACATCTTATTTATGAGGGATAGAATTTTTAAGTACCACATCAAAAACGCATGGGCTCACGAGAATCCCAGGAGTTTCACAAGCATAGCCATCAGTATCAATTCAAGGTAAAGCATTTGTTTTCTAAATAAATACCTGTAAAAATATGTTCAAATGCTTGATCTAGGTAAAAATAGTAATTTTTTAGGTTAATGTATGGTTGGGGTTCATTAATGGCCACCTCCTGGACCCATTATTAGTTACTGTAATTAACAAATTGTGTATTTTATTCATTTACTGTTTTAGAATTTTTTTTTATGTTCGTGGAAGTAATTTTTTTTATTGTTTTAAGTAAATATTTACTTAATAATTATGTAAACATTTATAAAAATAAATATTTTTCTTCAGCTTTTTGAATAAACTGAAGAAAAAAATATAATTTTCTTTTCACGGATCGATTTTTTTTTTTTAAACTTTTGTTCTTAAATCGTTCATTTGCTTCAATAACACAGGGTTGTGACACATGAATGGAAAGCTGGTTAAATGAAGAAGTTTTTCTAAAACCCGGAAATCTCATATCCTGCCCATTGAGGAGTAACGCTGGAAAGAAATATCAATAAAATATCAGGAAATTTAGAATAGCTTTCTTTTGGTAAGATATACATACATACATTCATTTATTTTTACGTTTACTCTCAACTAGTCTTATAGTAAATTTACTCAGCTTTCGATTGGTTTCACTCCCTTTCTAGTAGTACTATCTGGGACGGAGCTACAAAGATAATTCTCTTAAAAACCACGTTTGTCTCGAAAAAACGACAAAATGACGTTTTCTCCCTTATGGACGAGAATTCGGGAAATCGTCATAGAACATTTTTTGTTCCCCTAAGGGTCCTCTATCACCCCTCACAATATGACTAGACATTTACGGGACACCCTGTATATATACATACATATATATACATATATATATATATATATATATATATATATATATATACATATATATACATATATAATCAGTACCGTAACAGGACACGAGGGCCCTGAGGGGCAGATACTATAGAGGTACCTGATTCATGACCATACGGCACCCTAGGGAGATAGTTTGGTCAGTACTATGCTCCGGCCGCCTGATTTCCCCTTGGCCGCTTCGACTGCTAGAGACATTAGCACCAAAGGTACCCATTATTAAATTATTTAAAGGCTGGGTCGGCCTAGGGACGGTCAGGGAGGTCGAATTCAACCCATGAACGAAGACACTAGAAGAAAAAATCTTTATTGCTTCCTCGGGATTTGAACTCAGGCCTCCAGCTTATTAGTCCAGTGCTCTACCACTGACAACAAGGTCATACAAAGGTAATAAAGGAGCCTAAATACACATATATATTCTTTTTTATCCTACGAAGCATGGGGTCATTAAAGCAGTCTTCCTTTATTACACCACTTTATTTATTGGGCCCGACATGTTTCGTGCATCTTTTCTTCGCACCTCTTCAGGGTCACTTCTTGCAAGGAAGTCCTCCCGTTACCAAGTACTCCCTCTGGAGTCCGGCTTAATACTTAAGACTTAATAAGTATTAAGCCGGGGGATATTTTTCTGTACATCCAACATGTCAGTTTTTGTCATAGGATGTGCGTCTTGAGTCTATATATTCGTTCGTGTCAGAATGGAAAAAAAAACAAAAAATTTATTTTATATTTGAACAATATCCAATTGGGGCTTGAAACGAAGGTACCTTTATGCCAATAACTTTCAACACTAAATCATTCATTATAATATAATAAGAAGGAAACGTCCCTTCAGTTAGGCCCCGGTAGAGGCTGGCCTTGGTAGTGTCCATTTCACATTCGCTCCTTTGCAATTCTCTGTTTTTCGCAATCGCTAAGCTCCCTTAGCCTGTAGCAACACCTAGGCCAAAGCTCTGCAGGGAGCCTCCTTGGACTAGCTGTACATCATTATCGCCGTTTGTTATTAAGGTAATGATTCAGTCAGCTGACAGTACTACGACAGTCTGAATTTGTCATAGATATTAAAAAGCCTGACTCGCAGGAACTGCGTCATCTTGGCGCGTTCCATAACTTATCCCTGGTTTCATTTTGAAAGCTCGGAATGGGAATACTTATTATTTTGGGAAAACCTTAACAGGTACTCTCATTAAATCCCGAATAAAAGTGAAATTTCGGCGCCATTATGTCCGGAAATTTTACTCACTTTGCCTCTTTGACTGATGCTCAGCGCTCTTATTCTTGATGAGCGCCTTCAAGGCACACACAACATCTGTATTGTTTGTAATGTCACCTCAATTCGTCTCATTCTCTCAAGTGGTATTAAAAGAACTCATCTACCACAACCGTTGCCCTCCGCTATACCGTAGCCATAGCTTAGTTCATCGCGGTATTAGATCGGCACATGGACGTATTTTTGGGGGGCTGCAGCCCCCCCCTCGAAATTTTGACTTCATCAGTAAAATGTGTCATAAACACCTTAAAAATAAATTAAATGAGACCACATAGTACATAAAACATATTTTATTTTAGGTGTAATAGCGTTTTAGTTATCTAAAACTGTTCTTTAGTTCTAGATTGTTAGTATTCCATCCCCCGGAAATGGTCCCAGCCCCCCGAAATTATTTCCTATATACGCCCATGGATCAGCATTTGACTTATAATGCGTTTTGTTTATCCAGCGAGAACGTTTCTTAGGATCTTAAAAGAATATTTCAGTTTTCTTTCAAGGTTCATCTTTTGAACAATATTTCTGCATTTTGTAGTCTATATATAAAGCGGTGCTCTACCAAGAGTATTTTATCTTTTTTTTATATTTATCTTATTAGCAATAATGATCTTAACGTATGAAGTTTTATTATAGTTGATGGTATAACTTAAAAATATTTGAGTAGTTCTCATGACTTTAGAAAATATTATTGTCTAAAACTCTCAGTATTCAATATTATCTTCTGTTATCAACTTTTATCGGCACAGTGATACTAAATGGCCTCATATCTCTGCTTCAAGCACCTTTCCTATTGTCAAGATGATTAAATGGAAAGTTTATAGTCTAGCAAACCATTCTTCGATCAAATTGCAACTTGATAAATAAAAATAATGTAAAGGAATCCTGTTCTCATTAGAATTCTAATGAATTTAAAAAAAAACAAACAAAAAAAAAACAAAAAAAAAAACATGTCATTGTTAATATGAAAATGAAATCATAAAACCTACCTAAACATAATGGACAAAACTACATACCTATAAGTATCATTCCAGTCGGAGGCAAAGTTCTAGAAAAAATTATCAACTCCAGACTTTCTTTTCACCTTATTAAGCATGCACCATTGCACCCTAATCAATATGGGTTCACGCCTCAAACAAGTACTGTAGATGCTCTCCATAAAATTGTGAATTTATTAAGATTGCAGTTGCAAGAAAAGAAACATATTGTGGTAATTTCGTTGGACATCAAAGGAGCATTTGACCATGCTTGGTGGCCATCGATATTCGAATCACTACACAAACACCAATGCCCCCAAAATATTTACAGATTACTAACAGACTATCTCCATAATAGACATGTATACATGACACTACAAAAAAACGACTGTACATACATCACAGAACAGAGGTACTCCACAAGGTTCAGCTTGTTCACCTCTACTATGGAACCTAATTATGGACAGTTTACTTACAACAGAAACCCTTGAAGGGACAGAGATTATAGTATTTGCTGACGACATTGTACTTACAGTAGTTGGGACAAACTTAACTGAAATAGAAGAACGTGCAAACTTAACTTTAGACACAATTAATGATTGGACGAACAGAAACAAACTTACATTTAACTTGGAGAAATCGACATACACACTATTTACAAGAAGACGAAATATACCTAAATTAGACATTACTCTAAATGGACAAACTATTCAAGAAAAAAATGTTATTAAGTACTTAGGACTTTATATTGACATCAAGTTGAAATGGAACTATCACATTACTAACTTACAAACACGACTATTTTCAATAATAAATGGACTATCGATGGCCGCCAGTCACTTGGGGTCTTAATTCTGACGCATTAGCCACAATCTACAAAGGGGCGATTGTCCCCATGTTGACGTACGGGATTGAAATATGGGGCCATGCTTTAAGTGTGAAAAGAAATGTGAAAAAACTAGAACGAGTACAGCAATTAGCTGCGATTAAAATATCCAGGGGATATCGTACATTATCTTATGAAGCATCATGTGTTTTAGCTAACACATTGCCAATTCACATCAAAGCTGAGGAAATGATAAGGCTACATAGGTTATTGAAATTGAAAGAAATTCCAGAAGACTTTACTTATCAGAATATCACACCACAAGACATAGAACAAGACATACGGTTCACGAACTGGTTACACCCTTAAGACAACATTGTACCGACTGACGATGTAGAAACAACATGGACTTATCACATTTACACGGACGGAAGTAAAAGCAATGACTGTGTTGGATCTGCATACATAATACTAAAAGACGACATAACTATTCACAGCGGACAATACAGACTATCACCACTATGTACGAACAACCAGGCAGAAAACCTTGCAATCATAAAAGCAGTAGAAACACTCTATTCTATATGTCACGACGGATACACATGTATAATATACACTGACAGCAAGACAAACAGCACGAATATACAACAGCCAAAATCATAACGAACAGACTGAAAACATTAGAACACTACTTATCATGTGTAAACAGAAAAATGTGCCAGTTACAATCACCTGGATTAAAGGACATTCAGGACAATTAGGGAACGAGACAGTTGACTTACTCGCAAAATCAGCTTCAAAGGACACGACATTACCTATATCTTACTCTAAACTTACATCCGAGACTATAAAATCACGACTAAGAGACGAATCAATGCGAAAATGGGACGAAAGATGGACGACCACAACTAAAGGAAGACATTTACACAAATTCATACCTACAATATTCAAGAGACAAAAATTAACACTAAACAACTTTAAAGTAACACAATTTATATCAGGACATGGACCGGCGAAAAGTTATTTATACAGATTTAAACTAATCAGAAATAACTCATGTAAATGCGACAATACAACTGAACAGACTTACGACCACCCCTGTATGACTGTACATTACTGGACGGACCCAGGACAAAACTGATTAAGGACACTACATTACAGGACGGAACTTGGCCCATTGGCAAACCTGACTTACTACTTACATATTTTAAGGAATTTGACGCATTTATTAAAAATTTGGACCTTGCAACATTCAATGAAATCATCTGATTGTACACATATGTATATATTTCTTTATTTGTTTTCTTTACTTGCTTTTTTCCTTTGTTTTTTTTTTGTTAGTTTTTCTTTTTTATTATTATTCAATATTGTGTTACATATTAAATTAAAATGTCGTATACATATATGTACGTAATCAAAATACTTGCTGTATAAAAAAGGATGGCACTCGTACATTAAATAAACTCCCACGATGGAGGGTTACTCCAACGTGGAAAACAGGAAATCATAAAACCCCTCTTATTTTACATTTGCTTTTCTACTACTTTCTAATGAGTGTTAGTTTAATACTTCACTTCAAATACTAACCCTGACAAAATTAAGACTGTGATTTTTTTATGTATATAGTTAACTCTTTATAAATATTTTGGGGAATATTATTTATTCTAACGATTACTTTGATTTTTTGCTCCTGCCAATTTTTAGCCAAAGATGACATTCTTTTTTAAATCGGCAGATAAATATATCTCGCAGTTTTAGTTGATTAAGAGTTTTTTTTTTCGGATTATGGGTAAAAAATAAAGAAAAAAAATTAGTTTTGGCTAAGTTGAGGTTGTCAATTTTTTTTAAAATACAAAGCCTATCGAAGTAGTCTTTAGTCTCATTTAATGAAGGAAATATATAGAAGAATACATTTTTTTTCTCTTTTACAGCGTTTCTTTAATTGTTTGAACCTTCGACCCGACAAGACGTATGAAGACAAGGAAAATGTCTACAATTTATTTTATGTATTTGGAAAATGTCCAAAATATAATATGCTCAGTCGTCCCCATCATAACGCCAAGCATATACCAAGCAGCATAATCCAAGTGGATTTTTTATTTTTACAATTATTATTGTTTAGTTCTTCTTTTTATATTCAACAACCAATTTTTTCTTCTAGTTGTATACCCTATGAAGAGGTAGAACATGCTTTAGCCCAAATCTTTAGTCTAATATCTTTAGAAGAGCCTTGACAATGACCCCAACTCCTCAGTATTACATCACAGACTATCGGCCTTCCACACAGACACTCCTCCTCTTAGCTAACAGACCTTCCTCTTACACATACTTTATCATCTCTTATCCCTAACTCTTTGCCTCTCTTCTTTCATGCTCAACCGCACATTACTTACACTAAGCAGAAAAATAGATTTTAAATATTTTCTAGGAATTGTATATTCCCGATTTTAAATAAACTGAGATTAATGAACTTTAGCTTCTGTGTTTCTCGTTTATTTCTGTTGTCAAAAACTAAACAACCCCATTTCTGCGCCTATCGAATAAAATATACAAATTATTCTAAAATGCAACTTTCCAAAAATTAACAACCTTTCCCAGATCAGAACATTCAGACTCTACAGAAATCAAAAATTGCCGTTAGCTTTACTAGATATATAAAATGGAACCCAACATTCTTACTTGTATGCTAACTCCGATTCTCATCCTGTAAATCCTTCCTTCTGTAATCTCCTCATAATAACTACTTAGTAACGCCGCGTACAGTATCTTATTAGGGTTGTGGGAAAGACCTTATCTCTTTTCACAGAGGTAATTATACATTAGAAGGACTGCTATAGAACCTATGCTCGGCTAGGATGGAATTGTTCAATGAATAAACATTTAGTCTGTGTATATACATTTATTTTAACGGTAATTTTCGGATAGGAATTTGTAAGAATATTATCTATAAATTGAAGTATCTTGGAAACCGTTAGAGATGCCGTAAATTGCAATGGACCAATGTTGTAGTTCTCATCGTGAACTTTCATTTGCGTAATTTATTAATCCCAAAAAATCTCAGAAGACGTTGCTGAAACGGTTCACTTGGAAACAATTTCTAATTATCCTATATTAATATTATTATTACTAATATCAACTGTTAGGGTGACCATTATTATTAGACGGATATTTAAGAAAAAAGGTTTGTCCAAATCCTCCAACATATAATCTATTTTGAAAGTCCACATATGTACCTATAACTTAGGATTACTCATGAGCAGTTTATTTGATCATTCTGCAATTTTAAGCCCAATAACATTCTATAGCTGGACAAATTTAGATTTATTTTATGACGATCGTGTTGTATGAATCTTATCAACTATGAATACATAAATTGTATAAATTCTTAAATAATAAATTATAAAGCTGAAATACATGTTTGTGATGCTTCATATACACATTGTTTATAGAATTACAATATTAGTTGAACCATGGAGGTATTTTAGGAAGTGTTTTGTAAGGAAGTAAGTTCTTACAAGGCCGATTAGAGCTAGGAAAAACTCCTATTAGGCAACTATTAGGAAGTCTATTAAATGTTACAGTAGTGCCGTTTTTTATCATCTACCTGTCAAGATGTTCTGGTTGTTCCTTTCCTGTTCCAGACAGTCTTTCGATATGGAACTATCGGAAATAGTAAAATGAAGAACTGAACTGTGTTTTTAAATGACACGTACTTCATTTAATAACGGTTGTTAATGACAACTTAATGTAATAATGGCTGTAAATCTAATAAGATACTTAATGCAATAATGGTTGTAAATTGAATAACTTACTTAATGTAATAATAGTTGTAAAAGATACGTACTTAGCGTAATAAATGATTGTCTTAAGAATACTTTTCACAGACATAGCTTATAGTATAATATCCAACACTCATGTTTTAGTGGCGCGGTTCCTCCCTCCCTCCATAGGGAGGAACCGCCACTTATGAGGTTGACCTCATGACAAAATCCGGAAGTGCCGACTAGATTATTCCACGTTTCCGAACCCATAGATCACGAAAATAACGACAGTTCAAATTTGAATGAATGATATACATATATACTTATATTTGCATTTAAGTATATTTTTATATATATATATATATATATATATATATATATATATATATATATATATATATATATATATAGGAAAAAATTGATTTTTATGAAATTCGGTACAAAAATCTTTCGTCTAATATAAAAGGTCAAGTTCGTTACCCAGTAGAATCTGTCCACCGGAACATAGTTTTTGGAGCGACATTCGCTTAAAAAAAAAGTAACGCTTACGTTTTCGAGTTAATGACCTTGCAGGTAACGTCGAGTAATGAATAAAACCTTTTTCAAGGTGATATTTGTAACCTATTTCGAGAAAAGTAAATAAAAACTAATTTTTTGTTTGGGTACTTAGAATCCTTGAATCCAATCAAATATTTTTTACATGTTTGAAATTCATCTAAACTAGGATATTTTAGTTTTGGTTATATTTGGGAAGTATCCGGAAAAAAATGTAATAATAGGCGTAAAAGGTTTTGGGAATTTCGTATATTTTCTTAAATATCTCCAAAACGCTTAGAAAATCATGGAAAGTGGAAGGTGACCATTCCGAACCTTACTGAATTCTCTACAAAAAAGGATCATAAACAATAAGTGCGATTTTCACTTATATCCCTATATATAACTGAAAATCACTTTATTTGAGGAGTAGAAGCTGTTATTTATGCTTACAGAGGTCATGTGTATTTTAATCTAATTTTGTAATTGTATTCCCATTATTCGATTACTTAAACACTTCTGAAATGATAATTCGCCTTGAATTTCTTTACTTTTCTTCAAATATAAAAAGAGTGTTTGATTGGCCAATGAATAAGTTATGTATACCTAAAATTATATTTAGTATACCTACCTAAAATATATCAAAATACTTAAATGAATTCAAGTTTCAGTTTGAAATCAAAATTCATTGTATGTCAGTGTCATAATATGATAAATAAAATTAATAACTGTGACAGAAGAATTTGAAAGAGAAATCTAAAGTCTTATTAAATATTTTTAAAATAGATTTAGCATGGGCGTATATAAGGGGGGGGGGGCTGAGGGGGCTGCAGCCCCCCGAAATTTTGAGTTGATCGGTAAAAATGTTTCATAAACCCTTAAAAATAAATTAAATAAGATCACTTAGTTCATAAAAAATATTTTATTTTGGGTGTAATTGCGTTTTAGTTGGTTAAAACTATAACCCCGGAAATGGTCTCAACCCCCCCCCCCCCCTCCGAAATTATTTTCTATATACGCCCATGAGATTTAGTGTTATATCAGGACCACTACTGGCAGTAAACGTTATCCAGGAGACTAGCACTTCTTGGAGATAAGGATGCCTGGCCGGTGCGTTCCTGTCCTAAATAGCATCTGTGAGTGACCAGGATACTTGTTTATACAATTTGACAATAGGTTGGCTTCTGAGATCAAGTAAAAATTTGACTTATTTTTTTTAAATGAAAGAATGAGGTAATTATCGATAAACGTTATCTACTGAAGCATCTATAATTATTTTGTCACTATTCTGTAACCTGTTATGTATTATATCCAATGAATTTTTTCCCTAATACTGGAGGCTTGTTTCGCAAGACTAATTTGAATTTGGGCCATTCGGACTTCGTAAAGCTCAGTATCGTGGATTTAGGTCGATGTCATGTGAAATGTTCTGCGAAAGTCGGGTCAAGGAATACCTTTCCGATTTTTTTTTTTATTTTTTAAAAGAATCTTCTTCTTGTTGTTCACTCATGTTTACTTACAATTTTTTTTTTTTTTTATTTATTCAGTTATGTACATTGTATATTTTTTATCCCTTTTAATTTTGATTACTAGGGTAGGACGCCCTCGCCTGTGGGCTCTCGCATTTCTCAGTTAGAAGAGTTACTTACTTTGTGCTACAAATATACACACATTATTTCTAAGAGTTTTTCTTTGACAACGAGTTAGGTTTTCTGAATGAAAGGCAGAAGACTAATTTTTATCAAGTTGCTCGAGTAGATTTAGTTGGCCAATCACTGATAGTTGGTGGAATCGAATTGGATGACTGGAAAACAATTTATGGCATTAATAATCTCAAAGGTTGATATGATGTAACAAAGAAAAACCTAGCATATGGAGGTTGCCACTATTGTTTTGAAATATCCCAAACATCCATATGCCTACTATGTCAAATATAACTGCGTGTTGTCTTTTCATTCGTTTTTATGTAAAATACTAATGACAAAACAATGAACTAATATGGAAGTAGGTACATTATGTTACAAAAAGTCTGTCCATACATGTATCACTCTCGTAGTTTTCCTATTAATAGATCAGGTTTTCCTGTAAAAGCAAATGTTTTAGTAGACTCGAGCAAATCAAAGTTATTTGAAACTGATTCTTCTTCTGATATTACCTCATTCTTTTATAGGGATTTTAAAGATATAACCTTGTTCAATTTCGTTATCAAACACAAACAATTTGAATTCGGTTATTATTTCTAAAGGCGATCAATTCAAGAGATTTGTCTCAATACTATGTAAAAATGTATTGAAAACATTATTGGACAATAATCAAAACGAAGAATGAGGAAGTGTTTTACAGGTTTGGATAGTAATAAGATCACGAGAGTTCATTGTATTCTAGTGCGTGCCCTTGAGAAGAAAAACTAAACCTACCTGGTACCTACCTGGTTTTGTAGACTCTGAATTCTTTTAGATCCTTTTGTAAAGTTCAAGGCTCCAATTATTAGTAGAAAACTCGTTGTCTGTTTCTAGTGGGCAGTGTCTCACTGAAGTAGGCTGAGTTTTTTTATAAATAAACAATGAACATTTCAAGGACATTATGTTCTTTATTAATATCATGAAGTGAAGAAACAAGATTATACATAAAAGCCTACGTGAAAAATTATTATTTTAAGGGCAGAGATTAATTTATGGGAAAGCAGAAAAGAAGGGGGTTAGATACATACATGCAGCTATCGGAGAACACAACATAAGGGCCAGGTTTTCAGTGTAACATCACTTTTTTCGTTGGAATTAGACATCCTTTTCTAAAACCTCTCTTCTAAGGAAATGAAGAGCCATGCCGTTATCTTCTCCTTGGCTGCAGGGTACACCGATTCAGAAATTGCTGCATTCTTAAAGGTTGTCCGATCATCCAGAGAATTGGGAGAGGTAACGGCATTGTCGACTAATAAAAATTGTTTTATTGGCCTTCCGCCTTATTCGCTAATTCTTTATATTTGAGCTAAGGGTCAAGTAATGATTAATTAGGCATTGTCGACGTTCAGATAGTATCAGGACGCCAGAATTCGTCAGCCGAGTCCAAGCTGCTATTGACGAGGACCTTCGAAATCCATTGAAGGATTTCCGAGGCCCCAGATCTCAGTCCAGTTTCTGATAAGAACTTCAGATAAGAAGTCAGGGAATGCCTGGGATTCGGCTAAGAACAATGATCAGATTTTCGTAAAAATCTATATTTAGAAAATGTCGGCATGGTCTTTGGCAGCCATGAATCCCCATGAGATGGGGGAAGACCAAAGCGGTCCTCCACCTCAGGTATTCATTGGTGAAGATGGCTGTCAAAGAGCATGCGGAAACATTCTAAATATAGATTTTTGTTGTTCTTAGCCGAATCCCAATCATTCCCTGACTTCTTATCACATCCACGCCTAACCATCTGCATTTCATTGATTACTTCTGAATCTCTTTCTTCGGTATAATCCCATTAAGGAGTTGCCCAATCTGCGTTTTAAAACTGACAAGGAAAATACTCAATCTTTTTGCCGCCTTGATTTGTACTGCCAATAAATGTTTAACCGCATAGCTTTCTCTCAAGAGAAATGGAACTGGAAAAAAGTCTGGTATTCCCTTGGCAGTGTGTTGCTTTCACGGAAGACTTTCAATTGCTTTTCGAGGAAGGAAGTGGTATTAGACTACATCCCCTCTACCAGATCCAGTCTTGTGCCAACTGTTTCACTGTAGCCCCGTAGTGTTGGTAAAATGTTCGAAACAATTGTAAGTTATGTATTGTTTCTTTTATTTTTAGTTTCGCAGTGTATGTTGTTTTCGAAGAGGGAAAGAGGACAGAAAGCAATAATGTTTATTTCTTGGGGCACTGGTTGCTTATAGGTTATCAGCTGGTCATTATGACCAAATGTAAATGAAACTTACATACCCTTTTTATTAATTTTATCAACAAAATGTGGCCTTATTTCTCAAGCGCAATGCAGAATTCCTGAAGGACAACTTGACCTTCTGCAACTCTTCTTATTTATTTACTGTTCTATCTACGAGTTTGTTTCACCTGTGTCCAAACATTGTTAGTATGTTGCGGCCGTTCTTGAACTTTGGATAAAAGATTACCGTTTTTGAAAGAAGCTTCAAGAAGTTGAAAATAAAAAGTTCTGAGCTCAATTATGCGTCTTTTGAGGTTGTCAGGAAATATTTTGATTAGTTGAACATTGAGTACTGTTGGATAATAAGATTAGGTGAATATTTGTAATGCTATGAACAGATCGTTCTTCACAAAAACGAACGGTCCCGTAGTAAAAAGATTGGCCTTATAAGGAATGATTGTTAGTTATAATCCTTACAAAATAATAATATACTTAAGAAACACTTATCAGTAAATGCTACGAGAACGGGATTCGTGAAAATACTTCAGATTAGATAAATCGTTTTTTGTTGTTCTTTCATTGCTTGCGATGTTAATCCCTCTTTATTTATTATTCTTAGTCAAGTGATTTTTTTAATTTCATTTGTAGACTATATAATCCGTGATTTTGCCTGTTTAAAATTATTATAATAATTACTTATAATCCCACACTTCTAAAACAATAAAAATTGTACTTCTGTATTGTTGAAAAGAATAAAGAAGAGTTCAGTGTTAGCTTTTGTTGTATATAACATCTGTTGTATTTTATAACGCAAATATTTGTTTTCGCATCATAAATAAACAAATGAAACTGTTTATGGTTATTATTTTTTTTATTTATTTTTTTTTTTTTTACGGCGCGTCTACCGGTTATTATTATTATGGCTATTGTTATAAGCTCTTGAAGAGGTACCAGATAAGATGTGAAACATTTAGAGCTACAAAGCATATTCTCTAGTAGATGTAATTATTTTATATTAATTATTTATTGACCTTTCCCCCTTTTTAAGTGTTGTGGCGGATTAAAAAAAAGTATACTACTTTTTTAATCTTCTTTTATTTTATACGAACAAAATTTATATCGTTGCATTTCAATATTTTCTCAATTTAATAATTATCTATTTACCCAATAAAAATAAGAAAACAAAAAAAGAAAGTGAAAAAGAGAAATATAATTGTATTCAAAAATATTTGGTTTGTGGAAAACGAATGCAGGTTTTAGCGCGGTTCCTCCCTCCCCCATAGGGAGGAACCCCGCTTATAAGGTTGATACAATGAAACAATCCGGAAGTGCCGACAAGCAAATTTCGCGTTTCAGAACCCCTAGAGACCGAAAATAACGGTGGTTGAAATTTGTATATATATATATATATATATATATATATATATATATATATATATACACATATGTATATATTTGTCTGTTCGCTCATTTCTGGCTTCTCTGATGGTCCGATTTTGATGAAATTTGGTACAAAAATCGGTCGTCCAATTTGAAAGGTCAAGTTCGTTAACCAGCAAAATCCGCCCACTGGAAGATGGCGTTTGGGGCGAAATTCGCGCAAAAAAAAATCGTAACGCTTACGTTTTTGAGTTCATAAGCTTGTAAGTACTCTTTTTATAGGCTTCTTGGGCTATGAAAACGAATGGAACCATTTTCAAGGCGATAGCTTTAACCGTTTTCGAGAAAACTGAAAAAATAATTTTTGAATGCCGTTTTTGGTTTGGGTACTTAGAATCATGGGATTCAGTTGAAACATTTACTGCATGTTCTACTTTCATTAAAACTAATATGTTGAAATTTTGGTTGCGTTTGGAGTTAAGGAAGGGTTAGAATAAAATATTTTATTAACAGACAAAAAAAAGTTTTGGTATCTTTGTATACTTTCCTTAATATCTCGAAAAAGGTTGAGAATTTGGGAAACGGAAGAATACCATTAGAAAGCTTACTAAATGCTCTATAAAAAAGGTTCTAAAGAAAGTTTTGATTAGGCGATGTCAATCGGAGAAATAAGTGCTTAAAACTTTAAAGTAATTGATTTCGCTTATTCGAACCGTTCTTTTTGTCTTTGATTTTGATACTTAAAATTATGGGATTCAGTTGAAACATTTTCTGCATGTTTGAATTTCATCAACACTAATATGTTAAAATTTTGGTTACGATTGGAGCTAAGGAAGGATTAGAATAAAATATTTTATTAACAGACATGAAATGTTTTGGGAACTTCGTATACATTCCCTAATATCTCGAAGACGGTTAGGAATATTGGTAAACGGAGGGTTACCATGCGAAAGCTTACTAAATGTTCTACAAAAAAGATTCTGAAACAATTTTTGATTAGGCTAGATTAGATTAGATTAGATTAGAAACAAGGTGCCCGGCTAACCGAGGAACCGCACCGAGGCCTATAAGACCTATTGTGCCACCCGACGTGTCGTTCTGTTACAATGCCAGACCCGTATCCGAGATGAACTTCCTTAACGTTGTGATGTTCAGCTCCGGTATCCTCCTTGGATCATCAATTATCGCCGTCCCAAAGTGCAAATACCTCTTGGCTGCCAGCGTTGTGCATCTGCATACAATATGGTATGGGGTCTCGTCATCCTCAGAGCACAATCTGCACCATGTTGTATTGGAGAGTCCCATGGAGTAGAGGTGTCTCCGTAGTTTGCAGTGCCCTGTAATTAGGGCTGTCAGTAGTTTCACCTTGCTTCTACATAGCTTAAGCAGTGAATCCGTTCTTTTCTTATCCGCAAAGACCATAAATTGCTTCGCCTGTCTCTGTGTAGCACTTCTGCTCCATTTCCTCTTGTGTTCAGCTTCAGCCCACCTACGGATGTTCAATCTGGCAACCGCCGGTGCAATTCCACATATTGGTTCTGGCGAAAG
The DNA here is from genome assembly GCA_946811695.1 of Gonocerus acuteangulatus. Lineage (NCBI taxonomy): Eukaryota > Metazoa > Arthropoda > Insecta > Hemiptera > Coreidae > Gonocerus > Gonocerus acuteangulatus. The sequence goes on from OX328127.1 coordinate 50,513,766, forward strand.
AGGTGTCATGGATGCTCCTATATTAGCCAATTCATCAGCCTTCTCATTCCCAGGTATGCCAGAGTGCCCTGGTACCCACTCTAGTTTGACCCCGTTATACCTGCCTAGATTATCCAAGCTATCCTTACACTCCTGTACGACCTTAGATTTTATTCTGTTTGCAGCTAGTGCCCTTATAGCGGCTTGGCTGTCAGAGAATATTGTAAAGCGTTTGTCTCTAGGATGTCCGCTGTTCATGATGTCCGCACACATACTAATGGCCAATACCTCAGCTTGAAACACTGTAGCATAATTGCCAAGTGGTATGTTGAGACTATGTGTGGTATTCTGAATCCACACCCCTGCTCCTGTACCTAGTTCAGTCTTCGAGCCGTCGGTAAATCCATAGCTGTCTACCCGGCTTTGTATCATTTTATGTCCCATCGCCTCCTCTCTTGTTTTGATTATTGTAACAACATTTGAGCTGAAGGTCATCTGGTCTTGGTAGTCCGAAGGCATGCAGAGAATTGGTTCCTGCAGATTCCTTCGGATAATATCACAGTGTGCACTAAACGTTGGACATGGTTTCTGTCCCAATATACTGAACCTATATGCCGTATGTCTAGCCGTTTCTTCAATAAAAATCTCTATTGGCCTTAGGTTAAGCAGGATCTCCATAGCCCCCGTGGGGGTGGAGCCCATTGCGCCTGTAATCATCAGGCAAGCCATCCTTTGCGGAGAGCCTAGTATTCTCTTATTGATTGTGGTGTCGCAGCGATGCCACCACACTATTGCACCATACGTAATTATCGGTCTCACAATCGCAGTGTAGATCCAATGCATAGCCTTAGGGGTTATGCCCCAGTTGTTCCCAACAACTCTCCTACATGCCCACAGGGTCCGTGTGGCCTTGTTGGCTGTGTTGTGGATGTGCTCCTTCCAGTTAAGTTTCGAGTCCAAGGTGACTCCTAAATATTTTACTGTACTGGAATAGCTTAAATTGCTGCCTGCAAGCTTCGGTGTACCTAGTCCCTCCACTTTCCTTCTTGTTGTGAAGGGTACCAGTGTAATCTTTTGCGGGTTAATCTTAAGATGTTTATCCCTGCACCATTCGTCCACAATGCGTAGTGCTGCATCGAGCAGTTCAGCTAGAGTAGGTAGTACCTTCCCCGCCACTGTAATCACCAGGTCATCAGCATACGCCTGTACATTAAATCCCTGGTCCTTGAGTCTTGTCAGCAGTGTATCTACCACCATACACCACAACAGAGGTGATAAGACTCCCCCCTGGGGGCAGCCTGTCCTTGGTTTAATATGTTTGCAGTAAGTTCCCTCTAACAGCCTTATGGTACGATCTCTCAAAAGGGTTACCGTCCAGTCTGTTATGAATTCCTCTACTTTCCTGCTGACCATGGCGTCTCTTACCGCCGCGATGGGAGTTTTATCAAAAGCTCCCTCCACGTCTAGAAATGCACATAGCGCTGTCTCCTTGTACTGTACAGTCCTCTCCAGCTTGCACACCAGATCATGTAGTGCTAATTCGCACGATTTGCCTGTCTGGTATGCGTACTGTTGCTTGTCAAGAGGATTATGTTTTAGCGCAGAATCCCTGATGTGTCTGTCTATGATCTTCTCTAGTGTTTTGAGTAAGAAAGATGATAGACATATCGGTCTGTAGTCCTTTGCATACAGGTGTGACGCTCTTCCTGGTTTGGGGATAAAGCATAGTCTGGCTACTCTCCAGTTCCGTGGTATGTAGCCTAGTACAAGACTACTTCTGAAGAGCGTAATGAGTGCTGATAAAAGTATCTCCATCCCTTGTTGCAAGAAGGCAGGATAGATCCCATCTATTCCCGGTGATTTGTATGGACTGAAGGACCTGATGGCCCATCTGACGTGAGCCGCTCTCACTACCTCCTTCCCACGTTTCCATACCTCCGGTTTACCTCTCCTGACTGGACAATCATTGTCATCCGGATTAACCAGCTCGCTGTCAGGAAAGTGTGTTGCAAGTATGTAGTCCAGGGATTCCTCGGCTGACTCCGTGAAACCCTCTTCTTTCTTCACAGTCCCCATATTTTTGGTGGGACTTTTCGCGAGTATCTTGTGGAGTCTTGAATATTCCGCTATACATCCCACCTCAGAGCAGAATTTCCTCCAGGCCTCTCTCTTCGCTTTCCTCACGGCAGCTGTGTACTGTGCCATTTTCTTCCTGTACTCCTCCCAGGACCCATTCCTTTTAGCCTTATTAAAGAGTCTTCTCGTCTCCCTCCGGAGCTGTGATAGGTTTTTGTTCCACCATGTGGAATTGCTGTTATTGTTCTGAACCTTCCCAACACAGCTATCCTCATACGCCTTGATAACAGCTTCCGTGAGAAAATTGTTCATAACCTCCAGTTCAAGACAAGTGTTAACCCTCTGTGGACAGCTATCCATCCTACAGGCTAGAATTTCCCTATACCGATCCCAGTCAGTGTATCTTGGATTTCTTAGGGTAAGAGCTACAGGCCCTTCCCCGTCTAACCTATATGTAATATACCTGTGATCTGAACCCGAAACTTCCTCCTCTACCCTCCAGTTCCTGATCACCGTTGTTAACCACCTAGTAGCAAGGGTAATATCAATGACTTCCCTCCTATTCTTAATTATGAAGGTTGGCTCATTACCTTTATTGACAACGTGCAAGTCATTATTCATAATATATTCTAATAGTGACTCACCTCTAGGATTACAATTAGTACTTCCCCAGATTGTGTGGTGTGCATTTGCGTCGCATCCTACCAGACACTGCAGTCCTCTCCTCCTGCAGTGTTCCACGGCGCTTCGCATTCTCTCTCCAGGTGGATTGCACTGCTCGTATGGGAGGTAGGCCGAGGCCACCACCACTTCTCTCAGCACACCTCCCAGACGAGCAGTAAAGCTTGCTACACACAGGTCTCTGTAACAGAATTGCCATAGAGGAAAAACATTAAGTCCATTTTTGAACACAATACAGGCCCTGGGATTCGGCTCGTGCCCTGAAATATTACTGTAGCCTTTCCATCCCAGACCCCGTACCTGTCCTTTAAAAACAAAGTCCGTCACGCAGGAGCTGCATAACTAAGCACTTTCCTCAGAATTTTTTTAGTGTAGACTACATTACTGAATAATTTGCTGTAAATAACCTATATAAATACAATAAAAACGTGAATAGTTCTGCTCATTTACATTTCTTACGAGGCCTGTTCAATTATTAATTTTGTAAATAATTTGCTTCCAGAGTTATGTTAATACATGATACTGTACTACTTAATAAATACACAAAAACTTCACATTCCGTCTTTTGATCTGACGCAGGAGCAGGATACTGTCCCCATAGTGGGAGATAGCGCTCCTTGTAGCGCCTTTGCGAACCTACGTCTGGCTGGCTAATTGTAATGAAACAGACTCTAAAGTAAACCCTCCTTTCCAATAGACCGATTTACTTCATTTTTACAACACTTCTTTCTCATGAGATACCCACGACGCATACCGCATTTCGTTACAATACAGCAGAAATTACGACCGTTATGAGTATATTAGTACTTTAGGTCCGGAGTAAACCCCCCCCCCCTCCAAATAACACGATTTAGTTTATTTTTACAACCCATTTTTCTCTGTTGATTACCACCACGAATACCAAGTTTCGTTGAAATGTAACAAAAATTACGGCTGGCTGTGCAAATTGGTATTGTGGGTCCGGAGTAAACCCCCCCTTCTAATGAACCTATTTAGTTTATTTTTACAACGGAATTCTCTCTTTAGATCAAAATAACGAATACCGAGTTTCGTTGAAATATAACAAAAACTACGGCTGGTATGGTCAAATTAGTGTTTTGGGTCCGGGGTAAACCCCCCCTCCCGGTGGACCGATTTTGGTGGTTAACGAACTCGTTCAATCGTTTGCTATTTGAACGCTATATACCACGTTTCATGAAGAAAAAACAAAAACTCTGGCCGCTATCGTGTTAACAGACACATATATATATATATATATGCATATATATATATATATAGATATATATAAATTTTAACGGGGGTCATTTTCGGTGTCTACTAGGTAGGATCGATAAAGATTCGAAGAAATTTTTCAAAAATTCCGTCATGAGTCCAACCTCAATAGCTACTTTCCTTCGGAGGAAAGTGCTAATATGGTTCTTGTATAAGGATAAGATCTAAACCCTTACCTCGTGCATACTGCTCAAGCAAACCAGTAGCCGCTTTGCAGTGGTGCAGATTGACCTGCAGTAGCTTTATCGTCATCAGTGTAAGTCTTCCGACACAGTGGGCTTCCCACTGGAGGTTCGGAGAGGCTCGCTTCCAGGCTCTGCGGAGGAGGGGCCACAGGGACCCACAACCTCCAGCCTAGAAACCTCCCGTTGCCCACAGCTTTCCGCCCTACCGTCCGGACACACTTCCACTGAAGACTTCGGCTCCACCACCGGCGGCTTAGTCTCCTCTGCTTCCTTCTCCCCGTCCTGAGCGGCTGGGGTGTCTTCCTCCATGGCCGTGTCTATTTCCTTCTTTTTCTTCAGCAGGGGCTGCAGCACGATCTTGAATACACCGTATCCAAGACGTCCGTTCCTCCTCTCCTGAATTGCGCCCAGGTCGTTCTCTGGCAGCTTCACCGTGACGAAGTGTCCGGTATCTCTCTTCTGCTGATCCAGAACAATCCAGCTCTTGGTATTGCACTTGTTCTGGCAGCCGATCCTTCTCAATAGGTCTTGGCTGTCAACCTTTCCTCCAGGCACAAACATGCCAGCTCGTACCATCGGTGTCAGTTCGCTCAATTCCGCCGTTCTGATCTTGTACTCACCTAGGTCCACCCCAGGCATGTACTTTTTGAGCCATTCCTTTGATTCACCATCAAGACTGTTCACTACAATGGCTCCACCGTCCATGTAGATTCCATCGATCTCAATCTCGATGCTAGCCTCATTATCTCTGTAGTAATCGTCCATTCGTTTGATTACTGCATCGTTCAGTGCCCTGTAGTGATCCATGGTAAAACCACTCTCGGGGTACTCCGTCGGGATAAGTGCCAGCTTGAAGTCTGACGCAATTCCGGCATAGCTCACCGGTCTTACCATCATCTTCTGCCTCTTCTTTACCACAGGTGAGGGAGTGTTAGAGCCTTCTTCGTTCCTGCGCTTTCCTCCAGAGGTCCCAGGTTCCGCCTTATCATCAGCAAGAGCCAGAGCCTTCTTGAGTCTTCTTCTCTGTGCACCTGAGAGTTTCTTCCCTGGTGCAGAGTCTTTTTCTTCTTCAACAGATGTTGACGGCACGGGAGAACCCATGACCAAGTCCCCTACCTCTCTAACTAAATCCGAAAGGGATTCCGTATCTGTGGCAGGTGTTAATGGGTTGTCGAGTACGTTAGTCACCTCGGTAGTTTCATTAGTGTCATTTGTTTCATTGATTTGCTCTGTCGGTGCCGAAGCCCCCACAGGATCAGGTAAATTAGGTTTATTTTTATGTTTTTTTGGCATTTGATTCCCACGAGAAGCAAGGGATAAAAAACGTCACCTGCAGCAGAGCCCCGCATGCCACAGGAAGGCTACTTACAATGGGGGGTCGCCCGGTGCCCCAAGGGGTTACCTACTCGATGCACGTCATGTTTATCCACCCTGTGCCATCCATCCTCTCAGCGTAGGCTGCCGCAACCTTAGGATTGGGTGTTTTCTGAAAAAAAAAAAAAAAAAAAAAAAAAAAAAAAAAAAAAAAAAAAAAAAAAAAAAAAAAAAAAAAAACCCACCACCACCCATGGTACCACTTTCGTCTGGCTTCTCCCCTAGGTCCTGTTCAGCATGGTTGAACCTGAGCTGACATAGCACCAAGGTTCCTAGAAGCACGCAAGCCCCAACACCTGCTCGCCTAGATAGGGTCATCACCAAGGTATGGTACCGTGGTTGGGGTTTGATTAGGCTATGTCAATCGGAGAAATAAGTGCTTAAACTTTGAAGTAATTGATTTCGTTTATTCGAACGGTTCTTTTTGTTTGTTTTTATTCCTTGTTATTTTTTAATTGCTTAAAGTTGGATAATGTATTTGACAATAAAACAGATTAATTAAAATAATAAAAACAATTCATTGTTATAAATATATCAGGCTGTACCGTATTAAATGTCAGTTTTGGATTTGTCGATTTCCTTCAAATGTCTTGAAACTGTCGAGGCTCCTACTCCGAGTTCTTTGACATATTCCCTAGTGTTTTTAATTGCTTATAGTAGTCAAATGCATTTGTCAATAAAACAGGATACGTATAATTAGAATCAATATTTTGTTTGTTAGAATTCGAAGATGCCGTATGAATATCTAGATTACAGTACTGGTGTTGATTTCGTTCTTTAGAATTATTCTTGGTATTCCCTATTTTCATCTGTTACCCACAGTTTTTTATTGTTAGTAGGTTTTTCTTATTGATTATAGAATATAAATCTATTTGGCTATAAAACAGGATACGTAAAATTAGTGACAATATTTCCGAGATTTCTGAGCGAAATACTTTTAAGATTTTCTACCACCACGAACGGCTTTTTTCCTCTATTTTTATCCACTAGATAGGCTTTATTTTGCATATTATTCTATATAAGTTTTATTCAGCAGGGGATTCTGATGAAATGTCGTGTTTTTGCTGTGGATTTTAAATACGATGTATCTAAGATTGGATAACATTAGCGAGTCTACATAGTTAAGAACCGACGACGGAGGATTACTTCTTGCTATGATTTAGTCTACATATGTATATTAAGTCCTAAATCCAAAAAATAAACTTCATAACAATTAGATACTATGAGCGAATATGGCGGTTCAATGCCCGTAGAAGCAGAAGGTCCGCAGGAAATTTACCTGCTAAGAGTTAATCCACAAGAGCTGTAAATATACCCCAGGTATCTGCCGACACAAATACAAAGCCTAGGCGGAGAGCACCCCAAAAACTCAGATCCAAACATAAGGTTATATACTAAATATTCATTAAGACTACTTAGTTGTAAACCGATTCATCAATTAGCAATCAATAGTTTTCAACAAAGGTTATGTACTAAATATTGATAAAAAGTATTTAATTAGAAAAAAAAACAATATTCCACAAGACTTGTTTTTGGTCCATTTGTGTCTACTCCATAGACTTAATTAGGTATATTATTCTATTGTAGTTGGGCAACTAAACTTTGTTTTATTTTGTTAAATAAAGTTTTTTTTCTTGACTTGTTATTCGTCAAGACTTTTATTTGTCCTTGTGTATTTACTAGATAGGTTTTATTCGGCATGTTAGTCTATATAGGCTATATTAGGCAGGGTATTCTACTCAATCTTGTGTACTTCTTGATCCTTCTGTACATGGGCGTATATAAAAACAATTTCGGGGGGGGGGGGGTTGAGACCATTTCCAGGGTATGGAATACTAAATATTTAGAGCTTGGAATAGTTTTAGGCAACTAAAACGCTATTACACGTAAAATAAAATATGTTTTATGAACTAAGTGATCTTATTTAATTTATTTTTAAGGGTTTTACGAGAAGTTTTTATCATCAATTCAAAATTTCGGGAGGGGCTGCAGCCCCCTCAGCCCCCCCCCTCATATACGCCCATGCTTCTGTATCCTCTAGAAATGCTTTATTAGGCATATTTTGTATTGATTTATAGAGCTTTGCTTTAAAATGAGAGCCAGATTCTGTAATTTCCGCTTCTGTGTAAAAGTTAGCTACTGTCGGTGTCCCTGACGCCTTAATATCACTTTTATTCGAGATGTTCGAGAGGATTTTGACAATTTTCACGAGATATATATAAAAAAAAAATAAGTTTATTTCTTTTCTAAGCTTATCAAATGGCACTAGGGACATGAACGGAACCGCGCTAAGATGCTGCAGTTCCTGAGAGTCGGACTTTTTATAAGACCAATTCGTTCTAGATGGCGAACAACTGTTGAATGGCCAACACCAATTTCTCTCTCGATGTCCGGAGTAGTTCTGCAAGGCTTCTACCAAAACCCTCAGTTGGTCGTGATCAACAACAGAAGGCCTATCGCGACCTTCCTTCACTTCGAGATCAAAGTCTCCATGAAGAACTTTTAGGAAACATTGTTGCACTGTACATTCACTGATGCTTCCTTCATACCAAACAACATTGATGTTACATGCAGTTTGAGCAGCACTTCGACCGTGGCGAAAATCTTGTTGAGACATGGTGAATTTCAGAGTTTCTTACTCATAGAAAATACAAACTAATTAATAACCAGTGTTTATAATTCATTAACTAGACTTCAGATTATATTTGTTTACCTTGCCTGAACAAAATGAATATTCAAAACCTGCATTATTTTTGCACCAACCCAACAGATGTTTCCACAGGAGGCGGAAAGGGTAGAAACTGTGCTACAGTGCTGAAGGAGGGTATCTAAATTGACGACTGGTTAAACCTAGCACTCTGGTGGCAGGCAATAGCTATTGCGCAGTATGACCTTTTGGTTAATTTAAAACAATTACGCGTCATTTAATTTAATTGCTCAACTTCCTCTGCATGATGCAGGCATATTAGTTTAATTAAGAAAGCTATCTGAGATTTTGATGGTTGAAGAACAATATAAATATTCAAATCCGAATTTTTCAGTAAAAGGGCCCTCACACTGGCAAAAAATTTGCTCAACATTTTGCGCACAAATATTGAATGCTCCCGGACCCCTCACACTGCACAAAAATATTGCACAAGTTTGTATAATTGTATAACGACCGTTATTTGTTTAAGGCACTTCAAACACTTGTGTCATTGTTGCCTATATATATATACATATATATATATATATATATATATATATATATATATATATATATATATATATATATACCATTGAAAATGCATTGACATAAAAATGTATTATTTGAATCAAAACATTTATCAAATCAATATATTTTTAATGTACAGGATAATATAAAGATGGAAAAATGCTATAAAATACTTAATAATTAATTTTAAACGCACACGCTAAATTGACTCACTCACATGCTACAAAATATTGACTGATCCGCAAACTTTCAGAAAACTTTTGAACGCCCCACAAAATATTGAATACCTCTTCTTTTGCACAATATTTCTCCTCAAACTCGCAATATTTTTGCACAAAACCGACTTCTTCAAAGTTTTAAGCAATATTTTTGCTAGTGTGAGTGCCCCTTAAGTACTCATTATATCGCGTCAATTGTGATTCTTTTCCCTGTAGTTTTTGTGAGAGATACTCCTTGCGGTTTAGTTAGACCGGTGACCCATCAGTATGAGACTCTATATAACCCCCCCCCCCCCCCCCGAAAACTCCAGATTTATGGGATAAATAGATCGGCCAGGCGCATGACTGCACTGCGTACTGCATGCTTGGATATTTGTTTATAATACTAGCGTCTAGCGGCTCGTGTTTGCACCTTATTCAATTAGCTAATTCTAGCTCCTATTATTACCGTATCTTGTGGGCCATCGCTACTACCTGCTTATAACATACTAGCTGAATACCCGTGCTTCACCACGGCCGATAAGAAGTTTTTATATTGCGTTAAATAAGGTATGATCAAAATTAACGCTACTACATCATTTTGTACAGATTATTATTGCACGGACATTAGAGTTACCCAGGAAACACCATGTGGAGGTAACCGTGCTTGTTCCCGTTGGGGAATCAAAAAAAATAACAACAACTACTTAAAAAGTTAGGTAAACAGAGACAAATACACGTTGAAACGAATAAAACTAACAACTTTAAAGTTTTAAACAATTATCTTAATTATCGATAAAGCAATTATCGATAGTCATCGCCCCACCGAACATTACAACAGAATCTGCTTTGTGGATAATTTAGTAACCCTTCGAATAGCCACTACGATTTCCCAACGTTTTCGAGATAATTTTAGAAAATATACTGGAATCCGAAAACGTTGTATACCATTAATACAATTTTTTTTCTATATACTTCCTACCTCCAAACGATTCCAAAGTATAAATATCTTAGATTAGATGAATGTCAAATACCTGGTACAAGTTTCAAGTGAACCAATCATCGTTTCTGAATACCCAAACAGAATATTAGTTTGGAAAAGTATTTCTAGCAATTTGTCTCGTAAAAGGTGGCAAAAAACGCTTGAAAATGGTTTCATTCGTTTTCCTACGTTAATGAACCTATATAACAAATACATGCAAGCATATGGACTCGAAAATGTAAGCGTTCCGGTTTATTCACGCACATTTTGCTCTCAAACCCATGTTCCAGTAAACGGATTCAGCTGGTTATTGAACTTGACCTTTCAAATGAGAAGAAAGATTTTTGTACCAAATGCAATCAAAATCGGACCATTTGTGAGCCGATGAGGACCTCCTTAATAATTCAAGCCCCCCTAAAAGTACTTAAACATTTGAATATAAAAAAAAAACTTTCTTGGCGAGTGTGTACATTCTAAACGGATTGTCCGAGCAAAATTTCAAATTTTGTGTGAAGTGGTTCGGGATATTATTACCGCGGAAGGGCCAGAGCGTAAACTCTATGAGGGACAAAATAAGAGTTTATTTCTAGTAATTCAAGCTCTGACATCATAGTTGAAATTAACCTGAATTAAAAATAATACTATGAAATAGATAATGTACGGTAACAGCTGTTCTTTATCGTCCTAGCAACGCATGCTGCCTTGGCTTGCCTGCTCTAACCAACACAAACTTTAAACCCCCCTAAAAATACTTAAAAATTCGAATATCAAAAAATCCTTTCTTAGTGAGTGCCTACGTTATATAGGGAGTGTCCAAGCAAAATTTCAAAATTTTCTGTCGAGTGGTTTGGGCTGGGGGATGATAGGTCAGTGAGTGAATGAGTAAGTGAGTGGTATTTGACAAATATATAGTAGATCAGTAACTATCGAGTTTTGAAAGTGGCAAATCATATTCTGGCGCCCTATCGCGCTTATCCGACTGATGAAATACGAGTTGAATCCTGTCACTTTTGTGGAAAGCATACATGGAAAAACACTACTGTCATCTGCAACAATCATTCTTTTCGGGAAGTAGTTTCCAAAAACGGAGAAATAGATACCAATCAAATTCGAAGAAGAAAACTGATCACTATCTATTCAACTAAATGACTTACAGAATTTAAATTTGACTCCATTTAATGTTATTTGTTATATTAGAATGTTCAATAGTTGTTGTAATTCAATACAGCATTTTTTTTTTTTATTAGTTACCGTCGTTTGGGGTGAGTTCGGACAGGTAGTACGAGTTCGGACAATAGTGCATGGCCCAGGAAATCACGTGACCTGGAGCAATTTTTTTCATTAGGAACATAATTTGTTCTACAAATACGATCGATATTCCATTTTCCCTATACAGTTAAGCCGAAATCCCCGTGAGAACACTTTGAAGTGAGTAACGAATATTTTAATGTGAGTTGTAATTTCCATGATTTTCGAATTGCTAGAAACAAACGTCTGTGTAAGTAATTTAACCCTATTTTTTCTTATTGTATAGTAGATTTATATGTTGTCTAGTGATGCATAAATAAATATATTTATTTTTTTGGTTCAAAAGCTTTTTTTTCTCGTTTAAGTAAAAAACTCGTATACCGTGGGGTGAGTTCGGACATGCATCAATTATACCCGCGTCCTCTTGGCTTAAAGGAAAACAGTTTTTATTCCAAAGAGGCTTTGAAAAGTCTGATCGACGATGTCAAAAGCAAGAAGAAGACTCACAGAAGCAGCGGATCGATGTATGTAATTTGTTGTACAACAAAATACATAAATCGACTTTAAATAATAAATTTAGAGGAATGCACACCAGAAAAAAGTGGTGACTAAACTAAATTTAGTAAAGAAGAAAAAAAAATACCAAAGAGAATTTTCCTGCAGCTTAATGTGATTTTCCATTAACTCGATTAAGGTATTCCGAAGATAATCGTTAAAACATATTTAGATAGGTCAGGAAAAAAATCGCAAGATTTTAAGACAACAAGCCTAGACTGGAATGGTGTTACGGCTTCATGAAAAGGATTAGCCATTAATGGAACGCCTTGCACAAAGCATAAATAGGTGTAGAGCAGAAGTTGATATGGAAAAAGTTAAAGAATATTTTGGTAATCTAAAAAATATTATGGAAAATATTCCTCTTGAGAATATTGTCAATTATGACCGAGCTCACTCCAACTGTAGTTAAGATTTAAGATTTTTCAGAAATTAAAGGCTGTCCGAACTCACCCCACACGTAGGGGTGAGTTCGGACACATTTTAGCGATAAAAAAAAATTGAAAAATTTTGAGATATTCAAAAAACAAAATACACTATTCGATAGAGGAAGGTTAAGGGTTCATACATTCATTTTTTCAGATTTTTACAAAAAATCTGTCTTCTGATATTACAAGAAAACCTCGAAAATGTGTCCGAACTCACCCCAAACGACGGTACGTTTACTAATCAAATAAATTTCACTTATCTGATAATATGTTAGTAAATTATGTTTAGTCTTAAATAGTACGACTATGTATTATGTAAAATAGAAAGTTTGATCATTTTTAACGATAGCATTTGTGTTAATTAGTTGTGTAGAGTATTAAGGTTCAATGAGAATTGTGTACTATTTTTTTTTTAACATATTTTTCGTGTTTATAAAAAGTTAATTAAATGATAAATAGGCAAATAAAGTTTCTTAAATTAGGTGGGAAATTCATTTAGCATCTTTCCCAACTACAAATCACAAATAGTTTAACATTTATAGACTTTCTGCACGCAGTCCCGGCGAGGTAGGCGCCCAGTCCCGTAAACAGAATGGCGCGCCCCGGCAGAAGGTTAAGTATGACCCAATCTATATGAAAACATTCTAGAGAAGTAGAGACGGTACGATCTGAGGCTTATGAAATATTTGTGAAAAACCATGAAAGAAGGTAAGCGCTATTGGGGCAGTACTGTAGTTGACACGATGAATGGGGCGATGTGTGCACTGCATTAGACATGCTAACAGTATTCGACACGTCCTTCGACTTTTAGAAACCCTCTCTTACTTTCTTTCCTTCTGCAAAAGCACCTTTTCAGCTTCGATATTTTTATTTTATAATATATTAAACCCACGGGTCTTTTTGCGAAGACCACATCCAGTTACTTTTGAAGTAGCAGTAGTGATTTATAACAGTTACTCGTACTCGCTGATAAGCTTATAGGTTCTTTGCTGGTTATCTATTACTACTTGACTCGTTATCTACGGTTATAATTTATATTAGATAATGGCAAGCAATATTTATTAATAAAAAAGGTTAATATGATCAAAATCAATTCTCTCAACTACGAAAAAAGTTATTCAGCATTAAAGTTAACTGTTTTGCAGGTTATTAAGGATAACATAAACAATGATATTTGTAAACAAACATATTTTATTCCTTTTTTTTTCTCTCTCTCTCTCTCTTTTTGGATATTTTACATTTACTTAGCATTATGGGCATACTTGCTATGCATTTCCGCTCGCTACGCTCGCTCAAGAAGGTATAACTCTAGTCAATCCAACTCGCTAAAATTAATAGAATTCTATTAATTTTTCCCAGTAAGAAACCAATCGCTTTATCTTTGTCAGGAACATCGGGAACTAATTGTAAACGACCCATTTTTTTTCACTAACGTAAGCAGAGCTTTTTCACAAGCAAAAGCTAATTCACTGTTGAAGATTACTTTACTCTAGGCAAGAACCAATACAATTGCTCATCGGAATCCTCCAATAGGAAGGCAAAGGAGTTATGCGCATGCGCTGAATCACTGATACAATCACTACTGCTACTTCAAAAGTAACTGGATGTGGTAGTGTAAATTGGTGAGTTTTAAGTTCCTCTGGACACCTAGTAGACCAGGGTAAATGTAGAAGTCATTTCTCGTTGTTATAGGCTTTTTTTACATGAAATGTTCTCACCAAAACGAAATTTCCGTGGGCTGCAGCCCCCTGAGCCCCCCCCTTATATACGCCCATGCCTCCAGGAGCTCACGCCGAGAAGAAGTAGTTCTTGCGAGGCTTAGAATCGGTCATCTCAATATCTGATGACAAACACAAATGTTGCCATTGTAACATAGATCTTAGTTTAAAATATAAATATTAACTGATTGCCGCTTAACTTGGACATTTCTCATATCTTGGCAGCTATAAATTCCGAAGCCAGCCATCATTGATACAGCACTGACATGTTTTTTTAAAAAAAACAAAAACAGTATCATTTTCAATGTCAAAATATCATTTCAGAGTTTGTTGGTATTTTAACATTTGCTATAGCAATTCATTTTGCATTGTTTTTTTGAATAAGAAGTGTTTATTTGGCTCTTCAATTTCTGAGAGAACACTACAACTATCTATTGCACTGCGGCAGTTATAGTTTTAAAAATTCAGTGAATTCTGAAATGTTATTTTTTACAATTTCAATCACTTGAAACAACTTATCAGAATGATTTAGTATCATTCATATTCATGAATTCGTCCATTTCGGAAATAATTGTGAGGAATTAGCATATTCGATAAGTTAACGGGGAAAGCTAAAGCTAAATTTTGAGATACCATCAAAATTTAAATTGTAATAGGGTAAAATAATTTGTTCTTCTTGTGGCGGATGTTTATTCTAGCTCTAAACAGACATACATATGTAAGTCATTTGGAGTTTATGTCTGCCAGCATGTTGTAAACCAAACTTGTGTTCATGAATACACAATGTTTTGGGAAAATTATACATTAATTAATGATTGTGTAAGTAGGTCTTACATTTCATGTAAAATTTAACACTCATGTTTATCTTTTTTTATATTAATTCGACCTGATTTTTTTTTTAAATGAAATTTTGTGATTGGCCAAAATTTAGGTAAATATGACAGAATAATTTGCATTTAATAACGATTTAAAACATATCAAGGCTATTTATTGACGTAATAATTACACTTGCTAAAGCAAATTTCTACAAGTCTGTAAGACTTATCAACTTAAATACAGGTCTTATTTCATTGGCACACTTTTAATTACCATATTTGAAACATATTTTTTGACAGATTGATATTATAAACAGACTCTTTAACTGGCTGGTGATGTGTGAACAATCTGTGCCATTGCCAAACCATTTAAGTATGTTTTATAAATATATTTTACATTTAATGTCGAGGAAGAATTCAACTATGGTTACTTAAAATGTTTACCATATTATTTCTAAAAGTAAAAAAAAGTCTGTATGTCAGTATATTAGTCTGGATGTCGCCTGCAGAAAGTCTGTGTATTTGTGTATATTATTTTAAATTGCTCCTGAAGAGGTGTCTATAGACACGAAACATGTATAGCACTAAATAATGTATATTATGAGAAGGTGAAGAGTTTAAATGTATAAATTGTTGATTTAATAAATGGGAGAAATAAAATCAGCCATCATATGGAACACCTCATATATTAGGAGCACTCACAACACAACTCACTGGGGAAGGACTGAAGCATTGGACATGTTCACAACAAAGAGGTCCAATGCCCAACAGGATGCAACGAGGAACGAACATTGAATAACAACATAAATGATCTTCCATCACTTTTAAAATAAATTATTCAGAACAATTATTCTGGATCATAATTTTGTAAAATAAAATTTATTGTAAAATTTATAAGGTTTGTGAAACCTATTAAACAAATTTTAAATCAAACTTTTTTTTTTTTTTTTTTTTTTTTTTTTTTTTTTTTTTTTTTTTTTTTTTTTTTTTTTTTTTTTTTTTATACCTACTTATAATATAAATTCTAGTTTTCCCACTTTTCTTGTGAATGGTTAATGTCATCACATTGATTGTGGTTTATATTTGATTCTTCACATTGATGTCTTAATTTCCTAGAAGACCCAGGGTATTTTTTATTATTATTTTATATGTATATACATTGATTTCCACACATATACATTGATTGACAGTCCCCGGCTCAAGATCTACCTGTGTGCCATGTTTGGTCAAATGGTTTGGATTTGTTTAAGGAACAAGCATACAGATAAACAGCTGAATTTTATATATATATAAATTTTGTATTTTCTTTCAGAAAACCATTCTTGATTCAGTAAGAAATGAGGACTCGAGCTTCAGTGGCAATGGTTACACATCCCTCGCTGTCATCTATGCATGCCTTGCAATCGGAAACTGGCTGGCTCCATCAGTCATTGCAGGAGTTGGGCCCAAGGCATCCATGGTCATTGGCAGCATTACCTACTTGTAAGTATAAATATCTGGGAAACTTGAACTCTATTGTCATTCATTCACAAGGCCGTGTCTTTTTTGTAATAAAAAAAAAACTTGTTAGTATTAATTTTCACCATTCAACCTAATCATTTGGTCTAGATATTTATGATTAGAGTTCACCAGAGACGTAGAAGCTCTGGAGAACGTCACTTTGAGAATGACAAGCACTCCAGTTATAATGGTATAATGGTTTTGAATTGTCATCTCAAGATCTTCGGTTTCTATTCCTAGCAAATTCTCAAGGAGTTTAGGAATTGAGGTTGCACTCATGAAAGAATTTTTGAGAAAGAAGATCTTCTAATCTTCATAGGAAGGTTCTAAAATGAACCGAAAATGTCCCCAGTTTAAAATTATTTATATTTTTTATCTAAAATCCCCTCAGACTAATTTATTAGTGTGTGCCTAATGGCCAAAATTATTGTTTTCTTGCTAGGAAACTCTCTATGCATAATATTCAAAGCTGCTTTCTTCTCTTTGTATGGCACAGCCTCTTTAGGGGCCACAGAACCAACAATTTTTTTCATACACATTTATAATCTAATTTAATTTTTAACATTTATTTAAAATACAATGTATTCAAAATACTATTAATTGTTAAGTTTACAAATCCAAAATTCTTTTTTTTTGTTAGTCATTATGGGTCATTCCACATCAGTACAACCCAACCATGACACCCATGACCACCGATTTTAATGAAACTTCGCATGTTTCTTCCTTTAATGGATATAAGTAAGGATATAAAACAGTTTTGCTCTATCTTAAATGGTTTATGTTTTATGCCCTGCTAAAGTTTTTGAAATTTTGCAGTTTTCATCGATAGAAGAAAGGAAGTGCAATTTGTTCTTGCATAGAAAATAAATCATACTTTCTTTATTTATCAACTAATATTAATGACATTTTTTATTACAATACTTCAATAGATAAGGAAGCCAGAAAAAGAAATAATATAACCGTAAAGTAATTACACCTGGCCTTAAAAAAATCCTAAAGTGTTAAAATAAAATTCATTTTAATGAAATATGACATTCCACACTAAGTGGAATATCACCAAAAGGGAAAATATAATCACAAAAGTATTTTTTTACTATTATTACTTTTGTGTTTTTTCACTATTATTACTTTTTATTTTATTTTTTTTTACTATTATTATTGGTGCTAATGACCTAAGCAGTAAAAAAAACCCCCAAAAAAAAAAAAAAAAAAAAAAAATTTACTATTATTCTAGAGGATATATACTATCACATGAAAAAATAAAATCTGTTTCAGTTTATAGTTATGTCTATAATTTTATATTTTCTGTATTATTTACCAAAAATAAATAAATAAAAAAACCCTAAAAAAATTTAGCTACATTCAATATTGCAGGATTTTTATAGCATCTTTCTTGAAACCCATGACTTGGTCATTGTACCTTGTGTCGGTAATAATTGGACTTGGAGCTTCTATAATATGGACTGGTCAAGGAGTTTATTTAACGCTCAATTCAGATGACAACACAATATCCAGAAATTCTGGAGTTTTTTGGGCTTTATTGCAGTGCAGGTAAAAAAAAAAAATTGTTTTATATTAATCATATAACTTTATGTAATTGTTCTTTTAAAGAATTCTTTGAATTCTGCTTCATGAATAATGGAAGGTAGTTTATTCTTTATTTACTTCAAATAAACAATTAGTTATTTTTTAATTAAACCAAATATAAAAATGTGGGTATTCAGAAACTATTGCTTCAGTAGAAACTTGTTCCTGACATTTGACATTCATCTAATCTAAGTTATTTAATTTTTGGCTGTGTTTGGAGTTATTGAAGTATTAGGGGAAAAAAATGTTATAAACAGACATGAAAGATTTTCAGATCTTAGTATACTTTCTAAAATATCTTAAAACAGTTGGCAAATCATGGTAAATGGAAGGTGACCATTTAAAAGCTAAAGTCTCTACAAAAAAAAAAGTTATAAAGTAATTTTCGATGGGGCGATGTCAATTGGAAAAATAAGTGCTTAAAACGTAAAGAATGTTATTTGTGAACAGGTTTTGGTATTTTTTTTTAATTGCATTTAACAGTAAAATTATTATTTTAGTAAAAAAGGTAAGTAAATGTGAAATATAATAGCAGTAGTGTTTCCCCGAGCGAACATTGAGAAAGAGGATGGAGGAATTTCCGCTTAGGATCCTGTCAGTTTCCTTTTGTGATGCCTAGTCATCCCCTGTATTTTTTATTTTTCGCCATCAAAACCTACCAATAACTGCTTCTTTTCCTGGCACTAGGAATATGAACAGTAAAACACTAAGGTGAGCAGTTCCTGCGACAAACTTTTATTATTACTACTGAGTTCACAATTTTATTTAGCGTAAATGTTTTGTTTTTTTCTAAAGGACCCGCTTCTATGAGGGTATGAATCATGTGGAATGAAATGGACATGAAAAAACTATTGAACATATTTTTGATTTTCTTCCATAAAAAACTTCTTTCTTTTTTTTTTTTTTTTTTTTTTTTTTTTAACTTACAGTTTTGATATGAAAGTAGTGTTTCTCTTGTTGCTTTTATTTATTAATGTTTTATTTGTTTCAGCATGCTTTTTGGCAATTTTTTTGTTTACATGGCCTTTGAAGGAAAAACAAATATTGATGAACATTCAAGATATTTAGTGAGTTCTGTTTTATCTGGAATCTGTGCTATTGGCTGCCTCCTCATGTTACTTCTTAGGCCTGCTTTATCAGCAACTGGCTTAATTTTACCTCAGCGAAGTGTTGGCCCAGTTCAAGCATTTGTTGAAGCAATATCTTTGCTTGGTAGAAAAGAAATGTTTCTCCTCTGTGTTACTTTCTTCTACACTGGTAAATTTTAATTTATTTTAATGGAATTTTGGCATTAAAGTTAACAGTTTTCTATTTGAGACTTGGAAGTTAGTTTATGTATATTTTTTTCAGAAAAGAAAGTTATATATTTTGTTGACATAGCCATTAAGCAATGTTAATGAATAAAAAAAATTGTTACTTCTCAGCAAGGAAGTGACGAGGATGTCACAAATCCTAAAAACACACCACCATCAGAATCTATGGTAGTGTTTAACACGTTCGGGCCCGGCTTTGTGGAATATGGGTCCGAGATATGTGTTCTGTGGGCCCAATCGTTTAGCCATGGGTTGATATAAAGCCTAGTGACAATGCACCCAAGCATAAAACCTGAGATTCTGGGTTCAAATCTCAGCTTCGCGAGTTACTTTTTCTAGAAAATAAAGATTCAAAAATGAATTACTTCAGTGTGCATCATGACACTACTTCCTCAAACAAAAACAAACTGAACTAAAAAAAAGTAAATCATAAGCTTTTCTATTTTTGGGCCAATTACTACATAAGTTATTTATTTTCAGGATTAGAACTATCTTTCTATAGTGGCGTTTATAGTCCAAGTATTGGATCAACTCTTAATATAAGTAAAAATCCAAAAGAGCTTGTTGGACTTTCTGGAATATTTATTGGAGTTGGAGAAATTGCAGGTATTTATATGAAATTCAATATAGACTAAAGAGGAGCAAAAGGGTGAAAATAAAGGGGTACTGTAGAGGTATCTGATTCTTGACATTATGGCACACTAGGGAGATAGTGTGGTCGGTCAGTACTATGCTCTGACAATCTGTAGTTTTGAACTCAGGTCCTCCTGACCATTAATTGAGTGCTCTACCACTGCGCAAACCTCATCCTATGCACATATATATATATATATATATATATATATATATATATATATATATATATATATATATTCTTACTTACTTACCCTCCCCCCCCCTTAGGCTCTACAAATTTTCGTGATTCTTGGTCTTCGAGGCTATGTCCTTCTATCCGTAAGGCTCATTAATAAAATTATTAATTTACCTGTACCACCTGTTATTTTTGTTTTATTTCTTTTCTTTTTTAAAACTGTGCAGACATGATGTCCAATCAAACAACGACCAATACGATATGGGTCCATTTGAAGTTGGGGCTTACTATGGAACAAAATTAAATAAACATTAAAAATCATGTCAGCTGTTCATTATAAATATTTTTTTTATTTAAATTTTAACGCCCATTTATTATTAAGAAAGAATTTTAGGGTGGATTATCTATAGATCTCCACCCTTTTCTAGCCAGGATAGGGCTGATGCCCTTTCTTTTTTCTTAAGAAAAGCCACCACTCCTAGTGAGAATTGATCTCACGACCCTTGGCACGAAGTGTTGAGTGCTCACACCTTAACACTCACGGCCACTGAGCCTCCCATTATAAAAATAAAATTCTAAAACTATTCATCTTTATTTTGTATTCATATAGGTTATTTTAAGCAAATTATTCAGGAATGTAGTTTACACTATCCTTCTCTGTGGAATGTGCTTAGTAATGCAGCTCTTGTGTGATGGACTTTTTTATAATTTTGTATAAATATTTATTGTTTTTAGTGTTCTAATATTTTATTGATAAATAACATGTCATTTAAGAATGCTAAAATATTTAAAATGAACTAATGTTATAGGTGGTTTGCTGTTTGGGCTGCTAGGTTCTAAAACAGTGAGGTGGGGAAGGGATCCCATTGTACTTCTTGGATTTGTTATTCACATTATCACATTCTTCTGCATCTTCCTCAATTTGCCAAATTCTGCTCCTCTTCATGATACCACAGAAGCAGCTTACATCACAAGCAAGTAAGAATTTTGTTACACTTAAAATAAATTTTTAGTTGTAATCAATATTAGTGGTGTTCATTATCTGAAGTGGAGAACTCCTTGTCCTACATAATAGTTAGTGATTTAGTCAACATTTTTTTAAAAGCTAAATTATATATCTTTTTTTCTTTTTTTTTAATTGCCCGAAGATCTATTTCGAATCCTAATAATTACTGAGTTAGGAATTTTGATTCACTCTCGCTGTCAGTAAAGTAAGCATTAAAAAAATAAGTTGTATTAGACCTGAGAAAAACTTCCCCAGACTATCACATACCATCTTATAGAAAATGAAGCTAGATATAATTGGGGTTTGGTTAAATATCTTAATAAAAGTTCATTTTTATCAGAAAATGGGTTTCATTTTTGCCAGCATTTGTGCTTGAATTTCATGCGACTGAACCCTGACTATGGATGGTGTGATTAAAACCAAGTGACTACATAGTAGGCACTACAGTGTAGTGCCTTTAGCTCAAATAAATGTGTTTAAACAAAGGCTACCACTCCGTAGTTACAACTACCCTAGGTGGAGTGGTAGTCAGAAAAACTGAAGCTACATCTAGAGGTAGGTACAACTACCGTGTAGTAGTATCTACCTTTCATGTTCGAATGTTTGAACCCCTTCCCCTAGTCTATTTACTCTGTTTTTAATAGTAATTTTTCATGTCAGTCACTGACATGAATGGTCTGAGGGACCAATCCATTCTTGAAGTAAGTTGAGCAATATTTCATTATCATCTGAAGATAAAAGGGTAGTTGAGAATAAATCTTTTTACAGAAGTTAGTTTTTGACAAAACAATTAAATTAAAAGTCTTTGGAGTGAAATTGCCTTCAGAACTTAGAGAAGCAGAAACTCAATTTTTAATAAATTGACTGAGGGGTATTCATTCAATTTATATGGGGTATTCAGGAGTATCCAAAGCCACGTGTTCGGAATTACCAGGAAAGAGTGACAACTGCAGCGTATCAGCTATATCAAAGACTAGTTAGTTATCCTCTCAAGCCCATCTGCCAATTTCAAATGGAGACCAAATGTGAAAAAGTTATTGACCTGCGAAAATAAATAAAAACTCATCTGCAAAAACTTGTCGTCTTCCAGAAATTTGAACTCTAGAAAATTAAAATTGAATTAAATAAAATTTGTGAAGAAATCGAAACACAAATGGGAGATTATACTTTTACAACCTTATGTTATCCCTTGCAATCCTTTTTCCTTCCATAAATTAAATTATAAAAAGTAATATCAAATATAGAAATAATCCTGATATTGAAGAATTGCATATAAAAGTCCTATCTAGCTGAGACTAATCCTCCTCAGACATAAAACAAAAAAAAAATAAAAATGTTATAATTATACCTAGGTAGCTTCTCTTTTATCACATCAAAAATGAAGTTGTAACTATCTATCCCGGAAAACCGAGAAATAATTACCCGGGGGGGGGGGGGGGGGGGGGTAGTTGTAGCTCCTGTTTAATCACACTAACTGGAGTTACAACACCAAAATATTGAAGTGGTAGCATCAACTCCGTTTTAATCACACCTCCCTATATCTACCTTCACAATCCCAACAGTCAACGATATCCTCTCAGTCTTATAGAAAAGTATGACAATAATGTTTAGCAGTATTACTGTCTCTAAGGAGAATTCGTTTTAATTTTGTGAAAAGTACTGCATGTTGACCTTACATTTAAAATTTAGTTGTGGCCCTACAATAAAAAAAAATTTGTTTTGCTAAATCAAAATACTTAAATTTTGAAAATAAAAAATATGGAAAGTTTTTATTATATTTTAAAGGGAAGAAACATGAATGTTTGTTACACCATTGCTGGATAGAACTTTAGAATATGAATGAATCATCAACGATTTTTTTTAGCATTGGCTGTTTAAAATTTTAGATGCCTAGCTGAAAATATAAAAGATTGAATTAAGGGATATGTTATGGAAAGTATAACTGCTTGATCTCATAAGAAAGGATTGCTGAAAACTGTGTTTATTTAAGAAAGTGTGCAAAGGAAATTTATTTAAAAAATATCAATTAAGAATACATTAGGCTTTGATGATCTATTTTAAAAGTGAATTCTGAATCCTCAATCATTATAGCATTAATTTTTTTTTATTAATTCAATCTGAAATAACAAAGGTAGATATAGTCGAGGTTCAGTCGTGTGGTATCAATAAAAGTACATTTTTTGTAAGAAAATATTTTTTATTTATCTTTAAAAAAATATAGTTTTATTAAAACACCTCACGACTGAACCCTAACTATATCTACACTCGCAATCTCAACAGCTAACGATCTCCTCTTAATCGTGTGATAATAAACTACTTTGATACCCAGCATCAAAGTAGTTTATTAATACAGCTTTTTCCCCCTTATAAAATAATAATAAATGTTTATACTTATTTTTCTATTTTGCAGTTCAATTTTAGCTATTGCCTGCAGTGCTTTACTTGGATTCGGAGACAGTTGTTTCAATACTCAAATTTATGCTGCTATTGGAACTATATTTTCAGATGAGAGTGCTCCTGCTTTTGCTATCTTTAAATTTGTTCAAGTAAGTTTTAGCATTCAATATATATTTCCCTTATTATTAAAAATTTAAATTATCTGTAATTTCATTTTAGAAGATTATAATTTTTGCTTAAACAGATTATGTAACGATCCCGCCATTTCAATCTATGGCAAAGTAGGTACTTTTTACAATGACCTCTTTTCTGAAAATAGTTTCCCCTGATGGTATTTGAACCCTTGCCTCTTAAACTTATTCAATGCCCAGAGTTGACGATTCTTCATCCTGATTTGCCCCAAAGCCCTCTTTATATCATTAGCATTAGGTTTGTGGATTTTCTTCCCACTCATGGAGGACCATGCCTTCGTGAGAGTCCTTGTTACATTTCCCATCCATTGGCTTTAATATATTTTGTCACCCTTGATAAAACAATTTGGTTTTTAAAATTAAGGAGAATAAAAAATAACCATTAACTTTTGTTTCCAGAGTATAGCTGCAGCTGTAGCGTTCTCTTACAGCGATACCTTTGGTCTATACATTCAACTCGGCATACTTGTAGCAACAGCTGTGATCGGAACACTAACATACTGTCTTGCTGAGAGGATAGTCAGAAGGAAAATCACCAGTGATTCAGACAGTGAGAGCAAATAAATACCCTTGTTATTTGCTTGACTTTCTCTTCTTAACTCCTCATATTTTCCTTATTTTTTTTTATGAATATTTTTTTTATTTTACATGCTTGAAGTTTGATTTGATTTTTTGTAGAATCTTGATTGATTATTTTCACTGTATTTGACATTAACAGGCCGAGACTCCATTATTTTCAGTCTTCTATTTTTTATATCTTTATTCTTATTTGATTTACCTGCAGTTATATTTGTTATTCATCTATTGGAGTATGATACTTATATACTTCAATGGACACAAAAAGCTCCTGTACACATCAAATTTTTATTCCAGTAAGCTTAGAGTTTTAACGATTGACTGAATATAAATTATTTAGTAATTAGTGAGACTTTTTATTTTTACCTAAAGAAAAATGTTTGTTAGGAATTTGGATCAAGTACAAGACTGAAAGAAAAGAAAGAGACAGCGACAGCGAGTCTGTTTGCTTAAGTATGTATTGTTTTGTTACTTTGTAAATTAATAAT
Organism: Gonocerus acuteangulatus; assembly: GCA_946811695.1. Taxonomy (NCBI): domain Eukaryota; kingdom Metazoa; phylum Arthropoda; class Insecta; order Hemiptera; family Coreidae; genus Gonocerus; species Gonocerus acuteangulatus. The sequence goes on from OX328127.1 coordinate 50,538,359, forward strand.
TTTATAAAATACTCTCATGGTGGTAATTTCCCTCTCAAAAATAATATCCTAATTGCCTTTTTTAAACAAAAATTTTCAGGAATCATAAAAATTCTGAGGTATAAAAGATTTTTTAGGTTGTTTTTAAGTATCTATATTCTGTTGATATACTTATCTGGTGCAATAAGGTATGTGCTAAAAATAGTCAGATCGATTTTTTTTCTTTATCACGTTTCATGTCAAGCAATAAAAGTGCAAACTAATGGATCAATGTATTTATGCATGCTTTACTTAGTACATAAATCATTCAATACATTTAAAAAATGTGAACACAAAAAAAATATTATGAAGTACAGGTGTGGGGCATTCTGGACTCAACATTGTTGGAAGAGTTCATTATTCATCTATTATATAAAAATTGATCGCTAAATGTGTTGGTAAGCGCAAATCTCGAGAACAACTGAACTGATTTTGCTAATTCTTTTTTTATAATATTCCTTGAAGTACGAGGATGGTTCTTACGGAGCGAAAAATTAAAAAAAAATGCCTGAAAAAGTCTAAAAACAACATTTTTCGGGTCTTTTTCACTTCCTTAATGCAAATTAATTTTTAAATAAAAACATATGTTCTCAAATATAATATTTTTAACAGTTAACGTATTAGGTTATTTGTGTATAAGCAAAAATTCACTATAACAGTAATAATAAGAACATGTGGAGGCCCGGTGGCAGTGAGTGTTGAGGCTTGAGAATTTAACACTCCGTGCCAAGGGTCGTGGGTTCGATTCCCACTATAGGGTGGTGGCTTTTCTTTAGACAAAAGGAAAGGCATCAGCCCGATCCTGGCTAGAAAAGGTGGTAACCCATAGATAACCCGTCCTAAAATTCGTATTTCATAATAATGGACGTTAAAATTTAAATAATTATGAACCTAGTAATCACAAGGTGACAATAGAATCACATGTTAATAATGCAATTTCAATAAATTTATATTTGCGTTAACGAAGTCAAAAAGACCCCATTTTTCTATATTCCCATACAAAAGATTCGTAATAATACTTAAACGTCAATTTGAACTTTAAGAACATACCTTAAAGTTTAAGTGTTAGTGGAGGGGAAATATACCATCGTATATTTATACGATGGTAACGTTACGCAAAAACAAATTATCTATGGTAAAATGTAAATTGTCTGTGGTAATATGTCACTTGAAATATAAAGGTCTATTTCCTGTGCATCTATAATATTAGAAAATATTTATTTCTATTTAGGCAGAGGAACTCGAAATGTAATGAATCAAATTAATTATCAATCTAATCGTACTGCCCAGGAACGTTAAGATCGTAATGAACATGAAAGAATTCGACCCGTGAAGCACGACATTCGACTAATAATGGTGCAAGTTTGAATCGAGCTGCTGTCAATTGATTACAGTGCCTACAACTTCTTTTTTCTTTTTTTTTTATCTTACTAGCTATCCGAGTGTGCCAAATAGCAGAATGAGTAAAAAAAAAAAAATGAAAGAATTGACTGTTAGGCGGTACGAAGTTCGCCGGGTCAGCTAGTATTAATATATTTGTTTCATTAGTTGTTTCTTTAATAATAATAATAATTTATTTCACGTTACTAGACTTCTTCATAATTTTCAAAAATTTACTTATTCTCATTTTTTCCTTACGTTTTCTTGTACATCATTGTTTCCTGTAAATAATTATATACCAATGAGACGCCTTTTTATATCATTTCCTGTTTGTTTTCATTTAAATTGCCTAGAAAAAAGGTTGCTTTTTAATATTTTTATTGATGTGTACAGCAGTTGAAGTGAGAGAATTTCGCTTTTTTATTGTGTGCATTCTATTCTTTATATTTTTTAAAACTTTTTATGTGAAGCAAAGACTGTTTGTGGAATGTGAAGGTTTTCATTATTAAATGATTTTTGAGCATTCATTTAATTGTGAAACATAATTTGAGAAATTATCATTTACTAGTTTTAAGTTGTTACCTAATTTTAAAAGTTGTTTAAAATTTACCTAAATATTTATTGTTTAATTTAATTAGTTAATTAAATGTATTTGGATAAATTAAAGACAGTCTTCACTTCTGTTTGTTATCAAGACAAAAAATTGATTAAAATAGTAAAGTAAATTCTTGTTAGGCATGTTTTATTAGATTTTGCATGCAATTCCTCAATAATGACCATTTTTGTATGATTAGATAATTTCCTCTGCTAGTCAATGAGAACTATTTTTGTGTCTTTATTTCATTTTTTAAATTGCATCCTTACAATGAAATAAGGATTATAACACCATACTTTTTTTGCTTGTGCATGAAATCGTATGTTTTCTTTTTACGTATCATAATTTCATTGAAAATATATTTTTCTGAATTTATTTCTGCTTAAACTTGAGATATACTTGTATGATTAAAAAGTAGAATTAAGATAAATTTAACTTAATTTTTATTTTAGTGCTGTGTATTTACTGAATTGCTGTGATTTTGTATTAACCGATCTTTATGTTTTTGAGCTTTTTAATTTGTTGACAATATGTACTCTTTATTATACTGCAAATTTTATATAGTAAAGATTACTTTTTAAGCACAATTAGTATTTTTTTTATATTGATAAATTATTTATTAATTATTGCATGACAACATTTTTGATTATTATTGGAAATTTTCACTGTTGAAAATTACAGTAAAATGTGAACATATATTTGAGACAGGAAAGAAAGAGGATGTATGAAATTTATTTATAATGATATGGTTATTTTCATTGTCATTGTTCCGTTGAATGAAGAAAGACAATTCTTGTAATGATTGTGTATATATATATATATATATATATATATATATATATATATATATATACACGTACACACATTTCAATGGTAGATAATTATCTACTCCGAATATTAGAACATATTAAGATTTTATTATTAGAAACGGATGATTCCTTATTGTTCTCATGCATGTGTAACCAATTGCTTTGTCACTCCCCATTATTGCACTTTCCCCTCTTGTGCCTTTTTTTTGTTTAAAAACAAAGTAAAAGATATTTAATTAATATTCATGTTGCTCTCTAATATTTAACATTTCTGGATTTTAAGTCAATTCCCTATCTGCTAATCACTTCTTTTTTTTTATTTTGTATTAAATGTATTCTTTGCTTATTCAAAATGTTTAGCTCAAAAAGAATTTATTTGAGCAAATAAAAAAAATGTTCTATTTTTCTGGAACAATACATACATTACTGTTTAAATATTATAAATCTTCTTCTGCTTGTAATCTTTCTAAAGTTACTGTGTTTCTTATATAGTTTTATTATTATTTTGTAGGCCTAAGAAACCAAAGTAAAAAAAAAAAAAAAAAAAAAAATCTGATTGATTACATACTAGCTGGAAATATTCTAGCATATTTTATTAAAGCGTTCTTTGAGTATTGATCTCTTTCTAGTTTTCCTAAACAATTAAGTACATTATTATTTATTTTATTAAATAATAATATCTTAATGGAATTTATTGTGTTTCTTTCCTACAAAATAATGAATTACTGCTTTCCTCCTCACTCTTTCGTTTAAAAATAATATAAACTGCCAAAATAATGCTAATGCAATTTTTCTATGTGTAACTTCATTGATCTGATTGTCTTCTTTCTGTTTCTAGTTCTTTCTTTAATGGACTTTCAAAAAAAAAAAAAACAAAAAAAAACATGGAATTTGACCAGTTTTTGCTTTCTTTTATTTGTATAATCTAAATCTCTGGTGGGAACATTTTACCCTCTCCTTGATCATTGTTTGTTTTCTCTCCCTTACAAATCAAACTAGTATAATCTTCAAAAATGAAAATTCTATTTTCAATATAGGCTGCTTTTGACTACTAATGTTGCATTGTCAGACCCAAGAAACATTGCCCAAGAAACTTAGGGGAATAAATTTAAAGTAAACCAAAGGAAGAAACATTTATTAGGAGGAAGATACTTATTCACTATAAATGATTAATTTTTTTATTAAAAGCTAGTTCTCTTGCATCACTTAATGGTTTTCAACAAGGCTAAAATTATCAAAAACTTTGTAAATAAACTATAATTGTATGAACAATTTTGAATAACTCTTCCCATTTTTATTTATTTTTTTTTTAAATTAAAACACATAATTAATTACTCAAAATGTATTATATTTCTTTTGAAATCTCGTCATGGGCGTATATGAGGGAGGGGGGGGACAGAGGGGGCTGTAGCATTTTGATTTAATCGGTAAAAATATGTCAAAGATCACTTAGTTCAGAAAAAATCGTTTTTTTTTTGTGTGTAAAAGCATTTTAGTTGGCTAACTATTCCATGTTCTAGATTGTTTGTATTCCATACCCACAAAACGCTCCCAGCCCCCCCCCCAAAAAAAGAATTTTCTACATATGCCCACGCATCTCGTCAGGATTATATGAGTTGTATAACTTAAATTCTTGATCTAATTTACAGCCTTCTAGAATAGAACCTACTAGTAGAAGGTTCTGCCAAGTGCAGATGCTTCTATTAGTGGGATATGTTACTGTTAAACGTGTTTGGTCTTGCCTGATGGTGCATTATTTGCCAAAACAGCTCAGCTTAGTACTTATACACTTTTCTTAGTGTGAAGAATTCTTTTCAACCCCATCCTCTGTCAATACATTATCACACTAAGCATTTGGATTCAATTTTGGGTTTCTCAGAAGTTGGAATAAACAGGCAAATTCCATTGTTCTTTTTTTTTCCATAAATATTGTACTCTAATTATACTCATTGTTCGATTTTCTTTAAACTTCTGTAAATTAACCAATTAGTAGCCTATATGTGATTGCTACACACCTTGCACGGCTTTCCTCTAGATAAACAACATTTGGTCGTATAAATAAATTGTTTCTTCATTTGTTTTTAGGTTTGATCAGACACGAAGAATTGCCGTCATAATTAAAGGATAATCTTCTGAAAAATTTGTTTGTTGGAAATGTTTTCTAAGGGTTGTACTTAGTGTATCATATATTATGTTTGTGTTTATTAAGACTAACTTTAATAAACATTCTAAGACTTGTCTTATTTATGACGACTTATGTTGTTTTAAAAATATTCTATATAAGAGGAGTCTTACTAAATGTCTTAAATTGTTTATAAAGTCTCGTCTTATTTATAACGAAATGAAGATAGAGCACTGGAGAGGATATTGTAATAAATATTAATTGACCAATATTTATATATTCTTGTTATCAATTGCTTTAAGGATTTATCCTCTGAAAAACAAGGAGAGGAGAATAAATAAACAATTGTATAGCGTACCCTGGGGTTTCACTTGCTCAGTTTGGTTTGTACTAGTTAAATAGTTTAGAATTTTCTGATCTCAAACTGCTCAAATTCATTTTCGATACACAAGTTTAAAATGTTCTTTACATTTTGACTTCCGTTTCCTTAACAATTTTGCTTTTGCATATTCTATTGACTCATGGGGTAAGTAGCCCATGCTCTAGTGGCTAACACCTTGGATTCTCATGCAGGGGATGGTGCGTTCGATTCCCACTCGCAGCATAGATTTTTCTCAGTTCAGAGCCCGTTGAGAAAATTCCCGGCTGGACCATGGACGTCGGCACTAATGGACCAGATGTCAGTGTGCCGTAAAAAAAAATAAAAAATAAATAAATAAATAAAAATAAAAAAATGATTCATAAACAGAATCCTAAATCAACTATGAACTCCAAACCATCTTAATTATGGCAATTGAAATGGGTTTGAATTTTGTGTAGGAAAATTCAATTTGAAAAAAAATATTATACATTTTTAAACTCAATTGTTTAGAATATATGAAGTAAGAAACATTGTGCATATTGTATATGTGTGATTATATTATATTTTTAATTAAAAGTTCAAGTGTTATTTTATAATAACAGTTTTAATTTTCTTACTTTAAATAGTCTACAAATGTTCTCATAAATTAATCCTCTGTTCTCATATGTATTTAATTACATTCTAATTCACATTTACTAAATTGTTATTATCTGTGATATCTTCTTTTACTACTTTATACAGTTCATAAGGTAATGTCAATAGAAAATACTAAATTTCTTATCACAATTTATATAAAATATCTGTGTCTAGGCCAGTAGCACAAAGCTATCCAAAATTGTTTATCTTTTCTAAACATCCTTGGGAAGGCTAGAAATTTTTCCAGCGAGCCCATTGCTGAAAGAAGTCAACTTGCCACAAGGGGAACCCTAACCCTCAACTCCCATAATTAGAATCTGGCACACTAGCCCCTCTACCAACATATGAGTATTATATTCATACTCATTTTGAATTATCTCTAAATTGTTTTATGATAAAAGAAATAAGCAAGGCAATGTGGTAACTACTCTATTTATTAATCCACTTTGCTCAAACCTTCATGGTGCATGTTCTGGAGCAGTATTTAAAACAACCTATTTTCAGACTTTGTATGCTTTTTATAAAGGGATTTCTTCCTTGCAGGATTTGGGAAGGGTATGCATATTAAATTAATCTTGTTATCAATTTATTGGTCAATCCGTGAGCTCGATGAGAAGGACAGCATTTACAACACAGCAATTAATTATAAATATATGTTTTTAGGTATGTAGCAGCTGGTACTGTGATTTAGTTGTGTTTTTTATACATATAAATAAATGGTGTTCGAATAAATATTTTTATTCCAAGAGCCAAATTTTACTTTCTTCTGATTCAGTAAATGCATTTTATTGTAAATATTGTTTATTTTTATATCTTAGCATTCCAATTTTATGTAGAAAAAGAAAGGATCATTAAGTTATTTCCTTGATATTTATACTTTGCTTATAAAAATATTTCTTGTTAACAATTTGATGACTGGTGGCGTGTTAAAATAGTTAAGTTACCATCTAGTGGCTGAAAACACACCAAACAAAATCTATGATCATCGTTAATGGGTAATATTTCATTCTTGTTCAGAAATTTGATGCCTTCTGGCTACTTTTACACTTACGTTAATTATAAGGAAAATTAGATAAATATAAGAATTTGTAAAAAATATGTAAATAAATATAATTTTTAAAATTGATTGAGTTTGTTTCTAAATAACGTTTCCTGGAACTTTGAGAAAAAATACGATTAAGTAAATTGGTGTGACCAGTTTATATATAATAAATGCTATAATTGTTCCATTTAATGATTCCAAAAAAGGCAGCTTTCTTTCAGCACAGTATTCTATGTAAAAAAACAAAACAAAAAAACTATACCATTTGTTTAGTGCCACAAAACTATGTCTCCTTACTAATTAATAATGAGTGAAGTATAATTATTTATACTTTTCAACTTAGGATCTACACATATAATTATTTATGTTACAAGTTTAAAATTTGTTTGTATCTCTAATTTAACCAATAACTTGTTGATGAAAGTTGACCTTCTAGCTTCCATGTCTCTTTT